>OX381709.1:10320835-10902835 GCA_947462335.1 Harmothoe impar | reverse complement strand
CTGACCCCTATAGCCACCAGGCCACATCCCAAGCCACCAGGGGCCTCTATCTGCCTAAAGTGATGCATCCTAGAAATATCACCAAAATGATGACTACCACCCCCAAACCCCCCTCCCTGAATAATAAAAAAATACCCCAAACTACTCAAATTGATGATTATAACTCATGGTTTTGATGAGTTAATAATTAGAACCTCATCATAATGATGAGGTAAACTCATCGCCTAATGTACCTGAATTGATGATTATAACTCATCGTTTTGATGAGCTGATAATTAGAACCTCATCATAATGATGAGGCAAACTCATCACTGAATGTAGCAAAATTGATGATACTGAACTCATCATTTTGATGACAAGATCATCAAAATGATGAGGCCAAAGTACTCACTGGGGTCTTAATCATTTGATGAGGCAAAAGTCATCATTGCGGAGGAGTTTTTGAGTAGTTTGAAGTCACCTGGGGATTTCAGTGTTGATAAGATAAGTGCACTCATTCAGCTATTTAGGGTCACTTACGGATAGGACCCTCAATTAAACATATTGAGAATAGTAATACCATTGATGATTATGAACTGTTTCTCTCTGCAAATGTATTTAGAACTTGGTCCAATGTTAATAGTGTATAACAGGCCTGTTACCAAGGTATCTGTCCCCGTATGTATGTTAACTGCAGGAATGTAGTCTATAGCTGGGACTCCACTATCGGATTTTTTTTGGTAATTCTCACGATCTGATCATACTGTTCTATAAATTGTCTATATAAATTGTGCGTAGATTGGCAGATTAGAGCAAGATGGAAAGTGGGGCACCAGATAAACTTCGGGAGTCAAAATCGACCTGAGATGCAAAATCGGGACCTAGATCGGGACATAAATCATGCTATATAGTCTTGTCAATTCTATTTTCTACTTGTTTATAAACATAAAACCATTATCTGTAAACATAGATCTATGGCAAGATCTACAGTACCCCCTGTCTACTGTATACCTGAGAATAGCTCCGATTTGAGAGAAAAATTGGTTAGTGTAGCCTCAGCTTATGCCAACGCATGTGTGGCCTGTTTAAATAAACTTTAGAAACTACACAACAGCTTCTAAAGCTGATTGAGGTCAGAACACCGCGGTAACGCCAATTAACTAATTTAAAGATATCTGTGTCAGATAAATAGCCCACTTAACTAATTTTATATGCACACAGCAAGCAGATAATGATATAGCCGATGTAAGAAATGTTAACCACAGGGCACATGATGCAGTTACATTTATCACTCTCCGTTGAAAAAAAAAAAAGAGAAGAGAAATGGTATTTTATAAACGGGGCGAGTAGCTAGGATAGTTGGAACAACAGTAAACATGGAAAATAAAGCTGATTATCAAGCTCCAACAGACAAAGTGGGTTTGTAGTGCTAATTTCATTTAGAAAATTCTGCCTTTGCTAATATTGTAGTTGTCTTTGTAATTATGTACCCTATGATTAAACTACCTGTAGTAATTACTCTTTTTAGTTATTGTGAATCTGGGAGTTGCTAGAATATTACATTTGATTCATGCAGTCCGGTGAGAAACTAGCCGGGTCTGAATCATCTTTATTATAGACAACTCGATTTGTATGACTCCCGGTCCCTGCACTTAACCTCTGGCAGAAATATATAAAGTAGGCCTAACACACCCTTTGTAAACGAATACCCCTTATTTTAAAAACCACAAAGTTTCACAAAGAAAATTGATGCCTTATTACAAAATCCACTAAACCTTTTTGATAAAAAGAGATCCCTTATTTCTTGTTAGTTTAAAACGCACGTGACTTCTCCTTTTAATGCCGAGTGCTTAGGCCAAAAAAAGGTTTGTTTCAGGTCACCCGACCGACCCTATGACAACAGGGCCGACCCTACGCCTCTTTATGCAATTTTGAAGAAATTTCTGTATTTTTACCCTTTTTCGGTCAATTCTAATGTCTTCAGAGAGGTTGGCTAGTACTTTCATGTTTAGAAAAAATTGAAAAGAATCCGACCTACCGACCCTACAATTTCTCTCCATGTTACCTCAAACAAACCTTTTTGTGGTGGGGGGCCTTAGCGGGATCGACAGAGTCGTGTATCCTTTAGCGAGTGGTCGTCATTAGGGAGATATCTTATTACTGTGAACGTAGTTATAATATTCACGGGTAGACATTTTCGCGGAGGTGACAGAATCAGTGATTTCATGGGTTACCTGAATTCACGGCCTATACAATGGCTATAGCTATATAGGTGCCTAGATGGTTCCAAAACAGGGGCGTGGCAACTTGGGGGAACGAGAGGGGGGACATGCCCCCCCCCCTACTTTTGACCAACCCCAGAAAAGGCAAAACCTAAAAATCAAGTGAAAATGGGTCAAAAAAGGTCAGAAACCCCCCTTGCCCCCCCCTACATAGAAGCTGCTTGCCACGCCCATCAACAGTCAGATTGCAATCTAGATGCATGCAAGGGTGGTGGTGGAGGGGGTGTATAATTAATAGTAGAAAGCACTGGGCACAAAGCTAATTGCTGGGGCTAATTGCTTCCTGCAGATTGTGCTGACACTTTAATTTGACATCCTGCGGCTCCTCCTCCCCCCCCCCCCCACATCAGTTGGTTGAGGAGGTACTGACTGTACACAGAGAAAAGAAACAGAGTCAAAAGGGAGTCAGGTTGCCTCCTGAATGATTCCCCTCTTTGAGGGAGTCCAGGCTGCGTAAGGGAGCCTAGGTGACTCCCTGGCTATAGGGGAGTCACATAGCTCCCTGACTCACTTAAGGGAGTCACATGAGGCCCAGGGCTCTCTTAGAAAGGGTGGCAACCTGGACTCCCTTTTGACACTGTTTCTTTTCTCTGTGTAAAAGTATACACACATGTGCGGTATCTTTGCGGCTCTTTCATTTCCGTGAATATAGTGAAAATATATACACAGTGAAATAAGTTTTGTTTTTACAACCCCTCGCCCTCTAGAGCGTACAGAAACTTGAAAGCGCTAAATATTATCGCCACTCCCCCGTTTGAACTATAGTCGCATTTTCTATAATCCCCACCCCCAAACCTGTTTTGGGAGTTTAATAGTGACATCGGACAGGAGGAATAGATAGTGACGTGGGTCATGGTATTTCTTTAAATAAATATGGTGACATGAGCATTTCCTAAATTCGATATGGCGACATGGGCATTTTCAAAATCGATATCGCAAGATGAGCCTGTCATTTCTTAAAATCGACAGTGAACATGTCGATTTTAAGAAATGACAGGCTCATGTCGCGATATTGATATTAAGAAATGCCCATGTTATCTGTCGCTTAAGGTGAGTCGCTACCCTTTGATCAAGGTTAACAGAATTTCTTAATTTTTTTTCTAGAGGCAGTTTAAATCATACTGACATGATAAATGAAAAGAAAAATGGGGGGTCCCGAACTACTTTTTGAAATATCGAATTTTGAAAATTAAAAGTATTTTTACTTATTTCTAAAAATTTATAAAAATTGTGAAAACTTTGGTTATTTCTTTTTATTTCAACCATTATGCACAGCAATATAAAACTTCACATGTGACACGCCTATATGTTTTACTTTAGAGTAATATGCCATGGCATTCTGGGTAAGAATATGATGATTCTGGAAAGAGTAGGAATAAATTGTCATTATTTTGTAGTCTTATTGGCTAAAAATTGTATTCACAATTAACAGAATTTTTTTTAACTCTCCCAAAAGATAGTTCAGCTCATTTGCTAACATATAAAAGTGATTTTGATAGGGGGTCCCGGGCATAATTTTAGGTTTTTTGGCATTTGAAGTTAGAAAATAATGCAAAAATGGACTGGATTTCATATTCAGAGCATTGTTTAATGAGTAATATCATCAAAACCTTGCTCTTAAACATTCTTACTAAATAACCTTGGTTGTTTTAAGCAACTTAATATGCTCTGTTGTATTTCTGAGAAGATTCATTGGTAAATAATGCCAGTGTACTAATTCATGTCAAAAATAGGAAATAACATCTGTTACAAATATATCAAATTTTAAAAGTCCCATAAAATGCTCAATTTTACTTGAATTTGCCTTATTTTTGAATATGATAAGGAGAACTCATTTATGTATCAAAGTATGCAATATGAGAGCATTCTGATGCTTTTAAGCTGCATGCGCAGAGACCTGCGCAGTGGGTTCGTTTTCAACAGGTAGCCATCCACCTTAAGAAATACCCTATGTCATTTAAATTCCCCCTCATGTCACTAAGCTCCACGTCGCATGTTGATTTTAAATAAAACTGGCCATGTCACCTTGTCGAATTTAGGCATCCATCCCCATTAGTGTATTTGCGAGTTGAATGTTTCAATGCCGTGAAAGGGGAAAAAATAAAAGGTGTGTTTCAGGTTGCATAGTCTGAAAACCTAGGTATGGTAGGTCGGATTTTTTATTTCCCCTTTTCCCCTCTGGCCTGAATAGCACCTAAAAATTGACTCACAAACTTCAGCGCTGGCTCACCGACAGTAGCGTTGACTCGTGGATGATCAAATTGATTCTGAAATAGTCCCAAAATTACTTTGAATAAAAATTTCTAGGGTCAGCCCTGTTTTGCTAGGTAGGCTCGGATAACCTAAAACACATCTCCTTTTTATTTGGCCTTAACATTATATTTCAAAATCCGGACATTTGAATGCATTTGAAGTTTTGTTACGTTACAAATTACAATCAACACCATCAATACTATATCAGTATCAAAATGTGCAACTTTTTATTTCCATTCCACCAGTAAACCCACCACATGTCATGGGACACACCTACACTGATATTCCTAGGCTCCCTCTACGCCCAACCTCTCAGTCACTAGCTCCCTATACGACCAACCTAGGTCAGTTATTATTGTCAGGTTGGTCAGTACTGACCAACCCACCTTAATCTTTTTATTTCCAGGGGGAGCCACTGAGTGGTCATGACGGGTGGCTCAACTAGTGGTATACAAATACAACACACCAATGATGAACCTAGGTTAGCCACTACTGACTGACCCCTCGGTCATTTTTGAATGTAACTTTGCCATTATGACTAACACTCATATGACCAACTTAGGATAGTCTGTACTGACTAACCCTTTCAACCTATGGATTTTCCGTGTTGGACACCTTCAGTGTGGTGCTATATATATGTTTATATATATGGCACAAACTCCCGACTTATGTTGTTTTGGCCGTTTCTGGCCCTTTTCAGGCCTATACCCCTACAGAATAACCAGTTTTACACCAATTTTTTCAAATTTTTAGTATATCTGAGAAAACATCCTAACGATTCAGAAAATCTTTATTTTTTGTGTATTGGCCCAATATTTTTTAGTTTTCTGGCTCTCCAATGGCCCAAAAACCTTGAAAATGTCAAAAACGCTAAAAATGACATGTCTTACTTGTTTCCTATGTCTACTAAGACAGTAACAGTCTATCCCTAATATCATTTTCTATTAGGCCTATGGTATAGTCAATTGATTCACGAGGATTTCATTAGATATGTACCATATTTTTTTCTCCACAGTCATTTAAGTGTGTTTTGTCAGCAAAATGATTGAAAGTCTTTTTAGGTTGATACCTCTATATAGTAAATTAAGAAGATCCACACAGTATTCATTGTATCCTAGATTGTAAGGTAACTCTTGTGTTTCCTTCTGGAAAAAAGACATTTTGAAAAAGATCCAATAATCTTGCCTCCAGGGGCATATGTCTATTGGGATACATATTTTCCATCACGGAGTCACCCGGAATATTCGTCACGGAGTCACCAGTCACCCTGATGAAAATTTAAACCTTCATAGAATTATTAATATCCAATATATTTAAGTTATCTCTGGTTTTCCTGTGTCCTACCCACTCCCTCTTATGTTCTAATATAGAAATCAACCATTTTTGTGCTCATTTATACAATAATTTATTTCCATCACGGAGTCACCAGGGTGACTCCGTGACGTAAAATAGGTAAATAGGGGTACTTTAGGCCTATACTGTGCAAACTAGGTCCAACCAGATATCATGAAGCTTCATAATTCTTAAAGGACACATGATCATGACATTGTACAGCAATTTAAAACAATAATGGGACCATTTTGAGAAAACTAGGGTAAAGTTGAGAGTATGCAGTTGAAATGTTCATATTTTTGATAAATGTTCAAAATTCACTGGTCTGTATCTCAAAAACCATTTCCCTGATGATATCCATTCTTGGTGTGCATGAATATACGTGTTGCCCCAGCTTGTATGCCAAATTGATAGTTGCTGTGATGTGTTTGAGGCATAATGTACTTAAACATGTATTTTTCATCACGGAGTCACCCGAAACGCGGACGATATACTTCGCGAGGCGATAAAAACTGAACCGCTAGGGTTACAGACGTATCACAAAGTGTTCTGAGGAGCCAAAATGTATACCTTTCAATATGATAAACTTGTTTAAACATATCAAGAACTTTCTGATTTGACCTTCCTCTATCCTAAAACAACATAAGTTAGGGGTTTGAGCAATATACATATATATATATATATATATATATATATATATATATATATATATGTATATATATATATATATATATATATATATATATATATATATGTATATATATATATATTTATATATGTATATATATATATATATATATATATATATATACATATATAATATATATGTGTGTGTGTGTGTGACTATACATGGGTAAAGATCGATATAGCCAACAGAGGCAACACAGCCGACACAGCCCTTTTATAAATCGACACGGGCGACACGGCCCTTTTAAAACTCGACAGACACAGAAAAAGAGACCAAAATGTATAGGATAAAAATTGACACCATGACACGGCACTTCCCCTTAAGTTTGACACGGTGACACAGTCAGATATTTGGCCACCGATGTATTGTCACATATATAGGGATGTGATTGACATCATCTTCATGTCGATGACGATTATTGACACATAGTTGTCAATATACCAATGCATTGTCATATAATATTTAATCTATTAAGTACATTTGGAACACTGTTTATTGCCTTAATAAGCTGAGAAAAATAACAATAACATAGGTTAATAATAGCTGAACACCAGTTCTATTATTTTCATTGAAAATATTCACATAATAATCATCGATATGAAACACAAAAATCCTAGCCTTAAATACTGCAAGATAGGATTCTGACCTAAGGCCAGAACGATAAGTACCCCAACTGTAAGCTCAACTGTTAGGACAACTGTATGAACACTATGTCTATTACCCCCCCCCTCCATCCCTTACTAAACACACAGAAAAGTAAAGGAGTCGCCACGACTCTGACAGCCAGAGTCGCAGTTTGTCTCCTACATGACACCTGTGGAGGAGAGTAAAATGAGTTTGACTCTCCATTTCTGAAGAGTCAACAGCAATTGAACCCTCAAAAGAGCAGGAGTCAAATCGATACTTGAATACATGAGTGGCCTGCAGGTATAGTGGATCCTGTATGTATAGGGTAGAATGGGGGCAACAGGTGTATATAATTGATGGTCAGGCCAGGTGAGGCCTGCGAGAGAAGTGAGTAGGTGAGGTTGTTGCCCAAGACAGGTCAATAACAAGACATGTTGTCATGTCCACCACTTCCCCCTGTGTGAAAGGGCTAAGTTATATCTGTCTCACATTACATTCTACAGACCATTGGCCACATGTTAGATGCCAATATCAGATCTATATGAAGTAGTAAGCAGTACAACATTTAATATCTCACACAGTTAGTGCCCAGCCTTATGTTCATTTCCCATATCCACAAATATGGTGGCTGAGCTCTATACTGTTAGTATTCTTGTTATGTATTGTATAGTTTGTCATCACATTTGATTCACGTAAGTTAACTGGAAAGCTTATTCATTGACATCCCTTAACCACACTATTTAGACATAGTGTACCTATCTATAAATAATGAAAACTGTATGGCATGTAACAATTATCTAAAGTATAGATAGTGGCTTTGCCTTGTGGTTACCACTGGTACCAAACTAGTATTGGTTGCCCCACCAGGTGGTTTCATATGCAACTACTATCAGAGTAACCACATTTTTTATTTGACTCTTCATGAAGGGTCAAACTACAAATGACTCAACTGCACTTGACTCTGTACCGATAGAGTCAAGAGGAAGAGTCAATTTGTATAAGAAGCAAGGGGTATTACAGAGTAGCTGTGACCCGTCCACCAGAGTCATCATGACTCTGCTACTAGAGTCAACTAGATTTGACTATGGTAAAAGAGTCATGGCGACGCCTTTACTTCTCTCTGTGAACATGGTGGAGAACAACCTTTCTGAACGTGCAATTGGATGCGAACACATTCAGGTATCATGATCAAGTGCATATCTTGTTTTCTCCACTGGCAGAGAACAATTTCTCACACAAAAAATATATTGACACATAATATATAATATAATAATATTGATCATAAGCATACCTACTCCCCTAAAATAAGTGGACCCAAAGAATTCAATGGTTCTATTTGTTTGTTGCTAATACAGCTAGCTACGTAGCAACAGCTATTCTTATTGCTTATGTGCCTAGCAACACACATTTCAATGCTCCTCAAGTTGATTATAATCATACCCTTAATAATAATCGCTTATTTGGTGTCTTGAATGGGTACCCTTCAAATATACCAACCATCTAGACATTATGTTCCTTCGAATGCAAGAATTACAGTTGTTGCCGGGTATAAAAATGCCTGAGACATTGTTTTACGTGGCAACAACTGCAATTCTTGTTACTTTTTTTTTTCTCCGAAGACCCTAAAGTTGAAAAAAGAAGAGATTTCTTCAAAATTGCAAAAAAATGCGTAGGGTCTGCCCTGTCGGTCAGGTGACCTGAAACAAACCTTTTTTGGGGGGCCTTATTAATAACAGAGACCTTTAGAAGAAGAATTACAGGATTGCATCATGACTTGGCTACAAATGTTTTTAACCATTTCCCTGGGCTAAAACAGTATTTGTCACGACCATAAACTGCCGGCATGTCGGGGATGACCTTGGTCTTGTTACTGTTGAGGTGTAGATACTTACAGAGGTCACACATCACTCTCGGATCCAGCTTTATGAATTTGCTTCTTTTCATGTCAATGTCAACTGTTTGCCGAAAATCTTTTCTCCATGCGAAATAGCTGAGGAATTTGTCTGTGCTCGAAGCTACATCTTTTAAGTATGCAGCAAGGCTTGCTGCTGTCTTGAAATCCCGAACGTCGATGAATGACTTCGGAGGAAGTAGTTCTGAGTAGTTTGATCCACCATAAACAACTGGTATCACTGGGAGATCTAGCACTTTGTACAGTTTCTCCGAAGCATAATCTTTGCATAAATATGACTCAAATGAGAAATAGAATTTATATTCAGAAATAATCGTATTAATGCAGGATATTTTGAAACTCCTCTCACAATTACGGGTCGGCCTATCAGATTTATCGCAGCGACCAAGAACATCAATATCAATGTAATCCTTCAGAGCTTTGATAACGTTTTCCCGTTCACTCTCGGTTTCACAGTGACTTATGATAGCTAGTGCAAACTTAGTCTTGGTTTGTATGATACTCTCATTGTAGGCATTGTATGGTACCTCACCACGTTTCCCTATCCGTCCGTAAGGAGACCTGCAGATGAGATGTAAAATGAAAAGTTAGTCATAGTTCTGAAAGCATTATGTGTCATCTCATTGCACAATTAGATAGGAGGAGTTGTTTTTTTTTAAGTGTATTTATTGGATGAAATCGGCACGAAGGCCAAAAACTAGCTTGGGCGCATTGCCCTTCTGCCGCTAGCACCCCTATCTATTTTTACAATTTTTAAGCGGTCTTGTATATGGTATGCTATGACTCCAATGCAGAAATTAGTACGAAATTGGATTGGATTTAATCCGCATTACTCCATAATCTCAATGAAGATGCCAGCTATTTTTCTGTGATAATATTTCACTAGATAATATACTTTCCACAGAATAATTAATATATAAATCAGGGATCTTTTTAAACAAAAACACATACCCTACATCAGCTTGCCTAGAATATGTTATGGTCATATTGAAGAAGTTGTTAAACCTTTCAAGATTTCTCAATTTACGATGGGCTGGACATTCGCGTACAAAGAAGGCATACCGTTGATGTGGATAGCGGATAGCAGGTATGTCAGAGATTTTAAACTGGGGGATGTGGAAGATGAGGGCATCGGCTTCACTCAGATTATCCTTTGAATTTGTAGTGACACAGTTGAACACCTGTTTAGGAAATGTGTGAATGGAGTTGTTTCAAACTACGAATCAATAGAGTATGTGTGTCACATGGAAAACCAATCGAGCAACAAATACAGTTAGATATATAGACAAATGCCAACGTCCATTGATACTGTCTCTGCCGTATTTCACGAGTGGGGGCTGGGGCCATATCCAATGAAGCTGCAGCAGAGGTATCAATGTAGTTGGCAATTGCTGTATTCAATGGGGGGGATTGAATATGGCCCTTCCTATACTTGCATAGTGAATCTTGTGTTTCCAAAAAAATATGATGTCAGAGATTAAAGGATTGAAGATATAGCAAATATTTCTGGTGGATTTCAGTTGTCTTCTTACAGCATTTTGACTTACCTCACATTTTGCAAGAATAAAAGGATTCTGACCAATTCCAAAACTGAAATCTTTAGCTCTGCGAAAGGAGGTCCAGTATAATATATTCTTTGGTTTAACACCTTCCCGATTGAAAATATCCATGGACTCCATGGTATCTTTTGAAATCCAGGTCTGGGGAGGTAATATGGGCAATATCTGCTGCTTGGATGTACCCACAGTATTCATTCTCAGTCCAATGTATCCAATCAATAAGAAGAACACAACCATCCCTGCTAGAAGAAGTGGATATTTACCACAGATTAACATGGTGATAGCTTTTCCTTCTCATCTAGATATATCCAAACATGACTCTTCACTATAGATATTGTGCTATTAGACCTACACTAATCTCCACTTACAGGCAGTCAGAATGAAAATTGAAGGTGATACCCACTTGGGACTTGCTGGTGACTCTGGCTCTTGACAGCTCCTGTGTTTGAAACTGACGCAACACAAAGTTGGAGCATACAAGCTGTGAGTCAGAGTGATGTGATACTGCATTTGAATCTTGGATTCTGGTTTCGCACGTCATGCGCCCCCGAACAAGATGATGCCCACCAATCAAACACCATTGAATATCCAGGCGTCAGTTTGGATATCACGACTTAGATCATGCCTGAATGCAAAGATAAATGCCTCTAAAGGTAAAGGTTATACAAGTCCACCAACGTTTAGCTCAAGTTGTATAAATTGTGGCTATTGTGTAAGGACGCTCCGTAATTTCTTCTTTCTTTTTTTTTCTGTGTCTGTTTTAAATTATGTTTAGGTTAGTGAGTTTCTAAAGGTTATGAACATCTCCTCAGGGTCGTGCCACTAGTTTCCCGGAATTATCCTTATTAAAGACAACAATAAAATCTGACGTCATGCCAATGCCAGCCGACGTCACGCAAACGTTGGGCCCAGGTGGAATCGCATGCTGGGTATGCATGTAGGCTGTTTGCCAATCGTATCTCTAAGACTCCTCTATACCAGTATCCATACTACAGTAGGGGGGCTTCCATAAAGTATGTAGTAGTAATGTACGCACATTTTCTCCAGAAATTGACCCCCCCACCCGACACACTCACCCCCACCCCACTGAAGCTCTCGTACGTATTAAAACAAAGGGTTTATGTACGCAAAATTTCTCAGAAAATAGATCCCCCCTGTAATGTTTCGATGTGTAATCTCCCTGAGACCCATGGAAATCAACTGTACAATGAACACACAGGTGTGAATTCCGAGATGGCTGCTGCCTCACTAATTTATTCACAAAACAACAGGTCATGTGACCTCTCTTCTGATCATGTGACCACACCACATTTCTCCCCTTTTAGACATATCAAGTTTTAGTAGGGCCAAAAAAAAAAGGGTTGGTTCAGGTCACCCGACCGACCCCATCAAAACAGGGCCGACCCTACGTGTTTTTTATGCAATTTTGAAAAAAAATAATGCATTTTTACCCTTTTTTGGTCAATTTGTAGAGTCTTCAAAAAAGTTGGCCAGTACATTCATATTTTTAAAAAAATCCAAAAAAAAAATCCGACCTACCGACCCTACATTTTTCTCCCATGTTACCTGAAACACACCTTTTTTTATTTTTGGCCTAATCATTATACTAGAACTGTGTTCTGGATACATCTACATATATGTTGGTTAGTATTGAGTCAGTGTCTTATCAATGTTCAGGTTCTCAATATACTGTTCACTTTTATCTTGCCATCAATGTCTATGTGTCATAAAGTTCATATGGTTCAGATCTCTTACGCTGTGGTATTTTATTCACTAACACTGGTGTTGACAAATATGATTGTCTAGGCACTGAATATTGAGGTGTTCCTGGTGTTACAACATTAGAACGAGTCGGTGTGACAGGTGTTGGTCCTGCCTCAGGCACTTCAACTACACGCATGTGGAGCGCTATCCGCATGTGGAACCATCCTTGGTGCCTCGTCTTCACTCTCGTCATCTGAACTGAGTTCCTGCATGTACCCCTCGTTGATCACCTTGAATTTGGAAGTGTTTCGCGTTCCATAAGCTTTCATTCTAGCCTTCGCTTGTTCATCCAGGCGTCTCATCACGCTGTCTTTCATCTCCCCACCTGTGAAAGAAGGAAGCTTCACCTCAAATGAACGCCCGAACATAGCGATAGCAGGTGGTTCACCAGTCTTGCAATGTGGAGTTGCACGGTAGTTACGCAGAAATTTGTGCATCTCCTGCTTCCACGGCTTCTTTTCCGCATGTGCACCCTTCACAACCTTTCTGAGATCTCTCGTGAATTGCTCACATTCTCCATTAGCCTGAGGCCACAATGGTGTTATGCCTCTATACCAAAAACCAAACTCTCATGCAAACCTAGCAAATTCTGGCCAGAATAAATCACAGTTTGGTGATCATTGATACCCTCTATGAGCATAATACAAACTTAGAATGGAATACCTCTGTCAATATCTGCACCAGACATTGGTACACTAGCTATCAACATATGACAGTTGGCATAACGTTGGGCCAATGTTTGGCCAACGTTGGCATGCTGACGTTGGCTCAAACGGAATGCCCATGTCCAAAACTGCGTTGTGCCAATGTTGGCATGCTGACGTCAGTCCAAACCTCGACTACCTTGACCCAACGTCAGGCCAACGTCAGGATGCTAGCTGGGCCGCCCTGTCCTGCAGACTAAAAGGCATCGCAAGTCTTGTACCTCGAAGGATATACGAGTCATCATGAGGCACAGCGAGTTCTTCCTTCACCTTGTGTGGCTCCAGAGGCACAGTGCATACTCCATGACCGTAATTCCGAATTACGGTCATACAAGATGGCGGCTGCAAGTGAGTTCAGTCTATTTCTTCTCCAGTCTACTGTATGAAATGTATAACATATTGAAGGCTGCTTTTTGGCCAGGCTGTAGTTTATATGACAATGCTACTGACCCAACACTCGGATCTTGTTCATATGTAGTGGTTTATGCATAAATCAGCCATTTAGAGCTGGTGGGTATGACCGTAATTCAGTTTGCATCAATATGTTATATATTTCATACAATGGACTGGAGAAGAAATAGACTGAACTCACCTGCAGCCGCCATCTTGTATGACCGTAATTCGGAATTACGGTCATGGAGTACGCACTGTGAGAGGGGTCAAAAGTGACCTGGCGACCTGGGCTGTTTTGGAGGCGACTTCCGACCTGAGGCAATGATATAAGCGACCTGGCGACTTTTGGTCAAAATTTACAATAGAATAAAGGGTCCAAAAAAGCGACTTTTCGACCTGGGCCCCCTAATTTCGGCGACTTTCCGACCTCAGGGGGGTACCCCTCCGCACCCCCCCCCCCCCCTTGTGGTATGCCTCGTATGTTCCTCAACCTGGATTTGTCTTCTGTACCATTTGTTCTCCCCGATGGCTGTGGCTACTTTCTAAAGATTGTTGTCAGCTAGTGTTTCCTTTTGCACTTCTGTAAACATGATTGCCATTTGCACAGCAGACATAGCAACAACGTTCACATACTCTCACCATCTAGCTCAGCCCTGTAGGCTTTGGCCTTTAGGGAGTGATCATTTCTTATCAACAGGGGGAGGGGGGGTTGTTTTTGGGGGGGGGCAAAAAATTTGGACCCCTTGACCGGGGGGTGTGTAAATAATTTGGACCCCTCTTGGGGGGAGGGTCAAAAAAATTTAACCTGTTTTGGGCCAAAAAGTCTGCGCGTTACTATCAGGGGCGTGGCAACCGGGGGGGACGGGGGGGGAAATGTCCCCCTCCCCCACTTTTGACCAACCCAAAAAAAGGTCAAACCAAAAAGGTCAAGTAAAAAGGGGTCAAAAAGGGTCAAAATACCCCTCAGTCCCCCCTACTTTGAAATTGCTTGCCACGCCCCTGACTATGCTTCAAAGGGCCCGGGCGCGCGCCGATTTCCGACCCGTAGGGGGGGGGGTAAAAAATTTCGAAAAAATCACACCCCCCACCCCTGTTGTTAAAAAATGATCACTCCCTTAGGTCGGGATGTCTTGACAGGTAGTCAGCTGGGTTGTCCTTACCCTGTCTGTAGACAACTGTCACATCTGTCATACTTTTGAAGTCTTAGGGTCCATCTCTCAATCCTCGCAGGTGGATTTCACTGCGGATTGTTGAATTGTTGATGTCAAGGGCTTGCGGTCTTTAACGACAGTGAATTGACTGCCCAGTAGATACAGAAGATACCGCTCACAACTGAAAACTACTCCAAGAGCTCCTCTCTCGGTTGGTGAGACAGTGCTCTACTTGCGAAGCTAACCACTACAGTTTCTCCATTGACTTTCTGGGTCAATATCGCTCCTAAACCAACTTGACTTGCGTTAACAATGATCTCTGTTGGCTTACCTGGATCGTAGTATCTGGTCACTGTATCTTCATGCAATGGTTTCTTGAGCTCTTGAAATGCATTCTCCTGTCGTGTACCCCACTTCTTTTCTGGTGAGCTCTTTCAGAGGCTACCACGCCCCCCCCCCCCCCCCCCACACACACACCCCTTTGTGCGTACATACTTTATGGAAGCCGCCTGATGCTTTCACATTTCAATACCGCCCCCCCCCCCCTCACCCATCCCGTAAAGACAGGTTGGTATTTTCCCTCCTCTTTGAACTATAGTAACGTGCGGGCGTTTTCTTTGAAAAGGGGTGACATTTTTTAGGCCCCCCACATAGAGGGGTCCAATTGTTTTTGACCTCCCAATTATCCTAATTCCATATTAATTTCAAACTTACCTTTCACATTTTCAAACACCCCTCCTATAGATATAATTGTCCATTCATATATGTGTAAATGTTTTTTGCAACACTTAACATCTCATGTTTATCCTCAATCTATTACACCTAGTACCATACCATTCAAACAAAAAAACTGACAAAAAAAACGTGGACAGTTGGGAGGATGAGGCACTACAGTTTATACTAAATTATCTTAATTACCGACTAACTTCAAAAGGTATTCCTTACCTTACCTGGTTAGTACAGGGCCGTGGTCTGCAGGTGTTGTACTAGGGGAGTGTTAGGATGTAGGGTGTGCTCACCCCGGCGGGGGGGGGGGGGCGCTTGGTATATTTTGTATATACAGGTGTGCGGCTGGGAAGGGTACTTTTTGAGGAAATTCTCCCTCACCAAGGGTCAATTTTCATCAAAATCCCCCTCACCAAGGGTCTGTTTTTCATCAAAATTCCCCTCACCAAGGGTCTGTTTTTCATCAAAATCCCCCTCACCAAGGGTCTGTTTTTCATCAAAATCCCCCTCACCAAGGGTCTGTTTTTCATCAAAATCCCCCTCACCAAGGGTCACTTTTCGGAAATTTCAACAAAACCCCCGCAAAAAGGGTTGTCAATTGGAGTTTTCGCCAGAAATTCTCGCAACATGGGTAACTTTTGACCGAAATCCCTCTAACAAAGGTTGGCTCCTTGGGAAAAATGACTAAAACCTAGGCACTTTTATCCAAAAGCCCCCTCAGCAAGGGTCACTTTTATCCAAATCCACCTCAGCAAGGGTCACTTTTGACCAAAAGTCCCTTCACCAAGGGTAAGGGGTGTCAAAGGGTCAGCCGCACACCCGTGTCAAAAAAAAGAGTGCCCCCCCCCCCGGGTGCTCACCCGACCAGTGGCGTAACCATCTGGGGAATTAGGGTAGATTCACCTGGAGTCGGACACATACCCTGAGACGGACACTTGATTTTGTAGTTATCCGTGCATTTTAAGCTCTTTATATGTGGATAATGGTAAGTTTAAGATTTTTCTTCCCAAAAAGCAAAACCTAGAAATTGTATTACACCTGAATCAGGGGCTTGGCAACCCGGGGGGGGGGGGGACATGCCCCCCCCCCCCCACTTTTGACCAACCCCCAAAAAGGTCAAACCAAAAAGGTCAAGTGAAAAGGGGCCAAAAACGGTCAAAATACCCTTCAGTCCCCCCTGCTTTGAAACTGCTTGCCACGCCCCTGTGAATAGCCTCAAATTGCACCGTCCGTATGTGTCCGAATCATGATGAATCTACCCTACTTCACAGCCCACCCAACTGATAACTATACTGTTGGAAGCAGTTAGGGGCCTAGGGTCATACAGAAGTCTGAGATGGCATGTTTATGGCTGGACACTTACACCCAGCCCTGGCATGTTAGGGACAAAGCCTCCCCTGTAGATGCCAACTACACAAAGTAGGGTCACGTTTCTAGGTTACTGACTGGTGCCTTAGGCCAAAAAAAAACACGTTTGTTTCAGGTCACACGACCGACCCTATCTAAACAGGGCGGACGCTAGGTATTTTTATGCAATTTTGAAGGATTTTTTGTATTTTTATCGTTTTGGGCCAATTTTAAGTTTACAAAATGTTGGAAAAAAAATCTCCCTGTTTTTACACGTGTTTGGGTCAATTTTAGAGGGGAAGTAAAAAAAAAAAAGTAAAAAAAAAAAATCCGACCTACCGACCCTAGAGTTTCTTCCCATGTTACCTGAAACAAACCTTTTTTAAATTTGGCCTTACTAGACACCTGTACCATCCACACCCCTGGGACTGTGCCCCTACAGGTGGTATACACGGTGTACAGGGTAGGGCCAAAAAGGTGTGTTTCAGGTTACCTGACCCTACGTAGCAAAACAGGTTGCCGAGCCGCCAACCCCAAACACTTCAAAATCGTAATTTTCGTAACTTCACCCCTACAAAATCGAAACTGAATTCATGATGTCAATTATGATCAAATCCCTTACTTTAAAGACATTGTACCATGATTATCTCCAGTATAAAATCTTCTAAAATACTTCTATGAAAATTAAACATTTTATAAGCACAGGATTTTGCAATCTGTAGATTTTTCTCATGCTTTTAGGGATCATTCCTTGATGGTGTCACACTTTTTAGTGGTTTTTTTTTCAATAGTTGTGGTAGTTCCCAATACAAATGTATAGATCTAGTCAGAACAAGACACAAAATTAGTAACGGGGCCTGGCTCCACTGTTTGACAGGATAAATAAAGGAATAATCAATCAATCAATCAATCAATTTAGGAAGGGTAATTCGTAATTTCGTAATCAGGCTCTAAAAAGGGCTCAAAATGTATTCGTAATGATACGAAAAGTTCGTAACAGTTGGCAGCTCTGAACAGGGCCGACCCTAGACATTTTTATCCAATTTTGAAAGAAAAGAATTTAAAGTAATTTTTGGGCTATTTTAGAGTTGGTTTGATTGTCCATGAGTCAATGATGTTGTTGGCGAGTCGGCGCTGAAGTTTGCGAGTCAACTTTTGGCTACTTTTCAGGCCAAAGTAAAAAGAATGTAAAAAGATATCCGACCTACCTTACCCAGACTAGGTACCCTGAAACACACTTTTTTTTGGCCTAAACCACAGAATCAAGCACCCCACCATGGGAGCTTTGGTTCAGGTCAGAAAGAGAAAGAAGAATATAATTGCCTACCACTGACCTTCTATGTTTTACAAGCATGATCTTTATACATATGAGCTTGATATTCCCGAGACAAAATGTATCTTATACTGGACATCGACATCCTTCTAACAGAAAGTTATATTCAGTCTTGTCAAAGTAGAAATCCATAGGTGGCTATATGAAGGAGAAGGCCATGTTTATACCTATGTGTATGTCTGTGTGGGCAGCTTGCATAGCCATCAACGGAATTGCATGGGCGTCTTAGAATTTTGAGGTGCCAATGGAAATGCATAGGCGCCTATGGATTTGCATAGGCGCCTTTTGAATTGCAAAGGTGTAAATGGAATTGCATATAGGCACCGCAGGAATTGCAAAGGTGCACTGCGAATGCAAAAATGAAATTGCAAAGGCACCGATGGAATTTTATGGGCGCCTATAAAATTGCACGGGTGCGAATGGTATTGCATGTTCATGTTTAACGTCAGCAGTTATGTACTGGCTCTCAAGAAATCTGTCTGATGCTGTAGCAAATTACCAGACATTTTGGTTAATTATTTCTCTTCGGAAGCGGGAGGGAACTCCTAGTGGGAATATTTGAAAATCTAACGTGTGATCCTAATCATAATAGACTCAGGGAGGAGGCTGCTTGTAGTGTGCATGTGTAGGCTGTGTCTCACGACCTTGAGCCAATGTTTTTGTCTCTGATTGGGTGCCAGCTCTGACCGGGTGCCAGCTCTGACAGGCCTGAATAAAAACGGGTTATTTAGGGCAGATGATAAAAATGGGCAACTAATTACTAGTTTAAAGAGTTATAACTTCCACTAATCTTTTCAGCCAAATTCTATCATCATCTGCCCTAAATAACCCGTTTTTATTCAGGCCGGTCAGAGCTGGCACCCGGTCAGAGACAAAAACATTGGCTCAAGGTCGTGAGACACAGCCTGTAGTGTACCCCCAACCACCCTACACCCCCACCCACAGACCCTACCTTACACTACAGTTTTGTCCTTTTGGTCTGACAAAGAGCCTCTCACACTACCCAAACTGTGTTTGGACAGGGGACCATGAGCATTGTCCAGTTACAACATTTTCACTCTAGCTTGTGCCTGTAAGAGCTGAGCTCCCAGCCCTTAGGAGCCCTCTTGTAAATGAAAACTGAACTATATCCGAAAGTGCTTTTGACCTCACTTCAACCATGACGGTCAAGCTTTAACATTGGTGGACGGAAAGGCTAACAGTACATTCATGTTTGTCTAAACTGATTACAGCGAGATTCTTTTAAGAAGTGTATGGGAAAACACTTTAAATTTGTAGAATATTGGACAATTTGCCCATTTTTCTAGTCGAATTTCACAAAATGAACTTTGGTATAATGTTTTTGGCCCCTGGTCTTGTCAACCTTGGGTAAAAGCTTAGGCTCCCTGAGTCAAAAATGAACAAGGGGACAAATTCAAGGATTTTACGGCAAAGCTGTAGTGGCTTTGGGTTTTCTATATGATTGTTATGTACTTCAGGGGAGAAAAGGAGGGGGAATCTATCTATGCTTTTTTGTGTTTCTGGGGTTCTTATGTAATTTATATTTGATGGTTAGCAGCAATACTGCATGGTCAGTTAAATACATGCACTTAGCTAAATCTTTTTGATTTTTATTAGTTTTGCTGCTGTTAGTGTTAGTATGACAATAGAATCCAATAAATACCATTATACTGACTAATTGGCAATGCAATTCCATTGATGCCTATGCATATACCATCTTGGCAGCCTTCTTGAGAATTTCCTGGATCAAAAAGTGGAGCCTGAAAATGGATTCTACACCCCAGAAGACCCTATTATCATGTAACAAGGAAATCAGACAATCTTGAGTTTTCGGCAGCGATCTTGGAAGCCAGAGGGAGGAGGAGGGGGCAGAGGGAGGAGGGAAGGCGGAGGGAGGAGGAGAGGAAAGGGAACAGGCAGTATCATTTCAGGGTTGTTGCATGTGTATGTGTGTAGGGTGGGAGAGGGGTAAATCTTGTTGGACTTCAGTTTGTCTTTGGGCGGGCCATCCGGGTAACCTCGTCAACTCAAATGCGGGACTTGACTCCGTCATTTTGGACCACTTCACATGGTGGGTGTATCCTCGCACGCCATTTTACAGCCAAGCCTCTGTACACATACACTACAGAATATAGTCCCCCAATTTTACCCCCAGAAATATTGTATTCTTCACTAAATAGTGACAGTATTTGATTCAATTCACCTGGGAATACTATATTCTAAAAGAATATGTCACAATATAGGTCTGTGAATATCACTTTTAAAGCTAAATTCGGTCCACAAATTTGGGCATGGCAGTTGGGATTTCGAAATGTTGTTTACAAACAAGGCAAGCTGTCAAACTTGGCACAGGCTATTTGACATAGAATATGAGCCATTTTCGGTTAGATATTGACAAATGAATGTTGTCTTATGCAGATTATGTCTAGATAAGTGGCTGACAAAGTCTCTCTGAAATATTATAAAATCTGACAGATCCGCGCACATGGGAAGTAGTTCGGACCCACATGTAAGAGAAAGGTTCCCACCCGAACCTGAGCTTCGTAAGTGTGTGGGAGGGCTTGAGTGATTTCAAGAGCCACTAACTATGCCCTGTATGTGCATAGTATGGGAATTGACATTGACAGCTTGGCTTGACATAGGAGTCAATAGTAATTAGGCTGGTACCTGTCCTTACCATTGATAGCCACATTAGAGAACTCAAAATATGGCTGTTCACAAGATGTCTAGGGCTTACCACAAGGTACAGTACTTCTACATGTAAGTAACTGAAAACCGAAATTAGTCTTGCACACACCTGTAGGGACAAATGGGAGACCAATCCTAGGCAAGGTTTTAGGGCGAGCTAGTGTTTTTTAACAATGAACAGGGGACCTATGCTATTCTTTTCTTGCCGAATATGAGCAACTTTTCTCTGTGGTGTAAATGGCTTTGGTGACAAAGTCCCAAAGCCAAATAACTGTTGACAACACATGATAAATATTTGATATTTTTGATACAATGATCTATGAAATGTTGTTGAAATGGAGCATGTCTTAGTTCTTGCTCGTTCACGGCATTCGGAGTCATCACTCTAGACTACCTGGAGTCCAATAAAACTATTCCTATAAATGATAAACGACTGAAAATGATTAGTATGGTGACATTTTATTGTTGAATATGATACAAGAGTGATGCATGATTCTAGAGTAAGAAGATACTAGCCAATGATCACATACGCTGCTTGCGACTTATCAGGACGATGCGAGGTGCGGGAATGACGAACCACCACCTCCGGGTTGAGGAACGCAACCCAGAAATATGCATGTTTTTACATTAAGCCAAAAAAAAAGTTGTGTTAAGGTAACATGGCCCCCCAAAAAATGGTAGGTAGGTCGATTGTGTTTTTTTTACCAAATATTTTTAATGATTTTGAGACAAAATCCCTTCCATTTTCGTATAATTTTCATTAAAAAATAAACACAAAATTGCCTTCATAAAAAAAAAAGAAAAATTGGGTAGGACCAGAAAAATAGGGTTGCTAGGGAAACCTGCACACAATTTTTTTTTTACTGGCCTAACTTACGTTAAGGCAGGAGTTTAAGTGATATCGCGGTCCTATCATAAATTACAGAGATGACACTCTGGTAGACAAAAAGTAGGAAATTTGAAGATTTTGGTCAATTTTATGTAGGAAATTAACTAAATTCAATAGTGAAACCCCATAAAAGAGTAGGAATTCCTGCAACAGTAGGAAAAATGGCATCTCAATATTACATGCCGTGATCTGATCTTGGGGGCGAGTTTTCAGTACTATAAGAAGCTTATTATCCAATTATAGATTTACCTTTAGCGGTCGATGAAAGAAAGTAGCGATTTCATAAATACAATCATTCTCATATTTGCACGAATTCAGGATACACATCGAGACTGGCCTTTCCATGTTTAGGGCAGGACATTTATTACATTTCACATCTTTATATTAAAATTGTACGAGGCTTACCTTGTAAGGTGAAGTAAAATTGTTATTTTACCGAGAGGAACACTATGTGTTACCGGGGCTAGACTTGGTACCATTCTTATCGGTTACCACGGTAACACTGATAGTGTTACGCGAGGTGAAACCTTTGTGAAAGACCATTTTCTGTTATTTCTGACTTCAGTAGACAAACTGAGACAGATTCCTAAGCGAAATTTAGCCCATGTCGCTTAAATAAATTACGAGAACACGATAAATGGCACAGTGGCTCCAAGAAACAGTTTTTTTTCTTTCTGTTCAATTCCTTAGGATCCAGAGTTCAGTTGTCATTGAGACCTTTGGTACATTCTAACATTATTGCCAACACAAGATTTAAGCTGGTCCACGAGATATGCAGTAATTCTACCAGAAATGCAGACTGTGTCAAAACAGCACACCAAAACGGTACTAATACCCCCTAGCCTGTACAGTTCATTATTTAATGTATATGTCTATACTGTACGCAAGGTACCTTCATGTATTCTGGACAGCCTTCATCTGTATATATACAATATATGTATATATAATCACACTTATTAACCCTTTATGGTGGTAGACTCATCAGCGTTACATTGGTGCATGACAGCGCAAAATGCTGACTGTAACCCTTTAAGTAACGCATACTGCTTTAATGCATTACACCCTTTATTGATACGATGCAGGAATGCAGTTGCATTTATGTCTCATGGCCACCGATCAGAGGTCAGGTGACAACCCTTAAAGGGTTAATAATTAACAGAGATGCCACTCAGTCGCCAACAAAGAGTAGGAAATCTTATAATTTCAGTCAATTTTCTGTAGGGAATTAACATAATTTAATACAGAGATTCCAGCAAAAAAAGTAGGAAAAGTGGCATCTCTGAATTTTAATTAATACATGACCTCTAGGTACACCGACTGCCCTCATGAACCACTGAGTGTATGAGTAATGACAGTACCGTAAAACCTCACGTATAAGCCCCACACCTCGACTTTGGCCCGATATAAGCAGCACCAGGGGTCTGAACATGGCGACTTTAGTACCCCGGGCTGATCCTATAAGCCACAACGACGATCTGACTCGCATACTACCATAAACATATATATTTTCGCACTGTACATATTTTCCCGATTTTCAAATATTCGCGAAAATATGTAGAGTGAATAAGTACTGAATTAAATAGCCAAATCTTGGAAATCCGCAAATTTCAGTACCAGCGAAAATGTCGCTTTTAGCAAATTCACGCAAATTTATACCCGCGAAAATATCTACATATACAGTAGCGGCAGCTGCTACACGAGGTTTCACGGTAGCGGCAGCTTCTACACGAAGTTTTACGGTAGCGGCGGTTTCTACGCGAGGTTTAACGGTAGCGGCGGCTTCTACACGAGGTTTCACGGTAGCTGCGGCTTCTACACGAGGTTTCACGGTAGCTGCGGTTTCTACGTGAGGTTTTACGGTAGCGGCGGCTTCTACGTGAGGTTTAACGGTAGCGGCGGCTTCTACGCGAGGTTTCACGGTAGACTTGGCAGAGTTGTGGTCGTGTTTAGAAGGCCTCCTCCTCCGTCTGTACCTGGGTGTCTCGTTGTCGCTGGAACTGCTCGATGACGTGCTGGATGGAGTGCTCCCCGTGCACCTTGTTGTCGCGTGTACGTACGTTAGCCGTGTTGTTAGTCGCCTCCTTCTCTCCCACCACTGCAAGAGAGCACCAAGGTTAAGTACAAGAACACACCATAAATTCTCGCAAGGGAGCATGGATATTGAGAAGTACAACACTATATCTATTCCCGTAATTTTCAAAACTGAAAAGCTTTCAATAGATTTTAAATAGTTGACGTCAGGTGAAAAAACAATTCATTTTTACACAACAGCATCAGCTAAGACCTACAGCACAAGTTCCAGGGCACATTTCTAGTAATTTAGTTGGGCTCAAGAACCGACATATTTCATCATCTCACTATTTAAAACATATGACTTTTAATCCACAATTTACATTTATTCATTACACATGTATTAAATAACTGGTAAATTCTCGTCTTAATTGTCATGATGCTTGAATGTAGCGCTTGGGACTAACTATTAAAGCATAATGCTGACCCCAAACAGTTGATACACTCCGGACTTTACAGCCTAAGCGTATTTACTTGCAACGGCTGCATTCATGCATCACGATGACAAAGAGCATAGCATATTCAAGCACTATACGGCCCATAAACCTCCGCCTTGAATACCGGTTCTTGCTCCACGCAGACTTTTACTGAAGAGGCGGTAATAATTAAGACGTTTAAAAGGCAAAGACTTACCGAGGATGAAGTTGTACTGTGCGAGTTGGTTGTTCCTGATTTTCTTGTTGAGCGTGGTTCCGTGATCCACGTCCAGGTCACACATGAAGCCGGCCTCACGCAGCTGCACCTTCACCTGAAGTAACAGGCACCAACATGTTAGTTACATTCACCATGGCAAAAAACATATTCCATGTAGTTAATTAATGCATCATGCCCATGATCGTCATGAATGATGCACAACTGTAGCCCTGGCGAGTAATTCGCCATGCATTCAAGCATCATGCCAAAACTCACTAGGGCTACATTCATGGATTATGACAGTAAAGGGAATTAAGCATTAAAGCACTATGTGGCACTTAGAGGGTCTTGAGTTTAAATGTCTCCAAAATTATGGAGACTTTGGGCTTTTTTGTCCCACTAAAGAGGGTGGGGGGAGGGAACTTAGTGTATCGAATGAAGTTTATTCAACTGACTGTAACAGCGTTTGGTTCATGAAACTAACCATATTACCTTCATTGACTGATTTCAACAATTGACAGAAAAATATTGCGATGTCTTTTTTTCCAATATCATTTGGGACATACCTTCTCTGCGTATTCATCAAATGGCGGTGCTACGGGCACGACGACGGCCTGACGGGGTGACAACCAGAATGGCCACTTGGCGGCGTACTGCTCGGTGAGGATGGCCATCATACGCTCCACCGACCCCAGCACCGCCCGGTGAATGATGACCGGACGCACCTTGTCCTTGTTCTCTCCCTTGTTGTCATCAGAACTGTGGGGGGAAGTTATGTCACATATTATTATACATTATTTACACCACAGTTGGCTGAGAGAACAAAAGAAATGGCCTGACTGTATTTTACATACATGGCTATATGTTGACGCGGTCCACTGAGTACACTCTCCTACTGTGCGTTTAAGTCAGATATGACACGCGTGACTAGCTGTGTGAGTGTTATAAGCCTTGGACTATGGTAAATATACAGCAGTCCAACATTATAGCACTCCAATGCACTATATGGATATATATATAAAACTGGACATCGACATCCATGTAACAGAATCCTTCTAGCAGAAAGCTATATTTAGGGAGTGCTCATTTTTCAACAACAGCGGGGAGCGCGTGAAATTTTTTCACCCCCCCCCCTAGAGGGGTTGAAATTTTTTACCCCCCCCCCCCCGGCAGGCCGAAAATTGCGCGCGTTCGCGCCCTTTTGTTGTAGCATAGTAACGCGGGGGCTTTTTGCCTCAAAACAGGTTGAATTTTTTTGACCCCCCCCAAGAGGGGTCTAAATATTTTACCCCCCCGGTCAAGGGGTCCAAATTTTTTACCCCCCCCCCCCCCAATCCACCACCCCCCCTGTTGTTAAAAAATGAGCATTCCCTTAGTAGAAGTAGAAATCCATGAATATCTTTATAAAGGAGAACACCATGTTCATGCCTATGAATATGTCTGTGTGTATGTTCATTTCAAAATTCAAGATTGCAACCATTCATTGAATGCCACCATGCTTTCAATGTACTCTCGAATTGCAGTTGCAGTAATTTGATACTAATTCTATTTTTCTTTCATGAACAGTTGGCATCCCATAGATTCAAGATGGCTATCAGTATCACTCATTAAATGTCCTGATGCTTGAAATGCAATCTTGACTTGTAGTTGCATTAATTTGATACTATCCAAAAAACAAATCCTATTTGATTTTTCCTTCATTCAACCCATTCAAGATGGCTACCATTTACTAAATGCCACAATGCTTTCAGTGCAATGAAGAATTGTAGTTGCATTAATTTGATATCTATATAAGAAAATTTCTATTTGATACCTTTTTCAAACACAGTTGGCACCCCATAGGTTTAGGATGGCCACCATTCATTGAATGCCACAATGCTTAAAATGCAATCTTGAGATGTTGTTGCATTAATTTTATACTGTTAAAAAAACTTGAGTTTTTTTTTCATGAAGAGTTGGCACCCCATAGGTCCAAGATGGCCACCAGTCATTGAATGCCATAATGCTTAAATGCAATCTTGAATTGCAGTTGCATTAATTTGATTCTTAAAAAAATACTTTCTTTTTTTTTCTTTCATGAACAGTTGGCACCCCATACATTCAAGGTGGCTACCAGTCATTGCATGCCACAATGCTTTAAGTGCAATCATGAATTGTAGTTGCATTAATCTGATACTGATAAAAAAAACTAATTCTATTCTTTTTTTTAAATTCATGAACGATTGACACCCCATATATTTAAGATGACTACCATTCATTGAATGCCCCGATGCTTGAAATGCAATCTCTAATTGTAGTTGCATCAATTTAATGCTAATAAAAAACAAATTCTTATTGATTTTTCTTTCATGAATAGTTGGCACCCCATAAGGTGACTACCATTCATATTAATGCAAATACAATGCTTTAAGTGCTATCACGAATTGTAGTTGCATTAATCTGATACAAAAAAAAAAAAATATTCTATTTGATTTTTCTTTCATGAACAGTTGGCACCCCATAAATTAAAAATGCACCCAGCACCCAGGTCAACAGCTATATACGGACATGTGTACCTCCCCTGCCTGTTCTCCTTCAATGCAGAGTGAAGAGGGTGGGAGGGGGTGACCATCAACAGTGCATAAACACTTTGATTGGATGACAATGCAGTTTTTATATTACAACCCTAAATTTGTGCAACGAAAATCATCAAGAAATACCGTAAAACCCCGCCTTTAAGACGGATTTATTTTGCCATTTATTTTTCCTACAAGACGGATTTTTTACCCAAAGTAGGGGGTCGTCTTAAAGGTGGGGTTTTGACAATTTTGATTTGGAAAAAAGGGCAGAAAAAAAAGAAAAGACATATCAGCAAAATGGTACAATTTATAAACTTTTCCTTTATTAGTTCTTGAAGGTAACTTGTATTGTACTGCAGGCTATACTAACTCACGGAAAAAACAATCAAAAACTTGTAATTTGGGTGATTTAGAGGGGGTCTGGGGGTTGGCAGGACCCCAAAAGTCGGGGGTCGTCTTAAAGGCGGGGTTTTCCAAATTGTCATACTTTTTTTTACACAAGACGAATTTTTTTCTTAAGTTAGGGGGTCGTCTTAAAGGCGGGGTCGTCTTAAAGGCGGGGTTTTACAGTACTAAGTATTTTTTCCAAAGAATAGCTTTTCTAGAATGGCTCGATACTCAGAAATCCTACTGCGAATAAGAAAAAGTCAAATTCTGATTCTAAACACCTGAAAAGTGAGAAATGCTGGCGTTCACGGTTTATGTAGGAAATGTACTAAAAACACCAAAAATATGCAACAAAACCCTAATTTTCTCAAAAACTGTTCAGTAGGATTTTTTCTAACTGAGGTTCCAGTGTTTTCTACCCTCATGTTTCACATTGGCATAGAGAATATATTGGCACCTAGTCAGGATTTTGCCCTAGAAGCAATCTGTGAGGCAAAAAACAGCCAAAATGAGCCACTGGTCTGAAGTATAAAACTGGGCATCGATCACTATAGAGCTACAAAGAGAGAGAATCGATGTCCAGTAATTATCTGTGGTTGACGCCATGGACAATTATCCTGTCCTTGGCTTATATCACTCATACAGCAAGTCACTTGTATCACATCTACCACGTATTTAGTATGTATACTCAACACTGTAAGGGGGCGGGTTCACCCTAATTTAGAGAAGCCACTACCTTCTCGACAAAAAGTAGGAAATCCTAAGATCTTGGTCAATTCTCTGTCGGTAATTAGCATAATTCAATACAGAAATTCAAGCCAAAAAGTAGGAAACCCTACAAAATTAAAAAAAGTGGCATCTGTCTTAATAAGCGCCCCCACACCCATGGCCGTTTTATAAACACTACTGGCCCACCTCAGTGGTCTCTACAAGATTTCTTCTCACCCTTGGCTTGGCCTTAACACCTGCACAGGTGTGAAGTGCACCATGTCACAGAAAGGTGTACAAACAGAAACAAAATCTGACGAAGACGTTTTGAAAATCTAGAAAATGGGGGGGGGGGGGGACGCGCTTATTTCGTCAAATATGATTTAAAGTCAATTTTAAATTCTAGATCAAGACGTCCGAAAGATTAAAAATATATTATTTAGGGAACGGGGGGAGATTAAATATTATCCATGGGCAGTCAGCTCGGAAACAAAGTCCCATTGGGCCCAGCCATTGCTTTTACACTATTTTTCAAAGAGGTAAATAAAATAAAATAAAATCGTACACATCATATTCAGAGAAATAACTATCAATAAGCACAGATCGCCTCCGAAAAGATTTGTTAACAAAATCCCAGGTTTTAACCGATTTGAAACAAAAATGGGGAGGGGTGTTTACGGAAAATAAAGCCTGTGTGCCCCTCTCACCTGACCAGTAAAGTCATGTGTACAACCCACACCCAGAGGCAAACGCTGGAACCAGTAGTGAGGGCTTGAAAGGGTTTACTTTAGGTTATTCACGAGACTTTACAGTAGCTTCTATTAATCGTTGATAAAATTCAAATTAATTCATGAAAGGATGGTGAACCATAAAGCATGTGGGTGGAGTGTATAGAGTATGGAGCCCGTCCGTGTTTTTTTTTTGTTTTTTTTTTTTTGTTTTTTTTTAAATTTAAGGTTACCAACACCGTGACGTCATATACGTCAGTGTTACCGACACCGTGACGTCATACATACCTATCAGCACTACACGGGGGGAGTCATCAAAGTATTAGGTTATTAATTTGTAACAGGTAAATATTTAAATGTAAAAGTAAATATCTAAAGGTATCTCCAGCTGTTGCTGGTATATGTAATTGTATTGTATGGTGTAATATCTGTATGCAGAGACTATCATAGCAGTAACCCATTATAGGCCGCATGATTCTTAAACTCTTATTTCATAGGTTTTTGCTCAAAATGCATTAAAGCAGGCATGGTGAGTAACTCGTTACAGGTACATTCATGCATCATGTCGACCAATCGAGAGTGTATCAACCACCATAGGGTCGGCATGATGCATAAATGCAGCTCTGGCAAGTTACCTGCTTGGCCTGCATTTATGCATCATGTCGACTAAGGGAGTGGTAATTTTTTAACAAGGGGGGGGGGGGGGTGATTTCCGCGCCAGCGGGTTGAAATTTTTTTGGTCCCCCCCACCCACGGGAGGGGACAAAATTCTTTTGCCCCCCCCCCCCCCCCCCCAGCCGAGTTGAAATTGGGCGCGGCCGACCCCTTTGAGCTATAGTAACGCGCGGGCTTTTTCACTAAAAAGTGGTGCAATATTTTTGGTCCCCCCCTTCAAGGGGTCCACATTTTTTTGGTCCCCCCCCCCCCAAATCCAACAACCCTCCCTGTTAAAAAAAAAGACCCCTCCCTAAGGGCAGAAAGAAAGTGTTAGATAGACCTACCTGACGTAAGTGAGGTTGAAGCGTTCAGGCAGCTGGAAGTCGAGTTGGATGGTGGCACATTGGTGCTGTCTCCGCAAGGCGTCACTGATGGTGATGTCAATCTGTCAGCGACAAAACATAATCAGTCAGTACCCAGGCACTTTTAAGCAGACACTATTTTGTTCAGTGTCTGTGAAAACGTGCCGCACACCGGCTAGACTGGTCCTACTGCCGGTCCAAATGACTGGCTGGGTCTTTGGCTACATGTCAGTTTTTAAGGCTTGTAAATCGGACCATTACTAAGGTCTCTAGAGAGAAAAGCATTTTGCTTAAATATTTTGAAAATCGTTACTCTAGATTGTACATTTTACAATGTTTCAATAGGAATATACAGGAAAGCTATATTGCTTCAATATGAATTATTGCTTTTTACATTTTTTTTTGAGATATGAAAAGTGCCCTCAGGCATCCGGGCCTGCAAACCGAATGTCCTGCATGGCAAAAAAGTTTTCACGGAGACTGTTTGTTGTGGTCTAAAATGCTGCATGAGGTTTATGGAAAGCAGTGTCGATTACAGCACTGCAACACTTAACATTCTTTGCAGCATGATGCCTCAAGGCTTTATTTTTATTTATCGTTGTGTTGCACAAATATATGGTCGGCGAGTTACTTCTATGTACTGAACCATCGGGAGTGTCAATGGGTAATGCATGATGTGTGAATGCAGCATTTATTTTAGACACAAAAATGGCCTTAATATTTATTTCACTACTCTTATTTACCCTGCGCTTAGACTTGTGTGTATTTTACTATTTTTTAGACTACTGCAAGGCACTATGGCAGATCAAAGATTTACAAATGATTGCTTGCAGATTTCTCTCATATCTTGGTACCCGCTTTTCGCTGTATCATTTTCAGTCCACGTAAAATGCTGGACGTACCTTAGGTCCGTAGAAGGCTCCATCTCCAGGGTTCATCTCCCAGTCCTGGCCAAACGCGTTAAGACTCTCCTCCAATTGCTGCAAACAAACAATTCATTTAAATATTTTGTTATCAACATAAACATTTTACTAATTGAATTATCTCATAGATAACACTACCTCATGTTCCCTACTCGGTGAGAACTTGAAATGTTCAAATATATTTACAGGTCTTCGCGACATGAATTTATTCAACTTGGCTGGCACACTTAAATATATACAAAACTTACAAAGTCTTTGTATTGTATTAGTAACGCGGGCTTTTGAGTCGTATCATACTCACATATATATTTCTATTTTTATTTTGAGTATTAACTCACTGTATTATTTTGAGTATTAACTCACTGTATGATTGTTAACTGTCCTGCCTTATGAATATGTATCTTGATCACTTGGTCTATAGAACAGTAGGGTATGCAATATAAAATGCTGCTTCTTATTGTAAAATCCCTGTTGATTATACCCTCTCCATGTCTTTTGGTCAGATGAATATTACCATCATATATGTATGGTATTCCTCAACATGTATCCACTATAAGAATTTGGTATCACCCCATATTCATCTACCCTCCCCTCCCCCCCTCCCCTTGTCCCCAAGTAATATCACCATAACTGACTTTTTTGTAAGTTCTCATGCAGTAATAACGAAATGGAGGTGCTGTAGTCAAAAATGCAAATGTAATTAATCATTCATTGTATGTATCAACCTTCTCTGTAATTCGATTGAAACAAATATAATTGTATGTACTTTTATATTTTTCGTGATTGCAGAATAAAAACCTTGCAAATTGAAATTGAATTGAATTGATAAAAAAATTGAAATCAGGGAAAACCTTAGAAGCTTTCATCCCTGAGAATTGCCAGTGATATTAAATCATTTAAAGATGCATTAGGGTGCACTTGTGTGCATCTTCGACACTCCAGAGTTGCTCGTATTATCTTCGGTTATGTTTTATGATACTTTAATACAGTAGTGGACGTACCTTCTCTGCCTGGTTCCAGACCTCGATGTCTCCCAGGTACTTCTCAGGTCTCGTGGAAAGCTTCAGTTTGAACGTGAATCCCAAGACGCCGTAAACCGTCTGTAGGAAATCCAGGCACCCGGCCATCTCCTGCTTTATCTATAGATACAAATACACCAGCTATAAATAGACATCCAGGCACCCAACCATCTACAAACATCAACTTGTTGATTTGATTGTTAGGTAAGCTAACTGACACTATCTCATAAATCTAGAAATTAACTGATAAATTAGGACAATTCTATTTTTTAACTGACAAGTTAACTTCAGTCAGGTCTATCGACATTTATGTGCCATATATACATATACATGCCAGGTAATATAGCATTTGAATAAAGCACTGGTGAGTTAGACGCCAGGGCTTCACTGAGGCATCATGACAAACCCCTCAACTGTTGATAGAGTAATGCGTGACACGTACCTGGTCAGACCGACAGAAGATGTGAGCGTCGTCCTGTTGGAAGCGGCGTACCCTCGTGAGGCCGCTCAGAGCTCCAGACAACTCGTTACGGTGAAGAACGCCAAAGTCTGCAAAGCGGATCGGCAGCTCCTTCCAGGACCGAGGCCGGTGGTCAAACATCAAACTGGAATATGGATTATAGAATTATGAAAATATTAAGTAGATTGTAGGATACATGTCAGGACATTTTTATCAGTATATCACTTATATTTTTAGATTAATTTTGGTTGATTAAACAGCTGTTACTAAATTTAAAAAGTTGTATATTTATTTATGATTTGCAACAGCAAGGCAATTTCTATCCTGACGAGCAAAGTCGATTATTTCTGTATATCCCTCCTCCTGGAATTTTCTAGCAGAAGTAGGCGGTCGACTTAAAGGAGACGTTACAGTAAGATTATACTGAAGATATTTCAAAACAGCTGAGACGCAAGTGTCGGGTTACATACCCGTGGCCGGGACAATTCATGGGTTTGAGTGCGAGGTTAGGCTACACTGAAAAAAAAAGTTGTCAATGGATTTCGCGCACCTTATTTTCGGAAATGGGAATTTTTTTTTTTTTGATTTCGCTCGGCTCATTTTTTTCTTAATTGTGAACTTTTTTTCTTCTAATTTTCTTCCAGTAATTCACCCAGATCAACCAATGAATTTTTAGGTTAGGGGTCCAATAAGAATTCTTTTAAAAAAAATATCGCTCGCTCGCATCATTTTTTGAAAAATGAAATCCATTGACCAACTTTTTTTTTGGTGTGGCCTTAGGGGAGCAGGTTATAATATATTGAAGTAACTACAGCTGAGAGTGTTGGTTTACGTACCAGTGACCGGGACAGTTCATGGGTTTGAGTGCGTACCGCTCCTTCTCAACCTCAAAACTGAACATGTTGTCTGCGTAGTGTTGCCAGTGACCGGACTGCTGCCACAACTTGCTGTTGTAGATGTTTGGTGAGACAACCTCCTCAAAGCCGCGCTTCCAGTACTCCGACTGTAACACAAGATATCACAGTATTACATGTTGGGGGACACCAACACAATATACAGTATATATTAGTGCAATATATCACATTATTTTATGTTGGGGGACACCAATACAATACTATGTATATCAAATTATTACATGTTGGGGGACACCACCTCCTCAAAGCCAAGTTTCCAGTACTCTGACTACAATACAATATATCACATTATTAGATATTTAAGACAAAGTCAGGGCGTGATAATCGCTTTGGGCACAAGAAATAAAAAAATTAGAATTTAATTTTTTTTATAACATTAGGGAGTGGTAATTTTTTAACAACAGGGGTGGGGGGGGGGGTCAGTGGATTTTCGCGTGAGCGAGTCGAAAATTCTTTGGTCCCCCCCCACCGGAGGGGGTTGAACCTCTTTTTGGTCTTTTTCACTAAGAAGGGGTGCAAATTCTTTGGTCCCCCCCCTCCAAGAGGGGTCCAAATTTTTTCAGTGCAGCGTATCGGGTCTGCGAGGAAGTCAGAGGTCAGCTTATAGAGTTTTTAGATGTATGCTACAGTACTAAAGTCGCCGTAATGATACCTCCTGTGCAGCCTTAAGTGCTGCTTACACGTGAGAATCTATGGTATGAGAGACAAACGGTGCATTAGGGTCCTACCTTGATGTAGTTGACTAGTGTGTTGTAGATGTGGGCGCCGCGGGGCAAGAAGAAACACGACCCCGGACTCTGCTCGTGGAAGAAGAACAACTCGTGCTCCTGGAACACAAAGTCTATAGTTAGTACAGCTAAGTCACGGCCAAAACAAACTCAAGCAGGTCTCCAAAGGTGCAGCCGGACTCATCTCAATGCTAAAACACGCCAAGGTTGCAAAGTCCATTTCTTTCTGTCCATATATATATATCTAAGGTCGACTGCAATACATGAAGGGTTCTGGTTATGGAGTTAAAGGCCAAAGACGAGGATATTACTTAGTTTATGGTCAATACAGCAGGCCCATTGATTCAACCAAACCCTGTTAGCCAATCCTCTTCGGTATCTCAAGGCCTATGAGCTAATCATAACTAAACAGTATATAACGTCTTTTCATTTTTAAATTGTTCTTTAATAGTTGATTTAAATTCCATGAAATAAATACAAAGTCAAAGTTTCAGGAGAATTGTTCACCCCTCTTCAGTATCTCAAGGCCTATGAGCTCATGAAATCTGAACAGGACATAACTTCTTTTTAACTTCAAATTGTTTTTAGTTTAATTAGTTCATATTTCATGAAATAAATACAAAGGAGCAAGAGAATTGTTTAACATTGAAGGTTATCTCATGAGGCAGAGCCAAGTTTGTTTGTGTAGTTTAACGTCCCATTGACTTTGCAGAGGAGACTTACTCAAGTTTCAGTTTTTCACAAGGAAAAATGGTAGGCCTTGGGCCTACCTTGGATGATTGTATCCAGGATGATCGAATGTGCAGAGCCAAGTCTCGTGAACCTTTGTCTATATATTTATTTACTCAGTTGAATAATTGAGTGAAATATCCGATATTGCGGTTGATCCCTTACCTTGCCGAGTTTGCGGTGGTCACGCTTGGCCGCCTCCTCCTGGAACTGTTTCCACTCCTTGAGTTGTTTGTTGTCAGGGAAGGAGATGCCGTAGATACGCTGTAACGACTCGGCATCAGCCTTACCCTCCCAGTACGTAGACGAGTTCTGGTAAAAGACATGGGGGGGTCAATCACTAAGTATTGGAATGCATAATTTAGTATCCCGTAAAACCTCGCATATATTAAAGCCTAACTCGGGTATAAGCCGCACCCCGACTTTGGGCAGATCCTATAAGCCGCACCAGAGATCTGATCATGGTGACTTTTAGTACGTAGCAATAAACTCAGGTATAAGCCGCACCCTGACCATGGGCTGATCCTATAAGCCACACCGCCGATCTGATTTGCGTACTAGCCCTGGCTTATAAGCGAGGCTTTACGGTATATAAAACGTCATCACTAAATGCATATTCATTGTGCTATAACTTAGCTTGTTATCGGATTATGCCAACAAACAGTTTTCTGCAATCTATACCACAATAGATTTGGCAGTATAAATCTAAAGCAAATTTACATTGTATTAACCCCATAGGACTGGCAAGATATATAAATGCAACCATGGCGAGATACTTGCCAGGGCTGCATTCATGCATGATGTCTATAAGGGCATAGTGCATTGAATCACTATGCAGACACTAAAGGCTGAACATATTTGAAATATTGTCATTAATTTTGCTCCTTCAGTGCAGTCCCAGGGACCTACCTTGGTGATCATCATGGCCTTGACCTTGCCGGTGTGCCTGACGTGGGGGCCGCGGCAGAGGTCGATGAGGGGGCCGCACTTGTAGACGGTGGTGGTGGGCGTGGTCACACGCTCCTTCAGCAACCGCTGCTTGAAGATGTTGTACTGAAACACAAACATTGTGTACCGTTAAGTCTAATGTCTATCGGTCTGCATGTAGCAGGGATGAAAGTTGACTATGTCAAAAAAACTTGAAGTTCTAAGATACCTCATAACTACATTATAGAACACTATGAATGTTTATGCATCTATAGACACATATCTAGTGCTGTGCGAAGGATTTGTCATGTGTATAGTCTCCTGGACGCCGTCTCCTGCTGAGGAGAAGCATTTGTCATGTCCATGTGGTCATGGACGGTATCTCCTGCTGAGGAGAATGAGAAATCTGTCCATACACTCTCCATGCATAGCCCCTTAGTTTCAGTGGCTAAGCCTCATGTGAAGAGTGTAAATGCATAGGACTATAGAGGAGAGAGAAGGCTTCAAGCTTTCTCAAGTTAATTGGCTCAGAAAAACACTGAGATCAGTGTGTGTGTGTAGCCTGTCTGTGTATGTGTAGGACCATTGGGGATGAACCAGTGATGATTCTGCTGTCTTATCATAGGATTACACGCACAAAATAAGTTTATATTGAGGAAATATCAAATATATCTTAAGAGAGCCTACAGCTAAATATCCTGATTGTATTTTGTGTGATTGAAAAATAACTAGATTTCAGGGAAAAACTTGGAAGACTTTCATCCCTGATGTAGACTTGAGCAATATCATATTATTACCCGCACACGGGGTGTAACTAAATTACTGTCCCATTCTTGTAAAACCCCAGTCATAACTGTCAAAGTGCCTCAACATTAAATGACAATGACGCTGACATTTCCCCCCTCTTCCTTTTTACAATTTTTCAAACGCACTGGCTTTTTTTTTGGCTAAAAAGGAGCATAATTTTCTATCCCCCCCCCCCCCCCATCAAGAGGAGTCAAGAGTTTAACCCCCCCCCCCTGTACAAATAAATGCAGTCCTTAAAGCGACTCACGTTGAACATCTCTAGGAGGTCCTCCTTCCTCATCTCGAGTCGCTCAAACGGCTGTTTGTCCTTCACCACCTTCTTCACCACCTGGTCCAGCTTGGGGAAGTCGGTCGGCGTCACCTGTCTGAAAAAGGCGTCAAATGACGACATTAGTTTTTGTTTCGTTTATTCAAACTTCTATATTATATTTACAGGCTTGGATATACATGTACCAAAGGCAAAAAAAAGAAGGTTTGTTTCAGGTAACATGGCAAGGAAATGTAGGGTCGGTAGGACAGATTTTTTTGATTTTTTTTTAAACTTAATTTTTTAACATGAAAGTACTAGCCCGCATCTCAGAAGACCCTAAAATTGACCCAAACAGGCTAATAATACGAAAATTGCATAAAGAAAACGTAGGGTCGGCCCTCTTTTGATAGGGTCGGTCGGGTGACCTAAAACAACCTTTTTTTGGGGGGCCAACTACAAATAATCCACCTCATTTTTCTACGTTCATCGCTGACAAATTTCTCCATTTTTCGGCTGTACTGACCTGCCGTCTAGTGCCATGTCGTAGTAGAAGCCTCCCTCCACGGGGGGTCCGTAACACAGACAGCCGCCGTAGTGCCGCTCCATCGCCTCCCCCAGGATGTGGGCACTCGAGTGCCAGAACACGTACTGACCTAAGGAATACACAGAGGGGAATGTTGTATTATTTTTTTGAAAAACAAGATTTATTATGCTTAAGTACTAGAAGGGCCGTATTCAATGCCCCTCATTGAATACAATGTGGCCTTATTTCATGTGGAGAAACAAAGTTAGGGAGTGGTCATTTTTTAACAACAGGGGGGGTTGGTCGATTTGGGGGGGACCAAAAAAATTTGGACCCCTTGAAGGGGGGGGACCAAAAAAATTTGGACCCCTCTTGAGGGGGGGACCAAAAAATTACACCCCTTTTTAGCGGAAAAGCCCGTGCATTATTATAGCTCAAAGGGTTCGGCCGCGCTCAATTTCAACCTGCTGGAGGGGGGGGGGGGACCAAAAAAATTTCGACTCCTCACGCGGGGGGGACCAAAAAAATTTCGACCCACTCGCGCGGAAATCCACAGACTCCCCCGTTGTTAAAAAATGACCACTCCCTTACTATGCTTAAGTACTAAAATCACCATTCTCCACACCCCCGTGGAGAAACTGAAGCTCATTCTCCATGGCCTGTTTTTCCACGATGATAGCTATGAAACCAATCTTTAAATGTATATTTTAATCAAATTAATCTAGAATTACATGAAATAAATACAGAGATCCACTCTAATCAGTCTGAACTCATGGTTTCTCCACTCATGGTGCATTGGATCGCATCACACTCGGCTCCGCCTCGTGTGATACGATCCATTGCACCACTTGTGAAGAAAACCTGTCGTTCAGACAGATTATAGTGGACCTCTGTCTATTTATTCAATGGGCTTAGAAAAAGTTGTTTTCTTTCATCAAATGGCTTCAAATGAAAAATAAACACAAATGCCAACTTCATTAATACCGCTCTGAATCGTTGGGGCTGGGGCGCATCTCACTCAGCCTGTGGCTTCGTGGGATACTGCCCGGCCCCAGCCCCCACTCGTGAAATAGAGCAGAGACAGTATCAATGGGTGTTGGCATTTGTCTGTTTATTTCATGGTGAATACTGCCTATCAATGTTTTACCAATGGGAGTGTCGTTCTTAACTGTAGCGTGCAATAACCATGCGCAGTTCTGCATGCTCTGGTCATACTGCACGCTGTCGATGGTCACATGACCCCCGAGAACGTTTAATTTCATGGTTTTCTTTTTCATGAAAATTTAGGTAGCAAAATTCTTGTTTTCTTACATCGCTTCTGTACTGGGAGATCTGGTAAAATGTCTATATTTTCTTATTCATAAATTGCCACAGCAACTTGATCTGTGTCCATAAGGTAAGTGTTGCATATCTCTTAGGTCAAGGTCAGAGATTATCAGTACACGACTGGTCAATATTGACATAAGGCCTAAAAAAAAAAAAGTTGCGTTCCGGTAACATTGCCAAAAATAAACAGGTCGGTCAATTTTTTTTGTTCAAAAATATCAATTTTAGTAGTAAAAACGCCAAAAATGTCACAAATTTCCTCAAAAATTAAAAATGTCAAAAAGAAATTAGGGCCGGCCCCAAAAATGTAGGGTCGGTCGGGATACCGGAAAACAACTTCTTCTGTTTTTTTTAGGCCTAAGCCATACTGTATGACAACACCGCAAATAGGTAAAGTGTTAAGTACACGAGGCAAGCAGTAAACGCCTCATGCTGAAACCGTAACCCTATGTAAGTAACTTTACCTTCAGGATCCTCAAACTTGATGAGTTTGAGTTCTGCGTCCTCCTCAAAGGGTCGGTCCAGGTCCCACAAGACGCCGTTAACCTTGGCCACCACCGTGTTGTCGGCCAGACCCTGGCTGTGGAGGCAAACAGGGGAGTTTAGTTTTTTACAAATACAAGATTTATTATGCTTAACCATAGAAAGCTCTGTATTCAATGTGGCTGTATTCAATGGGCTAAAAAAAAAAAGTTGTTTTTCCTTCATTAATTGGCTTCAAATAACAAAAAATTAACACAAATGCCAACTACATTGATACCGCTCTCATGTATTTCACGAGTGGGGGCTGGGGCAGTATCCCACTCAGCCTACGGTTTTGTGGGATACTGTATTTAATGGTATGAGAAAAAAAAATTCCTTCATTAAATGGCTTCAAATTAAAAAAATATACACAAATGCCAACACCCATTGATACTGTCTCTTATGTATTTCACGAGTGGGGGCTGTGTCAGTGTGTGGCATGCGTCCCAGCCCCCACAAGTGTTTTTTTCTCACCGCTTTGAATTCATTTATAAATAAATCCATTTACAAATGTATTTCATTTGCCAAACTGGTCTAAATTAGGGGGTTGGGGAAGTGCTATTAGATGATTTGCATTAATTAAGAATAATTACACAGTGATAAAACTTTTAATCCGGCTGGACATAAAATGTCCAAACAATATATAGAAGTTTTGACAGAAATCGTTTTTGGCTACACCCTCTTAAAATTACCCCGGTATTCACAATTTATTTAGGTCAATGACTGTCCAAAACAAACAAAAGCATAAAGAAACACCTCAAAGTTCAACGGTCAAACGTGACTGTTAGACCGTATTAATCAATAAGGCCCTTGACACATGCTATAGAGGGATGTGTGTATGTATACATACACACATGTGTATAAGGTAGGGTCAATGGTTCGCGGGGGGGGGGGGGGGGGGGGCAGGCCAACATCTGGTGATATCGACTATTGACTGGGGACTTGTATGCAGGATTTTGTCATGCATGTTATTCGCGGAATTTGACATTTGTTCATGTCAAATGTATCGCTACTGTTAATCTAATTTAATTGGTGTGTGTGTCATAAAAATATCTGTCTGTTTTTTTAAAAATAACAGTGTTCTAATATCTGACAAGTTATTATGCATCTATTGGTTGACATGTAATCCAAATAGTGTTCCTTTTTGTTGTGGAATTCAAAATAGTTTTATGTTAGACTTTATATATCAAAGTAAATGCTGTATTTAAAAGCAGCTGTGTTTTAGTATGTTTCCAGATGTATTAAAAACACTGTAGGAGAGGATGTAGTGACGGCCTACCTGATAGACTTGGCTACATCGTAAGGCGTGGTGCGCCATGACTCGGCCTCCTTGACCGTCCCGTCAGGAAGGGTGATCTTTAACGGGGCTGGAACCTGGGCGGCCACAAACGCGTCACGCTCTGCCTTCAGTCTGTTCCAGATAGCCTCACGGTGCGCCAGGAAGGCCGGTGGTGGGTCCATCTCCGCCGGGAACCCTCCTCCGCCCCCCGCCCCCCCACCGCCTCCCTTCTTATCCTTTTTGCCCTTCTTAGGGGCCGCTGCCTCAGCCTACAAGGAAACATGGATGTGTTAAGGTGGTCTGTGTGTTAAGTTGTACTCTTTTAATGTTTTTAGTTTAACCAAAATGTTTAGATTTCACCTCATGCCATTAGTAATTATTTTATCACCCATTAGCAAATTTACCCAGTAGTTTAGTTTACTCACTAGGTAGGTATATCAAACAGAAAACATTTCCTTGTTTTTATTAGTCAAAACGTGTTACAGATATGTTTATAAGGCCATCAGAATGAAAGTATGAGTTTACCGTCCAAGAGTTTTGGAAAACAAATGCGGCCTTTTTTCATTATTCATTTTTCATTATTAGGGATTCCCTAAAAAGCTGGATTTTCGGGGGTTTCTGGGGCCTAATTTTTTTGAATAATGTAAAATATTGGTGAGATTTTCAAAGAAATGTCAATAATGAATAATTACATTAATAATGAACTTTTCATGCGGCCCCTTTGAAGGCATGCGGGCGGTGGACGGTAAAATCTCACTTTCATTCTGATATTAAATATCAGAGTTAAGATACCCGGTGGTTGTGGATTGGGGGAGGGGGCAGTTTGACCCATTTACTGGGGGAAATAATAGATCTAGACAGTGCACTTTGGGCATTTTTGTTTTCTGCTTATCTCTACATAAATGTGCACACACAGACATTTTCTGACATGTTGGGGAGGGGAGGCAGAACGGTTTGACACCATATGACACTATTACTCTATTATCGATGAAACACCCTAATCAATGGAGGCAGGCCAAGTTTCTTTCAACCCGTCACCGTTTGCAAGAAATTTCAGCAACTCCTCCCCCACCCCCCCCCCATGGTTTCTATTAGGGAGTGCTCATTTTTTAACAACAGGGGGGGGGGGGGGCGGTGAGATTTCGCGCGGAGCGTGCGAAATTTTGTCACCCCCCCCGCTAGAGGGGTCGACATTTTTTACCCCCCCCCCCCGGCAGGCCGAAAATCGCGCGCATTCGCGCCCCTTTGTAGCATAGTAACGCGCGGGCTTTTTCCCTCAAAACAGGTTGAATTTTTTTCACCCCCCCCAAGAGGGGTCTAAATTTTTTACCCCCCCCCCGGTCAAGGGGTCCAAATTTTTTACCCCCCCCCCAAATCCACCACCCCCCCCTGTTGTTAAAAAATGAGCACTCCCTTAGTATTAGCAAACGATCACTGCTAAAATTCTTATACCGATAACATAGAACAGCCCAAACAGTCTACATTTAAATTTAAATATATTAAATTAAAGGGCCTAATTTTGATAAGACCAAGGGTATATTTAAGGCACGATCTAAAAATCAAAAACACTGACTGAGTGAAGGAAATGACAAGAACTTCAAGAAGAAACCAGAAGGCTGGAAATTGGGAAATCTCCCAAACAAGTTGAAATAACAGGGGAGTAGGCCAACATGCGTGTGACTGTGTGCCTGGGACACTTGTGAAGGTTGGTCGTGACTAGGCTTCGGCTACGACAGTTTGTTGTCACTTATATCAATACCTGTGGTGTGCTGATGCAATCGCATTCGCACCGCTGCCATGATTGACACTGCCAACTTGACAGTGTGTTCTGTCTAAACTAAGTTCAACTCTCAATCAACAAAAGTCGGCATAGCTACAATACACACATCAAATACACGCCAAGACTAGATCTACACATCCCCTGCTATGTACATGGGTATTTACGGGTAGATCATTCAACGAAGGACATTTCTTATCGCTAACTTGGACACCGTTGACAGCGGTGTCCTCAAACAAGTGACAGCTCAAAATGAAGCAACGAAAAACCCACCCCACTCATTCTTGCGATTGAGAGTCCTAAACGCTTGGGCAGGCGCAGCAGAGACCTGAAGAGCATAGAGTCAGGTGTTGGGGCAACGATGTCTGAGAAAATAAGGATTACAAAGATGAGCCTGCCTTTTTATCGCCGCTGATATTCATCTCTGCAACTCCTTGCGCCACGTTGTCCGCCATGTTGGCCTTGTGCCGGGTGACTGTGTTGCACCGAATAGTGTCCGCTGGAGCAGCGTCTGCCGGATAACCGCCCACGTTTCCCGCGCTAGGAAGTCGGTTGGTTGCGCGGCGTGTAGGCTCTGGCCCGGGGCTCTGGCCGCGTGTTACTGTACAGTAGGTTTTGTCTCTTTCGTTAACCTCGAGACGATACGAGCTGCAGAACTTTGTGTGAAAGAAAGTGCACCCGTCCACCCCTTATAACGTGTATCTCCAGACGGTCGTCAACTGAATTTCCTTCAGGAGGTCCTACATTGCATCATTGGGGCGGGAGGGGGGGGGGGGGGGTTGCATCAGGTACTATTTCGTGCCCAGGTGGTAGGCCGTTCACAGTGGTCTTCCACAGCGCGGACAACTAGCCCTTTCCCCTCACTTCCCCTTTCCTTCCACCCCTGCCTTATTCATGTCTAATTGGCTCCAATAACTATACATATCTTCATACCATTGGAATGCTATTGTTTCAGTCTACAAAATATGAAGTTTCTGCAATGATTTGAACAGGTTGAGTAGCCATTATATTTGAATGAGTAAGTGGGAACTGGGAAGTGTGTGCTGCCTGTGGAGCACCCACTTTTGGCACTGCAAATTGACAGCTCTGCAAAGACACTCTGTAGGAGAATGACTATTATGCTGAGATAATCTTCTCCGATTAATTTGGAAATGACTGCATTGGAAAGCCATGATATAGGCCTACATTTAATGATGTCACACCCTTTTCTCAGACTAATAGAATCAGAGCTACAGTAAAATCTTTTCTAAAGTACATCAAATCCCCTTTAGATTTTAGGAAAGTAAAAGTGTGTGACCACACATTTAAATTTTCCATGTGTCTAGTATCTTCTGTCCAAGAACCAAAATAAACCGATGAAAATAAGTCAGCATAATGCACAGATTTGTGGAGCTATCCTGTCTGAGAGGTAGTACATTCTCTATGTAAGTCACCCTCCAATGCACCTGGATCACCACCAGCTACACTCTGGCAGGTGAGGGCTATTTCTGACCCAACCCACTGCATGGTATTAGAGGGTCCTCCTGTCCTGTCAAAACCCTTTACTTTCTGCAAGGAAAATTCATTTTAAAATGGTTCTAATGGTGGTAGAGCTACAATTCTTTCAGCATTCTCTTAGTTAAGATTCCGGCTATCTATTCTGCATGAAAAACCTAACCTTTCTTCACTCACTAAAAACCATCTGAACACCCTACAGGTGGCAGACTCGCACTTCCAGTCTCTAACTGCCCCGGAGGGTGGGGGGGGGGGGGGGCCCTCCCCGAAATTTGATGACCATGTGTGAACACGATTTCAAGGGAAAGGGTACCTTTTTGGCCCTAGGCACGGACCCTCGAGGGCCCTTGATTAGGCCTAACACCAGATCAGGGAATAGGGGTGCTCTTCAGGCAATTTTGGAGGGAAAGGGGTACATTTTGAGACTATTTGGCAATTTATAAGGTAAATCTTGCCCCTTTTTTGCTATCATATTTGTTGATCACCGATGACAACAGTATTTTCTTCCATGTGAAACCGTGATAAGGGTATATTTTTCATAGTCACCCATGTCTTTTTGCTAATTTTTTCCTAAAAAGGGTATCAATTTTGCTGATTTCCCCCCGTGAATAGGGTCCTAAATTTTGGGTGATGTTCACACATAGTGACTATGGGAAAGACAGGGAGTGCCCTCCCCCCCCCACCCCCCCCCCCCGGGCCAACTGCGCTACTCTACCTACGGAGAAAGGCGGAGTTGGAGTCAAAATGTTTTACCCCCTCCCGCCTTAAGGCCGAAAATCGGCTCGTGCGCGGGCCCTTTGAAGCATAGTGACGCGCGGGCTTTTTGGCTCAAAACAGGTTAAATTATTTTGACCCCCCCCCCCCCCAAGAGGGGTCCAAATTTTTGCCCCCCCCCCCCCAGTCAAGGGGTCCAATTTTTTTAGGGGGGGGGGGGGTCGGACCTTGCGCCCCCCCCCCCCCCGGATCCGCCCCTGCACTCTACATTTTAATGTAATTTTTTTCAATACCCCCGGTACATTGCCTATATCATGATTTATGTTCAATGTAATATGTAGCGTTTTTGACGGTCTTGTCTTTTCACCTGAGAATGATTTACACATGAAAACTGCTAAAAAAAAAAGAAAGAAAAGAAGATACCACCTAGGCCAAAAAAAAAAGGTGTGTTTCAGGCAACATGGTCAGAATTTCTAGGGTACCTGGGGTAGGTAGAATCCAGAATGATTCAATAATTCCTCTATTGACTAGGAATACCAAGAAGTTATTGCATACTCCTCTTAAAAAGCCATTTTCTGAAGTTAATCAATCATTCAGGCCTCTGAGGTCACTGGGACCTGTTTTTCTAAAAAGAATTTGTAAAAATTGAGAAAAATAAACAATAAAAATAATAATAATTTTCCAAAATTGGGAAAAAAATGCTATGGTCGGCCCTTTTTTGAATCTAGGGTCGGGTTGCCTGAAACACACCTTTTTTTTTTTTGGCCCTATTAAAAGTAGGCCTACGTTATATTTAAAACGTCCGCCGCCCGGAAGGTGGAATTGAACCACTCTGACGTCAGTCAGCTACAGGTTTGAAGCCTGCACCCCGGACCACCGAGGTTCATCCGGGCACTCACTGACGGCACACCGGCCGCTTATATACCACACACTGGCCGTCAGCCACAGGAAAGGTGTGCTAGGTGTCACCCAGGGGGACCACACTGTAAGGGCACCTGGTGAGGAACTGCTGAACTTTTTTATTTTTTTATTTTTTAGGGAGTGGTATTTATGCACAGGAAGGGGGGGGGAGTTGGTGGCTTTAGGGGGGGACCAACAAATGTTGACCCCTCTAGAGAGAGAGGGGGGGGGGGATAAGTCACCCTTGTGCGTTACCATACCGGGGGGGGGGGGGGGGGGATTCCGACCCCTCTCAAGGGGGGCCGGGGGGGGGGGGGGAGAAAAATCTTCGCCCAAAAATCCACCAACCACTCCCCTGTTTTCCTACCTTGTTCTTACACCGGATCGTACCACCCAGTGAACAAGACACGTTATTTTAACGTTCTGAAACGTTTCTATAAGGTTAGGAATAGAATATTTATTTTGTACGTTATTTCAGCATCAAAATAACGTTTACAAATTACCACTAACTAATTAGAACATAAGGTGGAGGGCCATATATGATATAAATTTCATTTATAAAATAGTACAGTTATATGACCAGACTTCTAATGTAAGTATTATTAATGATATTAGTGTATATTATATCAACAATTTTAAGAACGTTTTTTAAATGTGTTATTTTTAAAAACATTTCTCCTTGTTAAAGTTTATCTCACCAGGTGGCAGTTTAGTTGGTAATGCAACTTTACTTGGACAGTTCTGTTAAAAATGTAGTACAATCCATCCATGGGGGGGGGGGGAGCTGATTAGGGCTATAAACTAATCTAAAACATTGATACTGGTATCAGCATTCAATGTTAGATCAACTATGAACGCAATACATGTTGAATCAACTGTGTTGTAGCTCATTGTAGTTACAGGTACATTAAACACCATGTTTTCAGAATTACAGGATATATATATCCTGGTAGAACTGGGTCCAAAGGACTTGCTTCCGCAAGGACTAGACCCACAAATGATGAACTGATGTGGGAGTAGGCAAATAGACGTGTTAGTAGGCAAATAAATTAAAAAAGACATTGGGATAATACGGGCAAATTAGGAATCATAACCTGTAACATATATTATGCTTAGACAATGGTACACAGGGGAGAGGAAAACGTTTTTTTACCTGCATAAAACATTAAAAACAAACGTTTAAAATGTTATTCTAACGTTATTTCTATCTCAATAAAACGTCCTTTACAATGTATTTTGAGTTCACGTTTATACGCAAAATAAACGTTCAGAAAATGAACGTTTTTGAACCTTCCGGTGACGTTTTTTTAACGTTGAAATAACGTGATTTTGTTCACTGGCCAATAGCATTAGGTCGTGTAATAAAAGGTGAGACAGGCACTTGGACTTCGGGTTGAAGATAGTGTACAAAGTTTTCTGCATTTCCTTCTGTAGGGGGACGAAACTAGAAGACCACGTCCTGCTCTGGCTGTAGCTACCGCTTGAATCTTCCTTCTGTATAAATATGTAATACAAAGTTTCTACAAATACAGAATACAGAATCGCTCATTGGTGGGACAGCTGTGGGACAAGGTGTTTACAACTACAGGCACTCTTTTACTTTATCACCAGAGTGTACGATTTTCTCTACTGTAAAACCTCACATATAAGCCTTACTCACATATTAGCCATACTAGACTTTGGGCCAACTGTATATACCGCGCCTGTGATCTCATTATGGCGACTTTAGTACTGCAGTATACATTTAAAAACTTGCATATTAGCTGCACCTTGACTTTGAGCTGATCCTATAAGCCGCACAGGTGATCTGATTTGCGTACTAACTGCACCTCCTATGCAAGGTTTTACAGCATGCTATGTGTTATACGTATCAAGCTTGCCAAGCCATTAAAAAAAGTAAAACTACCAGCATGAGCATACATGAGTCCTGTTCCACGGTCACACCAGCCCCTTCTGAAAAGGCACATTTCAAGCCTGACAGGAGCTCTATAGGACAAACTTGGTAGCACGCTATTCCCAGTGCAGCAGTAGAGGTACAGCTAGGTGCTCCTACTTATGTATACACTGTATACCTGGTGCCTCATGCAGTCTGCCATCTTGTCCCCTGAGGATGATAGTCTACAATAGCTCCCATAGTACTGTTGGTCCCAGGGGCAGGGGCACTCAGTTTATTGGGTTGCAGTTGGACCTCAGAGGCTCTGGGCATTCAGAATATACCATTCTGGGGATCCTACTGAATATTCATACAGATCTAGGCAGTATCTCACCATATCGATAAAAGTTGAAAGTTTATGACTGGGTGCAATCTATTAACAGGTTCAATCTATGACTGGGTATAATCCAGAACCGACATGAAGGAAAACAGCTTATTTAGGGTAGAAAATTGCCGGAAAAAGTTAAAGGATGTTTAAGACTTTATGATACTTTAATTTTAATCTTTTTAGAATCATGCTTGCCAGTTGTAGATCGCACCTGGAGGGCATTTCACCACATAATATGGACCCCCGTATGACTCATATGGGGGGTCCGTATGTGACATATGGCGTTTTTCCGTTTCACCACATAATATGTGGAGATCCGTATTCAAATGTGGGGGGTCTGTATTCAAATGTGGCGTTTTTCCATTTCACCACATAATGTGGAGATCAAAAAATCCGTATACAGTCCGTATTTTTTCCCTTGAATGTGGCAGGTCTAGGGGCAGCATATATTGAGAAAATGGTGAAAAAAGGGCCGTATGTAGGGCCGTATGTGGTAAAAGGGGTCCGCATGATGTTTTTGGTCTAGAGGATAGGTCGGGGAATGAAGTGGGGATCGAGGAATGGAGTTGGGAGGTCGAGGAATGGAGTGGGGAGGTCGGGAATGGAGTGGGGAGGTCGGAAAATGGAGAAGGGAGGTCGGGAATGGAGAAGGGAGGTCGGAAAATGGAGAGGGGAGGTCGGGGAATAGAGAAGGGAGGTCGGGAAATGGAGAGGCGAGGTCGAGGAATGGAGTAGGGAGGTCGGGAATGGAGTGGGGAGGTGGTGGAATGGAGAGGCAAGGTCAGGGAAGGAGGGGGAGGTCAGGGAAAAGGTCAGGGATCCTTTAAGGACCGCACAGTGTAGAATGCTGCCATTGAAGCATTATTGCTTTATGCAGTATAGTAAATATAACAGACAGGCTAATTAATATAAATGAGTTGAACACAGGAGAGGTTTCTCCCCTGTGTGGATCCATGTTGGTATGTGTATGTCTAATTGAAGGTCAGGCCACACCCCTTCCATGTAATCACCAATGCAAATAAGATAGCTGGCAAGTGGGGGAATGGGAAGGGGAATGGGCAGGGGAATGGGCAGGGGAATGGGCAGGGGAATGGGCAGGGGAATGGGCAGGGAAATGGGCAGGGGAATGGGCAGGGGAATGGGCAGGGGAATGGACAGGCAAATGTAATACATATGCTATACCAATGGGAGTTGTAGTGCACAAGACATGAGACCAGCAGGTCAGGTAGTACCACACTGGAGAAAAACCTCAATGTGCAGTCCCTGACTAGTTGAACCCATCCCCATTGCCTATCTCCTCATGGTCATGGCTATACCTCCCTTCTCCATTCCCCGACCTCCCTTCTCCATTCCCCGACCTCCCCTCTTCATTCCCCGACCTCCCCTCTCCATTCCCTGACCTCCCTTCTCCATTCCCCGACCTCCCCTCTCCATTCCCTGACCTCCCTTCTCCATTCCCTGACCTCCCCACTCCATTTCCCCTGTCTCCCCTGTCTCTTGCCCGACCTCTCCTGTCTCTTCTTTGACAATTCCAAACATACGGACCCTATTTATACCCTCCTCAGCCTACCTCCGTATGTTGCTACATATTATGACGTCACAGAGGGAATTCCCTAGGGGTTCCCCGGAATGTAGACTGGTTTTTGCACAATTTTACAATTGAGACAGGTGACTGCCGCATTCACATATGGAAATTTAAAAAAAGAGCCTCAAACATACGGACACAACACGGCAATGGTCCAGAAATGGAAAAACGATCATTTAAAAAAATGTCTGTATAAGGGCCGTATTTGGGGGCCGTATGTTGACATATTATTCAGGATGCGGTGAAATGCCCTCCTGGTCATAGATTGCGCCCAGTCATAGATTTCAACTTGTATCGATTTGGTGAGACAAGGCCTCTAGATTGTTAATAAACATGATTCAGACCTTTGACAATAATATAGCCTATGCTACCAATAACATACATGTATAATAATACATTATGTTTATCATGATCTAGGTGTCCATTAAATATGCAGATATATGGAATGAATGTAAGCAGGACACCTCCCCCCACACTCTTCTTTTGTTGTTGTTAACCCCATATATCTAAAGTAATGTACAAAAAAGGGGATATTTCATTTGTCCTTTCCTGAAGGGAAGTAAGGGATGAAGTCTGAACAAATATGTTTGCCCCCCTCCCAAATAAAAAGAGAAATAATTCCCCCCCCCCCCACAACTGACCTCTCCCTGAAGCAAATAAAATAAGTCAACTTTGATACCAAAGAGGTATAAACATTGTAATTACATAGTATTGTACTTCATGCTACACATTACTGTAGACGTACACATTATATATTAGTCCTTTTGCAGCGTAGATAGCAGGTTAAGCATGAGGGATATGCCAGGATAGCCACAATGAAGGATAGGTATACTGGATGAAAGGCAAATCAACTTATCCATAGAAATAGTAGGCCTGTTATATTAAGCATGTGGGACTGTAGAAACAGAAGAAGAATGCGAATTGAACATGAGGGGTAGGCAGAGTGAGGGATAGTCACTATGAGGGATATGTAGGCTGGGTAAAAAACTGAGGATAGGTACAAATTATATTGGACATTGTGAGGATTGTTATGTTAAGCAGATGGGCATAGTTAAAACAATGGATAATGCTGATTAATCATGACACATAGGCAGAGTGAAAGATAGTCATTATGAGGGATAGGTAGGCTGGGTGATAGGCAGATTGGGGATAGGTGGACTCAGGGATAGGTAGGCATAGAAAGTGGGCAAGAGTAGCATGGAGAGGGGTAAGCTTTAACCTTTAACCCCTTCACCACTGAATTTCTTGTAACTCAATGCAATTTTGTGCAATATATTGGCTTACTGTGTGGAAGGGGTTAAGCTTTTGGAGGGATAAGCTAATTTAAGAGAAGGTTCTAATTCAAGGGATATAGGTAACTTGAGGGATAGCTAGGCTGAGGGATAGGCAGTGTGGAGGATAGGTAGTGTGATACATGGGAAGAGTGCCTGTCAGATTGAGGAATAGGCCAGTGTTGAATAGGTAGATTGAGGTACTGATTTTGATTGACAAGCTTATATCTAGATAATGTTCCAAACATTTTCAACATCTTTTTGTACATTTTTTAAATACTTTTAATCATCAAAGATCATTTTTGAGTGATTTTGGTCAGGTTTTGAAAATTAAGACCACAATATTTGGATTCAGCAGGATTTTTTGGTCTAGAAAATCTCTTCTTTGCATTTGGTATCACTCTGATAAGGACACAAGAGGGCCACCTAAAACACCCTATTGTTCATAGTTTTCAATACAGAGCATACAAAGTCACCCACTTTCATGGGGGGGGGGTAGAGGGGGGGGGCTATAACATTGGAGTCTACCGAGTGAGACATCCTAGTCAATATAGACTCCTTGTTGCCATCTCATACCATGACACAGAGTGGTTACCCATGCATGGAGAGCACAGCCAGACTTCACCCGACTGTGTCTGTGATTGTTGTGTTATATACACAGAGCGTAAGAGGCCCGAATACATTTCTTTTCATAAGACAAGTTTATGAATAGTGTATTGTTCGATAATTCACCAAGACAAGTTTGTAAATGGTGTATTATCTGATAATTCACAAAATAAATGAGTCTGGTAAAAATAGTTTAAGTTGTATTTGGGATGAGCATGGTAGTAGACTTAGCATGGTATAATTTTTGGTGGGGCAGTGGACAGGGTCTATACCCTCTGCCCTTTTCAACATGTACTGTGAGAGAAGGCTTAATGCATTGCCCCCTCGGTACCCACACCGTAAAAAATATCGTAAAAACTACAGTGAATCACTGGCATCAATGGATGCCCCCCAGCTAACAAAAAAAACGTTATTTTACGTCAAAATAACGTCTTAAAACTTTATATAACGTTATGCCATAATGAGGAAACGTTACAAAACGTTATAATAACGTTATAAAATGTTGTATAACGTTTTTTGTTTACTGGGCGCAGACTTTTCCCGTTTTTTTACGATCACCGTATTTGACTTTCGCCCGTAACTTTATGGGCCTTTCCTGTCATGTGTTTATGGTGATTCATCATTATCATACAATGATTCTCTGCTATTCAATGATGATTATAATTGTTTCTGGATTCATTGATGTATATTTCATGATATCATCTTAATTTCAGGCCTGTATAGATATTAGGCCTGGGAAGCATAATAGAATGCCTCATAGCATTATATATACAATTACAATCCAAGAGCAAAATGTACTCTAGGATTGTAACAAAGAAACTCTGACAACAGTCTCAATATGTATAATTCTGATTACCACAACGTGCATGTTTATACTATCCTTACTAGTTCCCAGGGTCTCAAAAAGTTAAATTATATATATATTTGTCTTTAAATTAATGTGCCAAAGGATGCAATTTTGATTGTGTAATTAATGAGATAGTTGCATATCTTAAAAAATCGAACACAATAAGTATGTATGTGTTAGTTGACGGCTTCCACTAAACTCTCCCTATCAAACCAAACTGCCACCTGGTGGGCAAACTTTTGACATGCATGAGATTCACAGTAAATGAAAAAAAAACATTGTTTCACTGTTCTGGTTCACGGATGTTCAATATAAAAGCAATGAGTTTTACAGTGTTTCACCGTAAATCACAATAACTGTGAAACACCATCAAATTTAACATTCATTCTCCGTAATTTCAACGGAATATTTTTACAGTGCACTGGCATGGGAGGAGGTCAGACGTGGATTGAGACTCGCTTGACAGAGTGAGAAGTTTTCACCAATAAAATCGTACCTTATTTAAAAGAATATGTAAATGCTATGTTTTAGTCCCCTGTATACTTGGTAGAAGCATGTTTTACATCTATCACATACATGTTTTCCAATGACAATTACTATCAGTTTTGATATGTGTATTTTTGCTGTACCTCAATGCCGATATGTACAACTGACCAATAATATCCTTGACTTTCCCTATTGCAGCCACTTTTGAAATATCGCATGAGTGACTTGAGTTGACTGTACAACACTTTTACATCAGTTCAGTGTCTCCTCTGGTGATAAACAACTAGAACCATGAGCACATGGTAGTCCTCTCCCATGACCACACCATGCCCTCTTGGAGACCTATTTCACACCTGACACAACCTCTATAGGGCAGCCTTGGCAGCATGCTATTTCCAGTGCTAGTCATTGCACCAGCGAAGGCGCTCATGACACGAGCATATCATACTCATGAGAATTCTGTAAAAATGGTACCTCATAATAGTCCACCATATTGTCCCCCCTAGCAGGGCAGTCTACTACAATCACCACTTTGTGGTAACACCTTACATCAGAATGAGACATAGGACTAAAGGAACCAACAATGGCACTTGCTACATGTAAGCTCTCTTTGCTACTACTGCTACTGCCAGCATGGTGCTGCAGTCAACCCTTACACCCCTGTACCTTGCACACTGTGTATACTACCTGTAGACGCACAGTCCTAGAGTTGGATACTCTTTCTTTGAATATAATACTTTAAAAAGAAAAGAACATCTGTTTACCATGTATGTACATTTATGTCTATGGTAAGGGTAGGTGTGTCTAGTAATGCACTCCTCATTAAACATCAGCCTGTACAGTTGGCATCTTTGTTACCAGAGTATCACACATACGCAGGGGAAGCTTTGTCTAGCTTGTCCCTAACATGCCAGGACTAGGTGTCTGTGTCTATCCATGAGCATGCCTTCACAGACTTCTATAGTACTAGTACTATGCTGTGGTGTCATATTAATTAAGTGTTTATATATATATACACACAATCTATAACTAATCCCATCAAAAAGTTCTGACACTGCGGGTTGGCTAATAATTATTAGGCTGTAGTTCTTGTCGACTACAGTTTGCACATTTGAATGTCATGGCCAATACAATAATTTCGCCTAAATCATACTTAAATTATGCCTTATGTTTCCAGCAAATGTATGGCTCAGAAAAATTAATAATTGGTCATTTAAATCATTATAACAATCAGATAATCGAACGCACTTTTATAAGAGAGAAAGAGAGAGACAGATACATCATTATTCTGTCTGGATTTGTACTAGTAATGAACCGTGGCATTTGCCGAGACACACATATTTAAACATGTGTATATTTATTGACAGTTAATGCAAAACAGCCCATGTAGCATACTGTGATAAAGTCTTGCTGAATTATAAAACTCTAACTCAAACTTACATGTGCCGAATTCTTGATGTAAACAACACCCCTCGACTCCCACATTCTAGAATCATGGGAGTGTGAAAATTTTCTACGCACCGTATTGGTTCCTTCCCTTGATGACGTCACGCCAGGTGGTCATGTGGTACACTGATATTCCTAGGCTCCCTATACGCCCAACCTCTCAGTCACTAGTGCCCAACCTAGTTAGTCATTTTTTGGATCCCTATACCACCAACCTAGATTAGTTATTATTGCCAGGTTGGTCACTACTGACCAACCCTCCTTAGTCTTTTTAGTTCCAGGGGGAGCCACTGAGTGGTCATCACAGGTGGCCCCAACTAGTGGCATACAAATACAACACACCAATGATGGACCTAGGTTAGCCACTACTGACTGACCCCTTGGTCATTTTTGAATATAACTTTGCCATTGTGACTAACACTCATATGACCAACCTGGGTTAGTCTGTACTGACTAACCCTTTCAATCTATGGATTTTCAGTGTAGTGTGGTGCCTCAGGTAAGTGTGAGGTGCTAAGTGAGACACCTGGGGAGGAGCTGCTGACGGGGTAACGTGTAGGGACGTCCACTATAGGAACCCCTGTTAAAGGTAAGAGTCTTTTTTAAAGCAGAATGCTTGTCAAACACTTCCCCTTCTGCCCACTTACTATAGTGCTGAATAGACTTACGAGCAGTGCAGCCGCTGAACACTAGTAACTCATATTTAATAGTGCTGGGCCTTTAGAAACACTTTGCATTTGAATATTCTATTGTGGCCTTTGTGAAACGCCTTCTAGCCATACTTTACTACTATAGCTATACCAGTTGGACAAGGTTTACCTGGAGGGTGTTTCACAAGGAATCTGAGATATGGATTGATCTATTCTGCTCACGTGTGGTGAAAATAGAATATAGTCTGAGGGAAATATGAGGTTTCAAAAAGATCACTCTTAGAATGGAGACGCAGGTGGAGCATACACAGCATAATATATTGATCCTTTTGAAACGCTTGCAATAGTTATTTTATTGCCATTGTAAAACCATTACCCATGCTGCTTTAGAGTGCCTTTCATGATGAATATAATGATTGATTAATAATGTCTACATAATTATTTATCAAAATGCAAACCATATTAGAGATGGCAGATAGTCCAAAAACGACACATGACTTATATCATATGTCCTGATGTGGGCCAAGAGAAAATGAGAAAAATTAATTTCTGGAGGAAGAAAAAGAGATTAGGGGATGGTATGAGGTCCCCATGTATTGGGCTTTTAAAATATTTTATTTGTACTCGTACTCATAATTGGCTTTCGAGTTGAAAAAGATTGATCTGGCACAGCCGTTGTGAAATACCTTCCGGAGAAGAAAAATCGGGATAAGAGCATGTATAACATATATGGGAGCTATATTTACTTTCACCCCGTATTTAAGTTAGCTAACTGAGTGCTCACGAGTGCTCAGGCTTGGATTCCCATGCAGGCCCGCGTGAGTTGGCCTTAAGCTGGGGCTCCACTACCCGATTTGTTTGGGCAATTCTCACCATCCGATCATGCAGGTCTGTACAGTTTGATCAGGTAAAAACAAAGGCCTATTTACCATATGACTGTTTATTGTGTTTAAATCAGCCGATTAGATCCATGTGGAGCGGGGGATATGTTTATATTTACAATATGCCATAGGTATACAGTTTGATCAGATATAAACATAGACCTAGAGGTCGCACTGTTGAGAGAAATAACGATCAAACCACTTTGATATGAGTTCGGGAGCCAAAATCGGCCTCAGATGCTATATCGGGACCTAAATCGGGACATAGGTCATGTGTGTATAGCCTTTGCAAGTCTATTTTCCACTTGAGCATGGAGTATTCATAAACATAGACATGTTTATAAACATGAACCTATAGCGGGGTTTACATACCTATATACCTACACTGTAAAAAATAGATGTACTTTTTACAGATTCACTCTGTAAAATTTAACGCTGATTCACCGTTATTTGGAATACAATGAAGCACCGTAAATATCAGCCATTTCACAGTAGATCCTTGTTATATGCTAACCTGGTTTGGATAACAAGGACGTAAATTCATCTTCTAATGTCAAATCCCAGAGGGAGCCACATATAGTGGAGCTTGCCATAGATAGGTGGCCTGGTTTGTAAGAAGATTTTTCTGGAGAGTGTGAGCCCTTGAAGTGGAGTATACATATTGAAATAATGGTAATTTTCAATTAATCTATATGTTTGACAATTTAACAATTCAATCTTGTGATAGGTTTGACAAAATACCATGATCACTTGATAATATCCAGAAGAAAGTAGCTGTCTGGATCTATACACCTATTTTGTGGTAATATACTATGCATATATCCTCACCTCTGGAAACTCTGCCTTGTATCAATCCTATAGAGTAAAACCACTCGTATAGGCCAGGGCTAGTATGCAAGTCAGATCGTCAGTGGTGCGTATAGGATAAGGACAAAGTCAAAGTATGGCTTATCCGTAAGTTTTTAGATGCATGCTTCATTAACTAAAGTCACCATAATCAGACTCCCTGTGAGGCTTATCGAATGTTCTCTGTATATATGAATACTGTGAATCTATTAATGCTGATTTAACGTAAAATTAACGATGATTCAATGTAATATGAACAGTGATTCTGTGTAAAATGAACAATGATTGTGCGTAAAATTAACGGTGACCGTCACCGTTAAAAAAACGGTGAAAGTTATGTCCCAAAAGTTGCCGGTGATTCAACGTCATTTTGACGACATTTTTTTAACAGTGTATATTGTATACATGTGTATGATTCTTTGGTTTGAGCCCGATTTGTGAGAATAGCCCCGATTTGAGGACAAAATCGGCTAGTGGAGGGCATGTTCAAATTGATCGTGGCCGATCCTTTAGGGATCCCGCATTAGCAAGATGATCACTGTACAGCGCCATTTTGTCTTGTACCAGTGCTCCTTCCTCTGCTAACTATAGCAGCCAGCCGGTTAGCTAAAGCTGGTTCCTGTCATGTCCAAGATTTGGAGTTTTAGGGGCCATAAACCTTTCAGTTATAGGCCTCTATTGTGGATCCTTATATCATGTGTTCAGATTGGGGGAGTGGTTAGGACACTGGCAATTCAATACAAAGGTCCTGACTTCGAATCCATACAAAGGTTGTTTGGTTCTGATACCATCATAAAATGTCCTTTTGTTTAGTCAAAATTCCTGATAGTATACAATTCAGTTCAATTCAACTAGGAAAAAAAATTAACCATGCAACCTTGGCATGGATTCGAAGTCAGGACCTTTGTATTGAATTGCCAGTGTCCTAACCACTCCCCCAATCTGGACAGTTGATATACAGGATATAACAACCACTCAAGGATCACCAATTCAAAAAGTGATGACCCCTACAACTGTCCATTTTTGGACATGCTAGGAACCAGCTTCAGCTATAGGTCTCTAAAAGGAGAATCACTGCAACTCGCTAGTGCGGAATAGCTGGGACTCCACTAACTGATTTTCTGGTCTGATGAGACCCATTCTCACAAATCGGACACTAAACAGATGTAAATATAAACAACGCTATGCTTTAGGTTTGTTGATATTTACATTTTGTTTGGGCCCGATCAGATGAGAAAATTGGGTAATGGAGTTCTAGCTTATTGGTCCCGCCCTCCAAATCCACCAACCCACAATATTTTTAAACAAGAATTGCGGTTGTTGCCGCGTAAAAAAATGCCTCAGGCATTTTTTTACGCAGCAACAACCGCAATTCTTGCATTCGAAGAAACATAATTTCTACATGGTTGGTATGTTTGAAGGGAACCCATTCAAGACACCAAAAAAGCAGGGCTGAGAAGGGATTATCAGGGGGAAGGATGATATTACCGTACCGTAGCGATTTAGCGCCAGGGCGCTCTTCAATTTGGCGGGGCCATTAAACCCAAGATCGGCGCTTATTCAAGATCCTATTTCTCTTAGGCGTTCTTTCAAGACCAGCGCTTTATCGCGACGTACGGTACTTCTAATATGGCATTTCCTATGAATTCCTTGGGTCCATATTAGGCAGGGTAGGTATGATTATAATCAACCTTAGGACCATGGAAATGTGTGTTGCTAGGCAGATAAACAATTAGAATAGCCGTTGCTAGGCAACCAGCTGTATAAGCAACAAACCAATAGAACTGTTGAATTGCTTGGGTCCATATTAGGGGGGGTAGGTATGATTATAATCAACTTCAGGACCATGGAAATGTGTGTTGCTAGGCAGATAAACAATTAGAATAGCCGTTGCTAGGCAACCAGCTCTATAAGCAACAAACCAATAGAACCGTTGAATTTCTTGGGTCCATATTAGGGGGGGTAGGTATAATTATAATCAACTTCAGGACCATGGAAATGTGTGTTGCTAGGCAGATAAACAATTAGAATAGCCGTTGCTAGGCAACCAGCTGTATAAGCAACAAACCAATAGAACCATTGAATTCCTTGGGTCCATATTAGGGGGGGTAGGTCTGATATTAATCAACCTCAGGAGCATGGAAATATGTGTTGCTAGGCAGATAAATAATTAGAATAGCCGTTGCTAGGCAACCAGCTGTATTAGCAACAAACCAATAGAACCGTTGAATTCCTTGGGTCCATATTAGGGGGGGTAGGTATGATTATAATCAACTTCAGGACCATGGAAATGTGTGTTGCTAGGCAGATAAACAATTAGAATAGTCGTTGCTAGGCAACCAGCTGTATAAGCAACAAACCAATAGAACCATTGAATTCCTTTGGTCCATATTAGGGGGGGTAGGTATGATTATAATCAACCTTAGGACCATGGAAATGTGTGTTGCTAGGCAGATAAACAATAAGAATAGCTGTTGCTAGGCAACCAGCTGTATTAGCAATGAACCAATAGAACCATTGAATTCCTTGGGTCCATATTAGGGGGGGTAGGTATGATTATAATCAACTTCAGGACCATGGAAATGTGTGTTGCTAGGCAGATAAACAATTAGAATAGCCTTTGCTAGGCAACCAGCTGTATTAGCAACAAACCAATAGAACCATTGAATTCCTTGGGTCCATTTTAGGGGGGGTAGGTATGATTATAATCAACCTCAGGAACTCTCAAAGGTTGATTTATATTATTGTTATCACATAGCATAAATTTGTGTTGTGACACCTTAATCCAAGATGGCGGCACAATCCAAGATGGCGGCGCCCGTTCTGACTTCTGGCAAAGTGCAAACATCATATACCTCGTTCTGGTGGTGCCTGGCGGCACCACCAGGTGGCTACGCCACCACTTCGGCATAAAAAATGACCCGCCTCATGAAAGATATCTACACTGAAAACCTCAGGGTCGTCATTTCGACAATACCAAAACTGACAACTTTAGGTCGTCAAGGTGACGACCTTAGGTCATCTTTGTGACGACCTAAGGTAGTCATATCTGATCCATATAGACCAAAGTTGTCATAATGACGAACTTAGGTAGTCACATGGATTGGGTAGTCAGATCGACTACCTTAAGGTTGTTGTTTTAGGTCTTGTAAATTTGAAGATCTAAAGTCATCAGTAATGACAACTCTCAACATCATTGGGGCGCTTCATCTGTCCTAAATAAAGCGTTTTTTTATCAGGTCGGTCAATGATGGCCACCAGTCAAAGATGGCGCACGGTCAAAGATGGCTTCTGGTCAAAGACTATAACATTGTTTCAAGCTCATGAAACACAGCCCTATGGGCCTAGTGTGCATTTGGTGGCATCATCGGAAGAGATATTCCCATTAGCTAGAGTACCAGGGTATGCAGACACTCATCCACTCCCCTACTAGCATTTTCAAAAGTGATCAAAGAAAAAAGAGTGTGGCCCTTTCTTGGCTTTGATAAATTCATGTACCGGGGTGTATTCAGTTTTGTTCTATTTGACAGGTAGCCAACACCACCACGTCGCTATGGCGACGGGGAAGACTCCCAGACTGCACTTGCTTCAGTGCCTTTGTCTGTAAGTACAATTACGATTTTCGCCATTCTTCCTGACAGTACCCATTCTCCACATATTAAAGGTACCATAAAACGTCGCTTATAAGTCAACCTCACCTATACACTGTAAAAACTGTGTTTAACTTTAAACACCAAAAAAGCTAAACATGTTTAATCCGTACACACTGAAGAAATCTAAACAGACATTTTGTATGTTAAACACATCATTTCTAAATGCCTAAACACTGAAGACATGCATGTGTTTAAACATTTAGAAAGTAAACACTTATGCAGATGGGTGTTTACTATTTAAACATATGTTTTCTTTGTGTTTAGGCTTTAGACATACATCTACCACCTGTTCAGCATTCAAACAATGAGGTGTTTAGATACCAAATTGTGCATGAAACACTTTTTCTCTAGTATAGCAATAATATTGCCATCATTATTCCAATTAGCTTAGTAGTTTTTTATAACCTATTGGAATAAAAATTTAATTCTAATACTTACCATCCAAACATAAGTTTGGCTATTCCAAAGTACATGTATTTCTCTATAGTTTAGAAAAACTGCAGAAATGATATAAGTACTCCAATTACAAACATAATTATAACCAGAAAAGTGATAATTAATGGAGTGTAATCCCCTGCCTACAAGAAAATGATGTGTCTGTTTGTCATGATTGGTATGGTTGTTTAAACATTTAACAAATACATTGTAAGTATGCTCAACACTTTATCAGGTTAGACTTGAACACATTTAATCTAAACATCTAAACACGTTTAAGTGTTTAGATATTAAACACACTTTTATCCCACCAGGTGGCAGTTAAGTCATTGGATGGACTTTCCCCACCCATTTATAAGCTGATCTTTGAATAAACATACAGAAGCAAACAAAGAATCACATCATTTGAGTGATCTAAATATGGGAACATGTGACTATTATTACCGAGAGAGCAATTTTATGATTTGGGGTTTAGACTATGTGCAGAAAAGCTATAATCACTAGAGACACCTGTTCTGTGGGATATAAGAAAATATATAGCAATATTCTCTCCACCATTCTGTTGTACATATTTCCCAGTTACTTAGTATGGATGCTATGTAACATATGTGATGACACTCTACAAAAGTGTTATAAAACAATATCTATCTGAATATAAGATGGTAGATTGGACTGATAATATATTCTAATATGCAAATATAGGTCGAATTGGACTTTTGTGTGGAAAAGAAATCGACTTATAGTAAAATGCTTTTAACTTTTGGACAACCTCGCTTATAAGTCGAGTTGGAGTTTTTAATTTTTTTTGTGGGTCAGACCCCACTCCAAAGCCCCTAAAGCAGCTATTTCCGGGGCAAAATCGATTTCAAGAAATCATTTCTGATATTTTGTGCCCTTTAGACTTCTGGCGTAAAGAAATAGGGGTGTATTGCCAATTTGAAGACTCTGAAGTCCACATATGGCGTTGCACATTAGGGCATGTACCAGCATGTATTGGCACATGACTGCCACCCAGTGATGATTGAATGAAGTATCTCTATAGCTCTTTTTAACATAAGCCATAAACTAGTGACAGGGTACAGAGTGGTCTCTATACCTTTTGGGGGCCATCATTCACACTCATTGGCAACTTTAAGAGCACACCAAATCAAGAGCACACCAAATCTGTTTACCAGTCGCCCGAGGTCAGTCCTGCTACCTACCATACTTCAGTATGACAACCTAGGTTGTCATACTGACGAGGCTCCATTCCCCTGGGTTTTCAGTGTAAGGTGGGTATGGGGAGAATGTTGGGGGAAAATGAAGGTGAACATATTTGTTTTCCTGAGAACTAATTATTATAAAATGTTCTCCTTCCAGGATCCTTATCTGCATTAAAGAAGCTTATGGTAAGATGCCTTGATATTTCCTTACATGTTCTTAGAAGCAATCTTCTCCTGTTGTAATAGGGTAAAGACACCCCTTTCGGATGCTCCTGCGCAATGGAAATATGGTCATATTTATAGTTCTTAGAATTGACACCCTAAATGGATACTAATTCTAATTTTGGTTGATCCATTGGGAACGTCATGTCTGACAGATTCTATTCCTGAGAGATTTGCAATGAACTGAATAATTAAGTATAAATAAATCTCCATCTAATATGTATATTTCAAAAGGTTAAACTGCACCTAAAGTCGGACACCTTCATGTTTCTTGACATAGACCCTCACAAAAGACAATACTATGTTTATATTATGAGGCTTAGGAATTATGTAACTACGATAGGAAAACCAGAACAAACAGAATAATGAAACCAATTTTTCTATTTCATTGTGAGTGTTATGTTGCGAATATTGCAAAAAACACCCCATGTTCAAGTATAGTCATAGAACCATACCAGAAGTGAGGTCTTTTGGTCTGATGTGTTTGTTAGAAGGAAGAATACCTGGATTTTCATATCTAGTGGGCATTATATATATTTATCGGGCATTATGTGAGTTGTGTATATTGATTATGTTATTCAAAGTCAATTGTGTCCAGCTCAAGGTGTCTGTCCGACTCAGGGTGCCTTAACCCTATGTTTGGTCTAGCATTATGGCCAACCAGGTTTTCTTTCTTTCCTTTTCTCTATTAAATTGATAACACAACTATAGTCGAACCAATATACAGAAAGTTAGCGGGTAGCATTTAAAGACTTTGCAATATATGCCTAAGACACCACGTATGGTTTTTAAGAGTACGGAAGATGACGTTTATTTTTGTCAAGGTACCTTTTTCAGTTAGTCCCTTGTTGCATTTTTGCCAGTATACGTTAGATTTAATTAGTATTTTTTCAGACCTTTTGTCAGATACTAAGGATTGGTTTAAAGTTCGCGGTCTGGCTTGTTTTTTTATTTAGAACATGTTGAAGAATGGACGAATATTGGCATATTTGTTATCAAATTAAAGCTTATGCTGTCAGCAATGCAGTGAGCTAGCTAATAAATTAGCTCCGAAGTAAAATAAGATATTGAATAAAAACAAACTCGTCGAATCTTTTCTTCTTAGTGATGAGAAACAATCTTTATTTGAGTGGCCTTATATGTGTTTTGAGCTTATATATGTGAGAATTAACGTTACATTTAATTTACCTTAGATGACAAGAGTTCTTTCTTTACAGCTCCTAGTCATGAATGTGATACCTATAGGCAACCTGTGGATGGAAATGCAGATACAGCCGGGATCGTTTACACTGGTGAAGAAATAACTTACACCTGCTTACCTGGCTACTATGACTCATCAGGAGACGATGAAAGAGATGTTATCTACAAATCTACATGTGTTGATATTGATGGTTATGGAACTCCTGGTTGGAGTTCAGGTGAATGTGCAGGTAAGTTCAACAGAACAATACTCTTTAAATATCCTTAAAAGCAATAATTGGTGTCTACGACGTTTCTGTATAGATTAGATGAAACCTAAACGCTGATCATATATATATATATAGGGATAAACGGATCAAGGACTTCTTGTCCGTACCTTTCACAACCACTGAATGCCTTGTTGACAAGGCTCACTATGCTGATGTGTACCATGGTTACCCAGTGGCTCTGGCCAATCAGAGTCCAGGGATTTAGTCTGTGACATCACTTCCTATAGTCACTCTCCTAGCAGAAACCACTCTCTATTGCAAACCCACAGACAGTCACAACTATCTCCTGTACTCCTCAGAACACCCCAGGCACGTAGTCAGAGCTATCCCATACTCTCAATTCATCAGAGTCAAACGGATCTGCACTAGAGACTCGGAATTCCTAAGGAATTCCCTCATGCTCTGCACACACTTCCTACGTAGAAAATACCCTCGGAATCTCCTCTTAGATTCCCTCACGAGGGCAAAACTACAAACTCGGGCTGAACTAATCAAACCAAAAACAAAACTCCCAAACACTGGTAGGCCAAAAGCATTTTATTGCATCACTACCCACAACCCTCATAATCCCCCAATAAAACAGATTCTCACAGAGAACTGGGACCAGATGAAAAAGACAAAAACCACAAGAGAGTTCCACGAGCACAAACTAGTCTTTGGCAATAGGCGCAACAAAAGCCTAGGTGATGAATTGGTGAGAGCATCAACCAGCCAAAAGACCCCCACCACCAAGGTCCCACACATTAGAAAATACCTGTGCAACACTCCCCTGAACTGTCGATACTGCCCAAAACTCAACAAAAGTGGCTTCATTCAATCAACCGCTACTGGCAGGAAGTTCAGGACTTTGACTTCTGTCAACTGTCAAAGTGCCAACATTATCTATGCCATTACCTGCACATCGTGCGGCATACAGTATGTCGGCCAAACCCTGGAACGACTAATGGACAGATTCCAGGGACACAGTGGGGACATAGACAACAACCGAGATAAACCGGTTGGAAGACATTTCAATCTATGCCCCCCACCTCCACAGAAACCAGCTAGATGGAAAGGCTTCGAGATAACAGTACTAAGCTTCATAAAAAGCCCCCCAAGATCTCCAGCCGGAATCATGGAACTTAATGTGGAGGAACGAAGGTGAATGCACCGACTATGCACCATCACACCGAATGGGTTAAATTTACTAGACTAATCTAGACCTAGGTCCACGACCCTCAATTATCCGTTATCCCAACATATATATATATATATATATATATATAGGAGTCACAACCAAAATAATGGGCAAACACAGGCCTGATTTCAAGTGCCCCATAGTGAAGCTGTCAAACGGAAGCATAAAGGGTGACTTCTTCAGGACACAGGGCAAGAAAAGATTGGGTGGAATCAGTATTATTAGAGGTTGGGCGCCATGATAACAATGACTGCAACATAATGATATTATTTAATCAAAATTGTATGTATGCCCGAAAAGGGTGAGTCCCTTCCCCCCTGTTCTAACCAAGCCGTTTTGACGCAACCTATGGGCCGTTCTGATGGCAAGCTTTGAGGCTGTGTCTCATGAGATGGAGCCAATGTGATAGTCTTTGACCGGGTGACGTCTTTGACCGGGTGACGTCTTTGACCATTAAGGTTGGGGGTAAAAGGTTAGTGGACATTTTAACATTATATATGACAAATGTCCTGGCATGTAAGTGTACATAGCCCCCATTTCAGCCCTTTTGAATCTTGCTGGTCAAAGACGACACCCAGTCAAAGACGTCACCCGGTCAAAGATGGCACAGAGTCAGAGACCAAATCTCATGAGACACGGCCTTGAGGTACTCTGACGCTGTTCTGATGGCAAACTATTTGCCGTTCTAATGGCAAACTATGGACCGTTCTGATGGCAACCTTTGGGCCCTTCACACGGCAAACAATGGGCCCTTCTCATAGCAAACTGATGCAATATAATCAAAACAACTCGCACTGTATAGGAAGTGACATCATGGCCAGGCAACATTGCTAGGTAGCGTAGCGAAATTGCTTGGTGACTTAGTGGTGTCGCTAGGACTGTGACGTCACTGACAGTAACACTCTCCATCCAGAGGTGTATTTGAGTTACATTGAACTTGCACTGATGTATTTGTATGTCCTTGGAGAACGTGAAAATAATTACGACCATTTTGTAAAGCAAGTCAATTTATCAGAAGATTTATGTAGAAAATAGTCATCATTGGGCATCCCTAATACTTTTATTCTTGCTCTTACATAAAGTATGTCCTGTATTGTCATGTCTAGTCCATCTTGCTTTTTACAGAACAACCCACTCAACAAAAAGACGTTATTTAACCCTGAAAATACACATTCGTTTTTGATGTGTTTTTAACGTGAAAATATTGACTCCAAATAACGTAAATAAACATTTTGTACAAATGTTTGGAATTGCAACCTTATTCCCATGTTAAATAACGTTTTTCAAAGATCAAAATAGCATTTTCTAAGGGTCAAAATAACGTAATTTCTTTTGGCCAAATTAAGGGCAGCAAACCCAGCTGAAAAACGAGCATACAAGCATCATATATTTTTGGTTTTATTTATTTTATATTATTTTTATTTTGTTTAACGGTATAGACTTTGCTCTGAGGGTGTATTAGTAAAGTATTTATCCACTAACCATACATAAAACCATCAGTGAGATACAAACCTCTTTATTACGTTCAGTTGGGCTATACAAAGAAGCCCTTCATACTTGTAGATACTACAAATACTCATTTGAATAGGGGAGACTATACATGTATATTTCTTAAATACCCATTAAATTGGTGTTGACAGGCATATTCCTACCCAGGACTGTATAGATACAGTTCATCTTGCTGCTAGTCTATGAAAATTGATTTGATAGAAAATAATGCAATTACACCGGTTGGGATAAGTTGGGATAATTATCATTATGGCACTTTTGTTAAGATAATGTGGAGCACCAGTAAAATACCATTAACTAATAGTGCTGCTTCCTGCTTGCAGATATTAACTTCAAGAGAAACGTTAATTAACATCAAAATAACGTTTTTATACAAACGTTTTTTGTCCAAACCATGTAAAATCATTTAATAATGAATCGGATATAAACATTTGCTCTAAACCATATAGAAATTTTCAATAACGTTTTACATAGTAACGTTTTCATCTAAACCCTATAGAAACATCATATAACGTCTTGGAAAGAAACATTCTCCTGTAAACCATCTAGAAAGGTTAAATAACGTTCTAGATAGCAACGTTTGTATAATGAACTATGTAGAAATGTTTAAACAACATTTCTAAAGAAACATTCTCCATCAAACCATGTGAAAAGGTTTTCAAATGTGAAATAACGTTTTTTGTTGAGTGGGAAATGCATTAGTAAGATACCGGTATAAATTATGAAGGTTGCCACCCAAGATCAGCTCTACTGAATGTCATATCCTAGTTGTTATTGATAATATTTTATTATCCCCATTAAAACCATCTGTGATGTTTGTAATATTTATGAATCTGGTGATATTTTGAAAACATTGTATTGATATGAACATTTAAACTATACAAAATTAACTGCACATATTACATTAGTAAAGTATCTTGGCTTGGTAATTTCTTTATTGAGAGTGATACATTTTATGCTGGAAGGTTTTTGTAATTTTTGACCTCCCACTGAATTGCAATCAATGTGAATAGCACTGATAATAATCTTTTGAAATTTGAGCCCCTTCTAACATTTACATAATAACATATTTTGGAAATATCTGCACATGTCCAAATTGCAGAGATTCCGTACCACATATATCATACAGTGGTATTTGGAGTAAGCATCCCTTAGACTCCAAAATTGCAAAAGGCTCAAATTACAGAGGTTTGGAAGGCATAGAAATTCATCATGGAATTTGAGCTTCATGGAAGTATTCTCACTTCTCCATTCTAGATATTGATGAGTGTGATACAGTAGACACTCATAGCGACGTTGATCATGAGTGTGATGTGGACGCGAAATGCTACAACACTCCTGGCTCTTACATCTGTGTGTGCAATGAGGGTCATACTGGAGATGGTTTTGACGGCGAATGTACCCGTGAGTATTTCCAGAATATTTGTAATTGATCCATCCCCAGGGAACAGCAAGCTAGGGCTGGTGTTCAGTACATCTTAATGACACTGGATCTAGCATTTAATAAAATGTACGGTACTTTTAATGCTATTGTTTTCTTTGGATTTCGGATCTAGTTGTAGCCAGCACAGACCCAAGACAGACAAAGACAAGTTTTCAGGCCGCAAATTTCCAATCTCAAGTAATCAGCTACATGTAGTCTGTGCCACAGCAAGTTAGATCTTATATATATATGTAACTAAGACACAAAGCCCCATGACAGTCGACCCTTTAGCCTGAATAAGGAATGATTGAAATGTATGTTATAATGCTGAGTGGGTTTTGAATTTGATACATGTTCTTATGATTTAGAATACGGAAAATTTACCTTTCATTTAATTTTGCATTGTGACGTCATATCACATGCGGACATATACAATGCTCCATGGGTGCATACGGAGCTACCATAAGTTTAACATAAGGCTGTACCACACATGTAATACATAACAATGCTTTTGTAGGAGTGACGTGTCCGGACCTCACCCATGTACCTCATGCATTAGTCAATGTGCCGGCCTTCTCAGACTACGACGACTATGAAGACGAGGTGGTGTACACATGTGACGATGGCTACATGGTGGACAATGCTCTGGGGCTGAATGAAGACACCAAGAGTCTGTACGGGTACACGGATACATCCTTCAGGGTCACCTGTAAGGCTAACAGGTTCTGGTCTATATGGCCACTGCCACATTGTGTGCGTAAGTAGACAAAAGTATTTTGTTATGTTACAGGGGTAAACACTAACTTTCTCAGCCATGGGCCACCCGGGCCCGTAGTTTGAGAAATCTACGGACCCGCACCTAAAACTCGGGGCCCCAAATAATTAATTCACTTTTCCTAAAGCAAAATTAGAAGTATCTCTTTTTTAACTTATATCAAGACCTAACCACAATGGCTGTTTTCACAGTCATTTTCTCTTTTAAACAACATATAACATGACTATGTACATATAAACATATTTTTCTAGAATTGTCTCTATCCATTTCTGAAGGCCACCCAAGCCCATATTAAGGTAATTCTTTAGAACAATGATGTCTAACCCTTTAACAGCTACACAATTTGTTAATGCAGCATGCCCTTGGTGGTCATTTTGGAAAGCATCATGGATGCTGAGCCTATGGGGCTGATACATTCCCAATGGTCAGCATGATGCTTGAATGCAGCACCGGCAAGTTACTCGCTAGTGCTACAGTATTGTGACCAAGCGCATACTGCATACACCAGAAATGTCATAATTCTTACTCAACTGAAAGTCAGTTTAAAGTCACCTTAAAAAAAGATCACTTCAAGCATTCTGTATTTTTTTGCTTAAACATTCATGTAAATGCCAACATTCATGCAGTATTCTTTGTTATCCTTCCACAGCGGTTGACTGCGGTGACCCGGGCGTCCTTCTGAATGCATTGCGTAGCGCAGGAGAATTCACGTACCCCAGTGCCCTGACCTACACTTGTAATGACGGATACCGATTAACCCCAACCGACTACGACTCTCAATCCTTCACCATCACCTGCAGGAGTGATGGGAACTGGGATGGCCTACAACAGTGCATTGGTATGTGGTAAAGTTATGGTATAATTAAGATTATTAGTTATGATAACAGTTACAGTGAACAACATTTATGACAGAAGACAGAGGTACAGACAATAAAACACCCAAAATATATCCAAACTACTAAAAATGTGTGAAGTTATCACTGGTACTGGTATACTTTTTTTGTATGGTTTAAAAACATTATCCATTTTTGATCCTATTAGGTCAGACTGAAAAAAGGAATGAATTTCACAAATCTTATTTCCAGAAAAAAAAGGGTTTTTGCGCATCTAAAATTTTCAAAAATGTACAAATCTTTTATGTTCACTTTTTCATTCATAAAATCTATTGACAAAATAAAGTCTTAAAAACTAAAAATGTTCCTCCCTTGCACCCTTTTTCCTGATGTGGAACATACTGGCCTGAAGTAATAAATCTATTATCTACTGATATTTCCCCAATTTTGTTTTAGATATCGATGAATGTAAGGAGTCTAAAGACAGCTGTCATGAAGATTCTAACTCTGAGTGCACCAACATACCCGGGACCTACATCTGTAGGTGCAGGGAGGGCTACACCGGGGACGGAAAGACTTGTACAAGTAAGCCATTTATTTCATGGTGTATACAGCAAATTGATTTAACAAAGGAAAGTCTTGTCTAATATGCCCATTGAATAACCTTTATCAGCTATCAATTCATCAAATTAAATCTTTAAATAGAGAAAGTGTGTTATTTTTCAAAATAAAATTTACCGGTGTAGAGAATAGTGTAGAGAATAGTGTCATGAAATGAATAACAGTCGACTAATTTGACCCTTAGGGTTAGCAAACGGAACAAAGTGATTCATATTTTGTCTTTTTATCACAATCATAAAGGGCTACACTAGTAGACTCATCTTTAGGGATAATAGTATAGGGTGCTGTGATTATAATATGGAAAATCCTTTAATTGACTTTTGAAGATTCATTTATAAATCATCATTAGCGCTTTACACATGGTCAGAAAATAGTCAATTACAAAATAAAGTGGCTACCAGAATCAGGTTTGACCTAAAATCTCAGACTAGAATTAGTCAGATAGCATCAAGGCTAGGGCAGGAGGGAGATTAACATTAACATTTCTGAATATAGATTGTTGAATAATAAAAACAACGCTGCACTTATAATGATTATAATATGAGGATGTAGTGTGTGTCATCAAATAATGAGTGAATTGCTGCAACTACATACGTCACAAAGATTTAAGCTTGATTGACTTTGACTTACAGGAGTTCCATGCTACCCCCTGCCTCCCCTTCCACATGCCCAGCCAATATCAGTGGTGCCGTCGTCCCCTGTGTATGAGGATAAGGTTCAGTACGCCTGCAATGAGGGGTACCATGTACTCCAGCAGTCCCTGTATGACTCCTACCTACCCAACTCTTACGGCTACTACCACTCATCTTTCCATGTAACATGCACTGCTACAGGACAATGGGACCACATCCCCCTGCCGGTCTGTGTCCGTGAGTATGATTTTGTCGTCTCGGTACACCGTTAAAGCAGAGCAATGTTGTACTGCATGCCTTAGGCCACCCAAAAAAATGGGCAGTTAGAAAAATGATGAAGGCATTTTTTACTTTTATTTTATTTATTTTTTACTGGAGGCTAATATATATATAGAAATTGAGACTTTTAGCGCACGATTTTACTTTTCTGAATGTTTACCTGATAGTGTTCTGTATACATTTATTCGTTATTTGGATATTCTTTTAATGGACCATGTCTTTTTATTAGTAGACACATATATTTCTATCTATGGTTCCTTCAATGATTATTTACATACTGGTAATGCTATGTATTTAATAAACATTTAATCAACTCTTTGATCTTCCAGCTGTGGACTGTGGTGACCCTGGAATCTTGTACCATGCATCCCGTACTGGCAGTGATTTCACCTATGGCCATGAGGTACACTACCAATGCCTGGAGGGTTTCTATCCAGGAGACACTTCCCTGGGAAGGACAGGGTTCAGTACAACGTGTGGAAAGAGTGGCACCTGGTCTAAAACCACAGAGTGTGTTGGTAAGTAAGACTTCTTGGTAATTTCAAGGAGTAAGGGAGAGACAGACAGACATATAGATAGAAAGATAGAGAGAAAGAGATAGAGAGAGAGAGAGAGAGAGAGAGACAGAGAGAGACAGAGAGACAGACAGGGACAGAGAGAGACAGAGAGGGGGAGAGGGAGAGATAGGGAGAGAGACATATCGAAATTTCTATATATTGAACTATGTTTCATTTTTTTCAAAAGTTACTGACTGCAGATAATTAAAATTTGAAATGGCCCGGAAAAAAGTGAGCCTCCTCTCCCCTGCCCCCAGTCTCATGCCTATTTTATTTTCATGTCATTCTGTGCTTTACTCTCACGTCAATCTGTGCTTTACTTACGTTCACTGTGATTTGAGCCATACTTTCACAGCGATTTGAACCTTAAAGCTGGGCCGTCAGGGAATCAGTTCAGCATTTTTCATACATGGACTAAAATAACAGTTCCACCAGAGGGCAGCAGTGTTTGGACAGGGGACCATGAGAATTGTCCAGCCACAACATATTCACCCTATCTTGTGCCTGTAAGAGCCAAGCTCCCAGCCCTTAGGAGCCCTCTTGTGAATGAAAACTGAACTATATCAGAAAGTGCTTTTGGCCTCACTTCAACCATGATGGTCAAGCTTTAATTTCACAGCGATTTGAGCCCTACTCTCATGGCAACTTAAACCTTACTCTCAGGGCAATTTGAGCCATACCTTCACTGAGATTTGAGCAATACTTTCACAGCGTTTGAGCCTACCTTTCACATCAATCCAAAATATGATGGGGTCTACAGGAAGTGACGTCACTGCTTGGTGGCGCCCCCCCTGTGGGATGAGTTACCTGGAGAAACTCAACGCTTACCACACAAGGACTTTGTTAAAAAACTAAAAATGTGACTCTCGACAGTGTGCTTTGGCACCCTGAATGGACCAATGTGTTAATGTGATACAATTGTCGACTTGTAAATAACTATGTCTGTTGTACCTCCTACTGGACATATTCCTCTAATCTTTGGCTATTGAATGAAAAAGTTCCCATGTAACATTTTTAGTACGCCAATAAAAATATCAACAACAACGTTGCTAGGTAACATGGCAATGTTGCTTGGCGATGTAGCAGCATTGCTAAGACTGTGACGTCACTGTCACACTCTCCAGTTTAGTCGAGTTACATTGGAAACACACTGTCAGGGGAATGTGAAAATAGGCATGATGTCGGCCATCTTGTCTCCTCTCAAAGCTTTTATGGCATTATGCAGAAATCTGTCTTAATTGATGATCACATATAGAATTACTTTTCAATCGATCTTCAGGTAGGTGATAGATGATGATTACCTTTGATAATGTACATTTTATTTAAATGTAATGATCATGAACTTCCTAGAAATCGGGCATTGAATTTGTCAATGCCGCAAAATCCCCACAAAATCCGACCACTGCATAAAGTACTTGGCCAAGCGTGGCCTTTAGGCTAGGCTAGGCTAGGCCTACGCTCATTTTTTAAAACTTTTCCAACGTTGAAATATACTTTATATGATTCAGATGTTGATGAGTGCACTGAATCCCGCACGATCTGCGGAGGTGACACCAACTACTGTCTCAACACCCCCGGTAGCTACATGTGTTCCTGCGTGCCCTGGTACATGAACAGCCCGGACGACAATCGCTGCCTGGAGTGGCCAGGTCTCGCTGCTTGTAAGTCATCAAATTACACTTAAATTTACATTCAACCTTCATGGTGAACTGATTTTTTTTTGCTTAAGATTAATATAAACAATTTTTTCCAATCTTTCATTCTCTGGTATGCCACTGTAAATAATGTCAATACCAATATTTGGACTGATTCTCACGGTGTTTCCATAGTTTTCTGAGATTTGTAAGAAGCATCCTTAAAAATCTAACCTCGGGTGGGCAGGTCTCACTGCTTGTAAGTCATCAATATAGACCCAAATATACATGCAAGCTTTGTAATAGAAACATTTCTGCTTAAAAAGAAATACCTTCATTTTCATGGTCATCCATAGATTTTACTCAATTAAAATAGTGTAAAACATTATACAACCTCGCTTAATGCTTTACATAGTTTTTCTTGAAACTATTGAACTATCGAAACGATCAACTATCTTTTATATTTTTGAAATTCCAGTTCAAAGTAACAAGCCATGTGACATTGTACGAAGTCTGAGACTCTGCATCAATGGTGACTGTGAACTTCAGAGTGGTCAAGCCGTGTGCAGGTAGGCTATATATAGTTCTATGTTACTTAGTGAGCGAGTGTTAATTCATCAAGAGGGGGCTATCTCTATCAAAGGAAACTGATAGAGGATAGGCCTGGCAACTGATTAAGATTATTGGAAAAGTGGGCTTTTTAAGATTACAGGTAAAATGGGCGGCGTCTAGTTACTTGGCAAGTTGTCCCCATGTGCAGTGAAGAGGGATGTTAGCCATCTTGGATGTTGGCAATATTGGACCCAAAATCTTTTAGTTTACCATTCAAATAGAAAACAATGGTGTGTTTATTTTTCAAGTTTATGATTCTGTCCTTTGATTCTACTCGGAAAATGGATTCTATAACCCACTTCATTGCCATTGGTACATTGATACATTTAGCAAGTGTACAGGGGGGATGCTTGATGCTTGCTTGTAATAACAAATGTCTACCAAGTATCAGGATATCCCTCCTTACTGTGGCTCTAACAGTCACATGTAATCTTGAAAATGATGTGACCAAGTTGAAACAAAAACAAAAAAGATTGCTTTAATTATCACAAAAAAGATAAAAAAATGTGTGACATCATATTTTGAAATATACCTTCATGGATTAAGTTTACTTTGTCTGGTGCTGCCTTATCTATCGAGGTTGCATGAGGGTTACAGTAGTCTTTGAATGAAGTGTATGTGTTATCATCTTGCTACTGTTACAATCCATTTGCAGGTGCTCTGCGGGTTATGAGGGGGTGGCGTGTGACAGACCAGTGATCTCTACAGCTCTTATCATCGCCATCATTGGGATGGTTCTGATGGGGTTTGTGCTGATCCTCATCATCGTTGTCTCCTTCTGCACCAATTTGTGTAAGCAGGCTGCCCACCACCCGCACCTACACCAGCCCCAGTCGATCCCTGAACCTACTTATGGAAGATATGCACCACAGTAAGTTACTACTTCACTCTGCATAAGGCCAAAAACAAGAAGGTTTGTTTCAGGTCACCCGACCGACCCTATCAAAACAGGGCAGACCCTACGATTTTTATGCAATTTTGAAGACATTTTCGTATTTTTACCCTTTTTTTTTTGTCAATTTTAGGGTTACTTTCATGTAAGAAAAAAGATTTAAAAAAAAAGGAAAATCCAACCTACCGACCCTACATTTTCTTGCCATGTTACCTGAAACAAATCATTTTTTCTTTTTGGCCCTACCCCGTTTGTTGCCAAAAACTATACCAAGAATTACAGTTTCCACATACCTGACAATACCTTAAGCAAACATTTGGCAACAAAAACAAATAAAAAAGGATATCTTCACTTAAATTATTTCTTATAGATGTACTGTTTAAATACGATATTGAAAACATCATGTTATAACCTCAAAAAAATGTCTCAGGATATGCAGGTAGCACCCTAAATGTACTATGTATCTATTTTCATCGTTCATTTTTTACAGCCAGCGAGGGCAGCCGTGGTTCTTAGGAAGAAAGGGACCCTTCTAAAAGAAAGGCATCCGTTATTTTTTTTTATGAAAGGTATCATTCTAGAAGGAAGATGAATATAGTGAAATGTGAATTGAAATATAAGGATGATTGCCATGGGATTTTAAACTATGTACACGTCTATGTACGTGTAAGTTTACATGCATTGGTTAGACAAAAAGACTCGGTGAAATTAGTTTATATTGTACAACGTCGCCTCAGTATACAAAGGTCGTAAGTGGAAAAATCTTCTTTTTATTCTTTGAAATCTTTCTTTATCCAATAATTTTTCAACAATTTTTTGGAATTTTTGGAATTTGACCATTTTTGCTGAAAGTTATAGCTCAGCATACAAAGGTTGTAACTGATTAAATGATTTTTTCTCAGTATACAAAGGTCGTTCATGTGAAAATATTATTCCAAATGTAAAAGGAAAGGGATTAGGGACATTTTCCTTATTTAGAAGGGAGTCCACCAGCCCCAGGATCTTCCACTTATTTTAAAACAAGTTCATTTAAAAGTTCCTGAAGCGACCTGATCATCGCCTTATATCAAATATATTTATCACTCAGTGCTAACCATTTCTGGAAGAGGGATCCACATGTATACTTATACAATACACATTTCCTGATATATAAGGGTACTTATGGTACTATTACTTCTTATGTAAAATCACAGAGCACTAATGTCTTCTGCACAATGTTTAAAGTATACCATATCGTTTAGTCGTGATTTGGTTTGATTTTGCAATGTGTATTTATTCATAAATGATATTTCAAAATACAACAATCATGTATCATCATATCTAAGGCCACTTAAAGTCACTTATACGCTTTGCAAATAATTTTAGGGAAAAAGGGTGCAGGAGGGCGCCTTTTATTTTATCTTGTTTCACATTTTTCAGGAGGTGCGGAAGGGCCTTTTTCTTTTTTTGATTAAAGGAAAATATTTAAAACTACGTTACGTGGATTAACAGTCGAGATATCAATAACTTTGCAACTTGTATTATGCAATTAGGTGCGGTCATTTTTGGCTTTTTTTCTTTAAAAGTTGAAAAAAGAGAATCAATGTGGCCCTTTTTAGAGCATGTGGGCGCTGTCCGCAAAGCTGATAATCGACTTTAAGTAGTCTAAGTACTTAACCAGCCTCGTGGGGCAATAAATACATTGATATTAAAGTGACATGGTCCAATGATTAGGGATAAAAAAATGAATTTAGTTTTTAAAAAATTAACAAAAATGTTCAATATGGTCATACTTTATGTCCCACCTATTTTAATTACTTTATTCCCCATTAATTCAGCTTAGAATTTAGTTAATTGTCAGTTTTATGCTCAATTTAAGACTTTTGGAGTGCATTCTATAATTTCCCCATTGACATTACACTGTAAAATGCTGTACCTCGGCCACTTTGGACCCTCTAAATGGGCTCCCATTGGCCATAGATGACATTGTATTGTTCCCTATCCTCCAAATGTACTACTGTACTAATACTTGGAACACATTCAGTGGCGGATCCAGGGGTTTCTAGAGGGGGGGGGCCCAAACCTGGCCAACCTGGAGAGACTCACTGTTCCTACGCGTACCGCAAGCAAAGCGAACAACAAATTTTGATGATCTAGACTTGAAATGGTGTTTTCTCACAAATTTTGGGACACAATAATGACTCGGGTTTCTGTCTAGCCTTAATCATTTGGCTTGGAAAATGTATCCTTCTCTCTTTCTTTCTTTCTTTCTCTCTTTCTTTCTCTCTTCTTCCCTCTCTTTTTTTTTTGGGGGGGGGGAGGCCCGTCGCCCCCTCCCTGGATCCGCCAAGGGTGCACCATATTAGCACAATATCTTATTCTTCAAGCATAATATTTTTGGCCACATCTTATGCTTCAACCATAGACAGGGACTCCCCTGTATCCCCAGGCATGCTTTGTAAGAAGCCATCATGCTTGATCATACCCCAGTCCCCCAGGGGATGCTTCATTAAGAAACCAACTACACTGGATACCTGCCCAATGGTTAGGGTAGGGGTTAGGGTTAGCTTAGTTCTTTCTGAGTACAGTTAGGGAAAGGCATAGGGTTACCTTTTTATCTGGGGGACCAGGGGAGTCCCTGTCTTTGCATGAAGAAGAAGATATCCCTTGAAATCTTATTGAAAAAATCGGACCATGTCACTTTAACAAGACTCACTCTAGGATACAGTGTATGAAGATCACCTGTTGGTTGGAAAATTGTATTCTGGAATAAACACTTTAAAATCACATTTATATGTTTCTGCTTTACTTATAGATATATATGATTCATGAGTAATAAGTCTCAAAAATGGCAGTTCTTGTCAAAGCACAGGGTAAATGCGTGTATTGAAATCAAAATGTAGGCCATTTATGTATCTCAAATCTAAGCACTGTTGTCTAATTTCAGGGCATAAATGGCACTGCATATAATGGCATTTAAAATTGAATATAGACATGCCAGGCTATAGATTGTGAGGGTTAGCCTCCCTAAAATGCTAATACATCATGTAAAGTATTATGCTATTTAGTAACAGGAAAAACATTTAGTTTCCCAAGACCTACCTCTAAAACAACGACTCCCGCTGGTATCACTATTGGGTACTTAACTCAGCCCTGGAAGGACACCTGGTGGTAAATGTAGGAGGCTTGTCATTCTGCAGCAGAGGGAGTCATCAGAAGGCCTCTCTGTGGGGTTCAAATATTTAATAGAGTCTTCAATCTCCTAGCAGATTGTTGGTCAAGACTTGGATCCAACTGAGTACATCACTAACACAGATTATCATTTTTTTCCAAATTCGAAATCGTACGTAAGGGTGTTCCAAATCCTCTAATGCTATAATACTTAGGGGGTATTGGAAAATCTGATGTTATCCATAGGCAGAAAGGGGGTCCCATGCGTTTAGCTACGGGTTTCTACAGTGTATCTTCAACGGGTAGTACAAAATCGTGCACCTCCCTACTCATTTTCAAGAAATTCTATTATTGATCCAAAATCATCGGATGTACTAGCTTGTTTTTTTAAAGAACGTTTAGGTGTCATCTTGATTAGCGCAAACTTGTATACTAGAAGAAAATGTCTTAGAATACTTTACCACATTTGTGATTTAATCTGAGGCCTTGACTCATATGATTAAATGCCTTGTAGCTGGCAGAAAATAACTCGTCCCAAGGCCACTCAAAAAAATAAAATGGTTTCTCATCACCGCGCGCATCATTAAAACCAGGTTTTGAGGAAAACTTTTTGTTTTTTGCTAATTTTAGATGAAAAACATGATAATAATGGACAAATATTGGCATATTTGGTATCAAATTAAAGCGTATACTGCCAGTAATGCAGTGGGACAGAAATTACTTACATTTTCCCAACTTTTATAGATCAATTATTTCTTAACTACTGAAATGTGAATTTTGGTCATGAAAAACGTATATTATCCTATACATTTTAGCCCGCGAGTAAATAAAAAAAAGAAGAAGAAAAAAGCCTCCCTTGTCATATTTTTCAGACAATGGTGATGAGAAACCACTTTTTTTGTTTGAGTGGCCTAAAGCCAGCTTCCATGCAGGCGGCGGTTCCTTATCACCGAGCCATGAGAAATATGATGAGGGCACTTCTTTATTCATTCTTTTAAACGCGTGTTTTGTCCATTATTATCATGTTTTCCCGTAAAGATTAAAAGTAAACCAATTTCTCTCTTTAAAACACAATTTGGTTATGAGCGTAATGAGAAACAAGGATATTTTTTTGAGTAGGCTTGGGCTCTATACATCACACAGTGGTAGAGAGCAGGGTACACTATAACATGGTAACAAATCACTGCCCTCATGTGGACATAACGCACACTGGCAGCCTAATCTCTGTCCTGATGGAATTATGAGCCACACAGCCCTTCACCGTACATTAAGCCTTTAGCCCTTTAAGGACGGCATGCCGCTAGAAACTAGCTAGTCGTCAGGATGCACCAATGCAGCTCTGATGAGTAAGTAAGGCATTGGTGCATAGCGCTGACTCTTCAGTGTATCAGCCCCATAGTGTCGGCATGATGCTTGAATGCAGCACTGGCGAGTTACTCAACAGAGTTGCATTCCTGGATCATGATGACCAAGGCTATAACATCATAAAGCAGTATTTGCCCCTTAGAGGGTTAACCCACGGTCCGTGAAACACTTAATGTGAGCCCCGTGTATGCTGGTGATGTATCAAAGCCTGCCAACCATGATGTAGCCTTCCTGTAACTACCATAACTTATAAATACCAGAGGGGGTACACACTGCACAGACATCATCTACTGTAAATGTATATATATATATATATATATATATATATATATATATATATATATATATATATATATATATATATATATACACATATTTTCGCAGATTTAAAAATGATAGATTTGAGAGATTTGTCACGGGCGCTAGATGTATGGCAGTTAGCCTGCTTTAAACATAATATGCACACTACACAATTTATATGTAGAATCTCATATATGTATAGAGTCGAATCTTACATATATATATCTGACAAATCCGAATCATAGAGATCATAGTATCATGAAGTTAGTTACTATAACACTCACATGGTGTCACCTCGGTGCCATACATTTATCAAAGACGCTATCCGTAATCTGGCTAAATGGATGTAGGAGTGAATAATATACTGTGACAGCTACTATGAAAACGTTTTTTTGGCCTTTCCTAGTAATTCGGCGTAGGGGCAGTATCCTTTGGGTGGTTATTTTTGTAGTTATATAGATCTTGAAGGATACAATCTTGGTTTCTCACCTTTTTCCATAGTAGCTGTCACAGTAAATGATCGCCCCCACTTCCATTTAGCCAGATTACGGACAGACTTAACCACATTTATCAGGGGTGTCCCCATGTCACATATTGCATTTATGAAATAGTTATGTCATCTTAGATCTCAATGCCCCATGTCGTCTCTAAGGACCTCTCATGTCCCATTCCAAATTCAAGAAATCCCGAATGTCATTTCACTCATTCTTTCACTCACGTTACTAAGCATCATGTCCGATTGTCTGATCTGAGAAGAACTTTAAGAAATCTCCAAGTTGCCATGTTAAATTTTAATAGCAGTCCAGCCCCATTTTCTTCACCTTTGCAATTGATCGCCTTGATTACTCCAATTACCGCTAGATGGCAGATCGCTGTGTACCTCCTCTGTAGCTACATTATGTCTCTCATGGAGAAGGTTTGCAACATCGCTGAAGCTTATCCAAATCCATTCTAGCTTCAATCCGAGAGTAGGGAGGGAGGGATATGCAAAAAGCTCTCTCTATCTTATTACTATTGGACATTACATTTTCTTCAATAAAAAGAGAAGACCAATAAATCATAGGCTACATTGAGTCGTATACACTTTCTAAATTTGTACCAATTCAAAGGCAGTATGATAGCAAATACAGGATAGCTCGTTAACAGCGCAATCTTAATCTTACATCTTAAAATGTCTTAATCTAAGGCAGAAAGAAAAAAAAAGACGGGGGTGGGGGCCAGAGCCCCCCATAATATACTAGTCGACTAGCCTATCCTACAATGGACTGTGTAGTTTAATATATGATTAAGATAGGTTAAGATAAGGTTAAGACTAATTCTAAGATAATTAATATGATCTTAATTCTGTGTTGAATTGATTGCGCTGTTAACGTTTGTCTGCACACCTAGGAGAGCTACATTAAAGCATTATGTCGTCCTTGGAGGGTCAATGCACAATTCTATCCTTACATGGCACCTAAAATGCATCTGGTAGTTTATTATACCAGAGATATCTCCTGATCTGCATTCTGGCTGTTGTATGGCACATATTTATGGAGGGATAAGTGGACCCACTCTCCTGCATGATGTATAAATATCTGTCATGAGTGACTCGCCCAATAGAATGGCAAATACGGGATAGCCCATTACATACTAGTCGATAGCCTATCCTACAATGGACTGTGTAGTCTTACCAATACTAGTGGCGCCATCCTTATTTGCTTAGTAACACTTTTAAGATTGTCTAAGTTTAAGATAGGATTAAGATAGGTTAAGATAAGGGTTTAAGACTTATTTTAAGATAATTAAGAGGATCTCAATTCTGTGTTAAGATTGCGCTGTTAACGTTTGTCCGCGCACCTAGGAGAGCTATCCCGGGTGTGCAACAGAACGGTTCCAGTAGTCTGTGAAATTAGCGTGACACGTGAGCTTTGGTTTCCTCTAGAAACAAACTTTCCCCGATCACGTGTAGAAGTTGGAGAGGAGACACATTGAGATGCAGACATCACGTGAACTCCCACTTCAGGATGAGACACAATACAGCGTCATCCATCACGTGAGTCGGTGTATTGTAGCATGTACATCTATACAGTCAAGTCTCTATATATCGGTCTTCAATAGGTCGGTTGATTCACTTATCAGCCATGTATCCAACTGAACAGATTTAATTATGCCCATTAATTTCTATAGTAATCCTGCTTCAGAGGATCGGCCGATTCAGTGACCAGCCAATTTTTGTCTGAAACAGAGGTGGCCGGTTTATAGAGACTTGAGTACCTATATCTCTGTATCAGGGCCTAGGCCGGACTGCAGCTGGTTGCGGCGGCCTTCACTGATAAGAGCTGATAGGCTGGGTACCAGCATGTCCCTGGAAGTGATGGTTACTCAGGGACAAGGTACCAGTCAGTGTGTGTCTTATCAGTGCTGTTTACCGCACCCAGCGAAATTTTAAATGGCTGACCTACTGTGTATGAGTCTACAGCCCTATACAGAGGTGTAGTAAGCAAATCTTCATGGGGGGGGGCAGGGGGGGGGGGGGCACTCCAACCAAATTTAGATATCGGCCTTTATGCATGATGTATCATATGTACACTTGTAAGTTGTATATTGTATTGTATAGGAAAGAAATATTTGATCCCCTCTTAATAGGGTTGTCCAGTTGTTCTATTTACAGCTGATTGGGGATCAAACAAGTGCAGTGCCCTGTGCTGGGTGCGGTCAGTAGGGTCAGTGCAGGTAAAATCAGCCAGTGCATGGGGATCACTTCTAAACCATGGCAGAACTGGACAGAATGTGGAGCTCTCACTCTGTAAAAGAGTTACAGGCACATCTTAAGGCACATGGTGTGACTGTGTCTAAACTTACAAAAGCTCCACTCATAGAGTTGTGTAAGGCTGCTTATCAAGGATAAGGTTACTGTAGACTGGGGTCAGTTACCTCTACCACCTCCATTAAGCTCATGTACTAGAGACATGAGTTATCTACCTTTGGTAACCATTTTGGATATATATAACTACCTAGTGAGATGTGATGGTTATACACACACTGAGTACAGCTGTGTTTTCATCCCCATACTCACCCTTAATTGGCACCAATCACCCATATATAGCACTGTCTGATCCCCACTGGCTGGTTTTACCTGGACTGACCCTGTTGCCTGCTCCCAGCACAGTGCAGTGGGTTTGTTTGATCCCCAATCACCCATAAATAGAACCGACTGGTTACCCCTATCTCAGTTCTGATTGAGGGCCCAAGATCTCTGTCCCCACTTTTCCCTATGCTGGAGAGGTAAGGATTGAAAATTTTGTGAATTTCATTACGGTCTTGACAAATGGGGGGGGGGGGGGGGGGGCAAACACTATTGAGGCCCTTCCTCAATGATTGGGGGGGGGGGAGGCTTTTCCTACGCCACTGTTATCTGTATGCAGTGCTGGTGTATTGGTGTTTAATCAACCCTGTAACCCCCTTAGTACAGTGTGTTACATGAAAGGTATATTGCATGAATGCAGCCATGGCGAGTCACTCGAAAATACTGCATTAGGGAGTGGTCATTATATATGCACGGAGGAGAGGGGGGGGGGTGGTTGGTTGGATGGGTGAGGGGGGAATTTGTCGCTCCAAGGCTACTTTCAAATGATGACGATCGGGTCACCTTGCAAGCCTTTTTGAGTCCCCTTTTTGAGTTTGTTGACATTTTCCCCCCTCCCTCCTTAATCCCCCCCCCCCCCCCCCCCCCCCCGTGGATAAAAAATGAGCACTCTCTTACAGGTTTAACGTGCGCACGCAGTCTGTCTGACGTCAAAGTTGTTTGGTTGATGGCAGTCACGTCACGACGTCACGTCACGGCGGCTGATAACGTCACAGGAGGCAGTGGGGCCCACTTCCGGTTACAGGGTTTCTGGATAAGTCTGGGACGGCGTATGGAGAGTGGGGTGCACGTACACTGGGCTCCTCGGCGTCGTTCGGGGCTGCTCCGCTACGGCTGCGCTGACGCTCCAATCTTACCTCTGGTAACGCCCTCCATGAGCGGCGACGCTCGTAGTGTGAGCGGCGCACTGTTTACTTTTGAATTCTCCTGTGTATGGTGGGTTATATATTTATTTACATATATATGTTAGTGCCCATAGATGCACAAGGGTTTGGTGAAGCAAACTGCAGGTGAGTTTTGTTGACATAAGTTGTATTTTGGCCAGCCCAGCCTGTTGTTTACCTAAAGTTTGGGCAAAATGTCAACTGTCAAACCAGCAATCTGGCTCTAAATGGGTATTATTGTTCAATATTTCTCCCAATGTAAGCCCTCAGGTTGTTAACAACATGTTATTCTACATATTTATGGGTTTTTAGGCCAAGTGGTTTGCTTAATTTTCGACTCAGGGCTAGTTTTCTCAATTGTCATTATCACAACAAAGTTCATATTTGCTCTGTTTCCATGGTAACCGGTGTGTCCAAGTTCAGCCCATTTTTACTGAAAATACTATAAACTTATGTGCATCTGTAGGTATGGTCCAAAATACACCCAGGGCAAGAATAAAAAATGGGCTGGGGTTTAAACATTTATTTTTGAGAAGTCAAAATTGAGTATTGTCAACAAGTTTGTCCATTACCATGGTAACTGGTATAAATTTTCCATTTTTTTCTACCATAAAATTTAAAAATAAATGTCCAGGGATATTTTAGTATAGCATAAGGCATTATTTTATTTGGGTGAAGCACTTATGTGCCTCTACATGGGTAAAAATCGACACGGGCGACACGGCGACACGGCCCTTTTAGGCCGTTTTAAAAATCGACGGACACAGGAAAATCGGGATAAAAATCGACCCACAGTTTTTTTTTCTCTTAGTTATTATATAACTAAAAATCGACCTGATGCCACTGCCCTCCAGCTAAAATTCGACACGGCGACATGGTCAAAATTGTGGGTACCCATGTAGAGGCACACTTATACATGGCCCCAAAAGTACATGGGAGGGACATCTGGTACCCAAAAATCATAATATTGTGTCTGTTTCCATGGTAACCGATCAGCCCAAGTCTAGGCCATTTTTTACTTAAATTAGTAGAAACCTAGATCTATCTACAGGCACAATACTGAACAGCACCAGAATAACTATAGACATAGGGCAGGGGCCCGAAATGCTCATTTTCAGTCCGGGGTTGGGGGGGGGGGCACCTGTCATGCCACCCAGAGACTATCTTAGACTTAAGCAGTGGTTATTGATTATCCACTGGGTGACTGCAGATGGGTCAAAAACGACCTGGCGACCTGGGCTGTTATGTAGGCAACTTCCGACCTATTATATAAAAGCACTAGTATAAGCGACCTGGCGACTTTTGGAAAAAAATAACAATAGTGTAGAGTTCGTCTTTAGGTAATTCGATTAAATAAGGACTCGAACTGCAGTTTTCATGTAGAGATGCAAGAAACAGGATTTTATTAGCGTTCACCTGTACAATAAAGCTAGTCCTTGAGGTATATGAGGTTCGATCGGTATATGATTATCTTTCGATGCTTTCAATATGTTATACAGTCAGAGACCTGAGAAGGTCTGCCAGAGCAAGGGGGTGAGGACAGCTTATATACTGTCCGCTTCCGATAGGGGTGCCCCCTGGCTCTGGCCGCCCGAACTACCTTGTAGGCGTTCGATAACAATACTAATATTAGTGTCCCTACACCACCCCCCCCAGACATTACATACGCTTACGTTGTTTAAATATATGTACAATATTATATAAACTCATAGAACTGAGTTTATGTTAGTAAAGCGTTATGTTACGTCGTGAACACAGTAGGGTATATAATAATATACAAAACTAATATTATTTACATAGGTGGTAATTTATCCGAACGGCTAGACACATTTCGAATTATTAAGGACACAAGTATAGTATACATACAATCATATATAGATTAGCGACTAGAACAACTTGACATCTCTCATGATAAAAAAACAAAACAGGAACAAAAAAACTGAAGATCCGGGCAGCCATCCTAACCTTTTTTTACATTGGTTAGGCACGAAGTACCATCCTTTCGGAAGGACTCGGGTGGGTGGTGCTCTCCTCTTCAACAGCCGTCCTGTCCCGAACTGAACAGGCACGTTCATTCGAACGGGTTAGTGGTGCTCTCCTCTTCGTTATCGTACTGCTGTCTCTGTTCTAGCTGAACAGACACGTTCTTCCGAACGGGTGAGTGGTGCTCTCCTCTTCCGATGTCTGGTCACCGTATTCCTTCTGCGTACTCCGGTTACTGTTGTTCGAATTCAGTAGACGTTCATACTACACTAACTCGTTCTCATTCGAATGTCAAGGTCACTCATGTTTTCTCACTCTCAACTCGTGGGCTCACCCCTCCTCGCTCTGATTCTTTAGCAGCTCCAGAGCGGATTCGCGGGTGCCATCCCACTCGTCCAAGAACACTCCAAATACTTGCTGGAACTTGACGTTCATAGCCTCATTTCGGTCATTTGACTCTTGTAGCCGTTTCTGAGCCAAAGCCGTCCGGGATGCGGCTAGCTTGGCTTCGTTCCGTATTTTAGTCGTTTCGGCGGCCAGAAGCACCTCGTTATCTTTCTCCAGGGACGCTCGTGTCTTGGCTTCCTGTTCGACCAGAGAGCGGGCAAACAAGTTCGCCACCCCCTGGTTGTATCGGACAGCCAATTCCCTCTGAGTCTCCTGGAAGTCGTCCACTGCCTGCTGGGCTTGGACGCACACCACTTTGTCATTCGGATCAAAATATAGCTCCACCGGTCTCGTGCTCAGTCGGGGCCTATTGTCCGGAATCTGAGTCAATACAGGTTCGACACGTTCCGGAACCTTCTGTGCACTCAATTCGGGGAATTCATCAGTCTCCGGCCCACGGGTCGGTTCTTTCCGGTCGAACCAAGCAGGTGTAGGATCACTCTGCGAGGCTGACGCTGATGCTGAGGCCGAAGCCGAACTTGCTGACGAGGACGGACGTGAGTCTGACCTCCCACTCATTGGCGACTGATATACAGTCGAATCTTTCCGTTTCTGTTGTGTAGATCTCGAGTCACGAGCCACAGCCAGTGGCTTCTTAAACTCCGGGGTTTCCGGAGAATCAGACCGAGATTTCTTTCCTCTGACACTTGCGGGACTGCGGCTAGCCCGCCTCTTCTCGTCAATTTTTGCCTTGGGTGGATCACCCCTCCATTCACACACTCTAGAGAAGAGTTCGTTCTTCATCTGAAATTTACCTCTAGCTCTCACTAGGGCAACTCTCGCACATAGCTTGCCCTTCGTGGACTCGTGCACATTACAGAACGAATCTGTCTTCACGCCGATGTGCTTAAAGTCCGAAGGGATCATTTTATTATATTCTGTCATCACTTTATCGTGCAGACTCACTACTTTCTCGCGTGCTGCACTCAGTCCGGGGCTGTGGCAAAACTTCAGATGTCGAAGCATCACACCCCTTCTGGGAGTAACGCAACCATTGCAGGTTGCGCTATCCCGCTGCCCTTTCGAATTGGCACATTCGTACACCACCGTGTGGTGGAAGTGCCGTTCGCATAGATGTCTCAGGAACCGCATTGCTGTCGGATATGTCCTGTCCGTTCCTTTCTCTTCTATACAAATGGTGAACGGACAATATCGCTCACCGTCTTTCTGATACCAACATAAGTAGGCCCAGCGCAATTTCGACTTCTGGTCTCTTATGTAGTAGCCTTCAGGATATTTGGTCAGTTGTTTGAACCATTCTAGATAGAAATCTGATGGCAAGGGATCGTCTTCGGTTTCCCGAATCCAATCCTCGTCATCGCTTTCGTCATTCATATTACGGGGTTCGGGGCAACCGTAAGCTTTCTTGCCCTTCGCACATTCTTCGAACGAACCCGGAATGAAGTGTGCGAACTTCGCCTCACTGTTCCTCCAGATTCGTTGTTCTCTTTCTCGTTCTTCATCATTCTTCGACCCCTCTTTACCCTCTCCTTCTTCTTCCCCCTCTGGTTCCTCCTCATTCGGAACCTCCATCTGCTCCTCCGGATCCTGTGCAGTTGGATCCGGATCGGTTTCCGGAGGTTTGGCACCCGAGTCCGGTCCAGACTCGTCGTCCGGACTATCTTCGGGTTCACTCCTTTTTGCTGGCTTCTTAGTCACTCCTTTAATTATATTGCCGACCTTAGCGGTGGCAGCAGCCTGTATGGCCGCCATTCGTCCTTTTAGTGGGTTATCACTCGAAGGATCTTTCTTGCCTACTACCTCTGTGACTTTGGCAATCACTTTCGGAGGCACAGTCATTTTTATGTCTTTCTTAGCTTCCTTCAACTTCTTCTTTTCTTTCGCTGACAGGACCGGTGTGAAGGCACCCTGATCACTGTCAGATTCGGTGTCGGTCAGAGACTTTTTCTTTGCTCTTCCCTTCACTCCTTTAACTTTCGTTTTCTTTGGCGTTTCCTCTCCCTCGGTTTCACTCCCGGTTGATAAACTGCCCTTTTGTTTGGCGGCCTTCAGGATGGCTTTACCCTTTCGGATAGATGCCAACCGCTCTTTATGTTGAGCAGAGCTCAGCTCTTCCTCTTCCCCGGGAACATATGCCCTAGTGGCATAGGTCCCCTCTCGAATCATCGTACTGATGATTCCGTTCAACTTTTCCTCCGGCTCGGAACACTCTTCCAGTCGACGAAGCAACTCGTCTCCATCCAGAGTGTAGAGCCTCGGGGTGCCCGGATGCTCCGCTCGTTCTACCCAGTCCTCTGCAGTCCTGGGTTCTTTCTCCATATCGGGTTCCCGGTACAATACCTCTCCCGCGGTATCCATTCCGGTCACCCCCATTCCAGTATGGTCAGTCAATACATGTGGTAGGTTCGGAAGGCGATTCTGCCGATATGCGATTTCGCAATCGAACATCGCCCTCCGGAACGACTGACTCACTTGCAGTCCAGCCTCAGTCCGATTGTAAAACAGCAGCCATTCGGATGGCAGTGCTGCGTATTCTGTCGGGGATAGGAAGTGCCGAACGCAGTCCCTAGTGGTTGCGTCCCAACACTTTCGGTCTCCTTCTAGGATCCGGTCGTGAATATGAACTTCCCGACCGTCGTACCTCGATTTAAATCCATCCAGATTCGGTTCGAGCAGCGGCTCCTCCGATCGTTCCAGGATTTCCTCAATCTCCATTCCCATAACCTCCTCTGCTTCGGAAATATCCTCATTCAATGCACTTTCTTCGTTCTTGGTTACTGGCGACATCGCCTCGGTCTCCATAAATGCTTCGGACACCTCGTCGAGGGCCGATCGTTCGGAATGAGAGCCAGACGCCGAAGCCATCGTGACACTCAAAAAGTTATTTCACTCGTTTATAACGGAATGACAGGTACCAGGACCCTTTCTACGGGATCCTGGCGACTTCACCCACCTGCTATTCACCGAGTTCACTTTCAATCAGTCTTTATCTCCTCGCTTTTGTGCTCTGATACGCTTCCCCTTGCTCTGTCCGGCGAACCGTAAACAAATATGGCGGATTGCTGACCCGCGTCGACCTTTGCGCACGCGCGTTGGTCTCGCGAGATACCGCGCATTCGGCGAGACTTCGGTTTCCCGCGCTTGCAAAAATATAAACAATCATTCATCCTTCCCGCGCGTCACGCATTACGATCAGGTAATTATAGCACTGATATCCTCACCGCCCTGTCGAATTCATCTCGAGTCATTATGGATTTAAATACGGATAGCAACTACTAATCCGCCGGATTATCCGTCCATTACCCACTGGCACATTCACAGGTAAGTTTGTTGGATCTCTGACTTTTATCGTGATCATTCCTACATAGAAGACGAATTACCCGGTTGCCCCGGTAATTATGACAATATTTAACTGATTACATCGTTGTGTTTCAGGTTAGGTAACAGCACCCCTCACCCTCAACCTGGGGCTGCGACGAACCCCTACTGGATTCTCCTTACACCTGACATTCGGAGAGGTTTTCGCCCGTTCCCTCTTAGCCACAGAGGGGACAGTCCTTCTCTTCCTGTCTACACCTGCCGAGACATTCTTTGTTTTCTCCGATCTTTTTGGAGATGCTTTAATTTGCACCGCTTCCTTCTTCACTTTCCTGGGCCTACCCGGGCCCCTCTTCTCGATTACTCTATCTAAATCCCTTTTCATCTCATCTTTTTCTTCCTGTCCCATTTTGAACATTTCCGAGGAGTACTCTCTCCCCTTCCATGGTTTCAACCGGGCCACATTCGATTTCTGATTCCTCCCGAAGGTATCTCTCATCAGGACTGTATCATCACTTACTCTCTGGGTAATCCTCCACGGACCATCCCAATTATCTCTCAGCTTGATGCCAACCAGAGGTTCGTGGTATCTCGCTACTAAGTCCCCTACCGCAAACCGCCGAACCTTTAGGTTAGTATCATAGCCCACTTTCTGCCATTTAGCTGTCTTTCCTAATTCCTTTCTTACTAATTCGTACGCCTTCCGGAATTGCTCCTTCAACGCTTCCACAAACATGATCTGACACGGGACATCTGGATTCATACCCACTACTCCGAACACTAGGTCCGCTGGCATAATCAGATCCTCCCCGAATACTAACAGATTCGGAGAGCAGTTCGTACTCGCATGTACCGTGCTATTATAAGCATGGCAAACAAAGTCACACTGCTCATCCCAATCATCCATCTCTTGATTTACTAAACTCTTCAGGACCTGTATCAGGGTACGATTGAATCTTTCCACCTGACCATCACTCTGTGGTCGATACGGATTGGTTCGGGTCTTGCAAATGGCCAATTGATGACACATTTCCTGCCATAGATTCGATTCGAACTCTCTCCCTTGGTCGCTATGCAACATCAGAGGCACTCCCAAGTACAGTATCCATCCCTTCACTAACATTCTAGCACAAGTTGCTGCTTTATGATCCTTCATTGGGAATACCTTCGTATACTTCGTATAGTAATCCGTTACTACCATCATACATGTATTTCCTTCCGGAGTTGTCACAAATCCTGTAATTATATCTACTGCCACTCTTGCGAACCTTACTCCAAACAGTTCCTGGGTTAAGGGCATTTTACCCAACCCAGGTCTGGGCTTGCTCGTACAACATTTCGGACAAGTGTCTATCCATCTCAACAGATCCGTACTCATACCTGGCCAGTAATACATTCTAGCCAGCCTTTCCAGAGACCGTTTTCTCCCAAAATGGCCACTGGTCCGATGCCCATGGCAAAAGAACATTATATCCCTTCGCATGGCAGTAGGAATAAAGATCTGTCTCGACTTATTTCCCAACGCATTCGTCTTCCACCTATAGATCAGTCCATTCACCACTTCTAACTCTGTCCATTGAGCTATTAGTCGCCTCATCTCCCTATTCTCCAACGATATCACTGGCCGACTCGGGATCCTTCCTTCTATAAGTAACATCTTCAGACGGATACTATTCGCATCTCTCTCCTGGAAGCCCTTAATGGAGTTCTCGTCCCATTCTAGTATAACGGGTTCGAGATCTCTAAAAGGCTTTCGGACTCCTGCCAACACGGCATTATGCTTCCCACAATCATCACATCCGTCATTCTGACACTTCCTCACCGGGATTCGCGACAACGCGTCAGCGTTTACATGCTTAGCCCCCTTTCTATGCTGAATTTGGCTATGGTCCAATCCGAACTCGGATAGGTGTGCTAACCACCGTCCTATCATACCTTCTGCATCCTTAAAGTTTAATAACCACCGCAGGGAGGAGTGATCCGTACGTAAAGTAAAATCAGATCCCCACAAGAAGTGCTTATATTTCTTAGTATATACTACCACTGCCAATAATTCTCTCTTTGTCGTACAATAATTCCTTTGTGCCTTACTCATTGTATTGCTTGCAAATGCGATTGGAACCTCTTTCCCATCTTGGACTTGAGACAAAGCAGCCCCTATACTTTCATTGCTCGCATCAGTGTCTAATATGAAATGACCATCCGCAGTGGGGTATTTCAAAACTGGTGTTTCCACGAACAACCGTTTAATCAGTTCGAATGATTCCCCTTGTTCTTTCCCCCATGGAAACTTCTCCTTACGTCTCCCCGGGGTCCAGTGCGACAGACATTGTATTGGATAACTTATCCGGGAGTATCCTGGTAAGAAATCTCTATAATAAGAACAAAATCCTAGGAAGGATCTTACTTCTTTCGGTCCTTTAGGAATGCTCCAGTCTGTTACCGTCTTAACCTTTTCCGGATCAGCTTTCACCCCATCTGTTGAGATGATCCGTCCTAGATAGTTAATACTTTTCTGAAACATGTTACACTTTTTAGCTTTCAGCTTTAATCCATTCGAGATTATTCGCTGCAACACCAACTTCAAGTTCTCCAGGCATTCCTCGAATGTCTTTCCGAATATGATCACATCGTCCAGATATACTAGACATTTCTTCCACAATAAGTCATTCAGTAAAGTCTCCATCATTGCTTCAAACGTGGCCGGAGCATTACAGAGTCCGAATGGCATCACGTTATACTGGAACAACCCTACATGGCTCGAAAACGCAGTTTTCTCTTTGTCTTCTTCTTTCATGCCCACCTGCCAATAACCAGACTGCAAATCAATCGTACAAAACCATTTATTTCCTCCGAGGGAATCAATGGTCTCATCTATCCGGGGGAGCGGATACGAATTCTTCTTAGTCAAGCCATTCAGTTTTCGGTAGTCTATACAGAATCGGATACTCCCATCCTTCTTTGTTACCATACATACTGGACTACTCCAAGGACTGGTGCTCGGAGTTATTACCCTCTCTGCCAACATCTTCGTAATCTCTTCTTCCGCCACCACTTTCTTTGCTAGCGGGAGACGTCTATATGGTATCTTTACTGGATTTGCCCCTTCTGTGTTAATTGAGTGTAGGACTCGGTCCGTTCGTCCCAACGGCTCTCCGGGCCGCGCGAAGGCTGAACTACACTCAGTTAACATCTCCCTCAGGGCTTCTCTCTGTTCTTCCGTCTCTACTCCGGATCCCTCTATTAACTTTTTCAATCCTTCTTCCATTTCTTCATTGTTCGGGACTAGTCCACTTCCATTCTCAAGGCTACTGGTGACCGCTTCCGCGGATATCACTTCTCCTACTACAGTGCCTTTCTCTAGATAAATGGTTTTCGAACCCGGGTTCGTTATAGGGGCCACCCCCCATGCTATGTTGCCTATCAGGGTGTCGGCCGATTCCAACCCCTTCTTTCCCAACACTGTCACATTAGGTTCGAAAACCCCCGGAACGCCCCTCTTCATCCTACTGGAGGCTATTAACACATCACATGCCATTCCGGGAGGTATTTTTACCGTCTGTACCACACTCGCTACTCCACTAACCTCTCTTGCCAGGCATTGTATCCTGTCTTTGTAGGGACGATTTACTTTCAACATTCCAGTGACGGGGTCCAATTTTACCCCATATAAGGAAGCGAAATCCATCCCAATGATACCATCATCCTCTATCCCAGCGATAGTAGGGGAAATGACATATTCCCTACCACCCACCAAGATGATCATACAAGTTCTACCAAACGTTCGTATCTTGCTCCCATCAGCCGCACATGCATTTACCCTCGTTGTGAGGTCATCATCCATGTTCGACACCAGATCGTAGAATCTTTTCGACATAGCGGAGTGGCTAGCTCCGGTATCCAACAAAAATTCTCCCATTCTGCCGTTTACAGATACGGACACATACCATCTCTTTCCTCCCATCATAGAGGGATTACTTGCGAACCTCTTGATGTCGTCTGTCATGTCAAAGTTGAATCCGCATCCTTTCAAATACTCCAGACACGGATGTCCTTGGGGAAGGCGGATCCCCCCGATCCTGGATAGTTCTTCTACCCAACCTTCCTCTCTATTGGTGATCGGTTTCCCTTCTTTGCTCTTCATGGCAACTGTCTCACCAATACCCCCAGCCCCACATGTTTTCGGCTCATCAGCATTTCCCATGCTGCTGGGCGGATACATTACAGACTCCTCAATCGCGTTCGTATGGATTGTATCCTGGCATACTTTATCCGGGGTCACGGACAACCCCCTCTAATTTCCCGCCTCCTCTCTCTTTCTTTCTCTCCAAACTGGTTTCTCGGCCGTACATTCGGCTGCGAAATGTCCGGTCTCCTGGCACCTAAAACACTTCACCGTTGCTCGATCTAGCTTCGGTCGTTTCTGGTAGTCCAACAATCCTTTCATTTCTTCCATCATGGCCATTAACCGTTTCTCATTCTCTGATGACGCTCCTACCTGGGGAGTAGGGATGGGCTTAGAGCTTGCCTCTACTGGCTTCTCTTTCTCAGGTGGTTTACTACCATTTTTCTTCCACCGATTTTTCCGATCCCACTTATCTCCCCCTATCGCTGCAATTCTTTCCTCCTCCGAACCATCGTCCGAATCACTTTCTTCTGGAGCGGCCGTATGTGCAGACGCCACTCTTTGGTTGGGTACGAACCCAGAAAGTAGTCGTTTCTTCTTTTCGTGCTGATCGATAGCCAAAAAGAAGTCCACCATTGAGGATCCTCGCCCCCATTCCTTCTGGACGAGTTCCGCATGGGACGGGTCCCTCAGTCCTTTTATGAAGTGTGTGAATAGTTCATCCAAGAAATATTCATCATCCCGTCTCCAATAAGGTCGAGCCTTTTGCAACAATCTTTGAAGCTCCAGTCCGAATACTTTCGGAGACTCTTTTGGTTTCTGTGTTCGTACCTGGAATTCCGACCAAGGATCGTTCGCGGACAGCACCCCAAAGATGTGTGTGGCGGCTGCTACCAATTGGTCATAGTTTCCATCTTCCCCATACGTTTCTCGCCAATCATCTACAGCTATGCGTCCCGGACCTTCGCTCAACCATTTAATCAGAGGACCCAAGGAAGCCTCCTTGTCCCACCCATGATAACGGTTATCGTCGCAAAAGTCTTGGTAGCTTTCCTTCCAATTCTCTCCATTGAACCGCCGGGGAGTTCGAACAGGCTTCCGGGCACTGTTCTGACTCCATACCAGTCTATCAGACTGCCTCCGGCTCCATTCCATTATTTCCGACTCATCTTCCCGGGTCCGACTGCAACAGTCTATCCCCATTCCTTGTATACAAGGATCGGATTCTACTATGGCAGCAACCCTCGGGCCCATAGATGATCGTTTTGTCAACCTCCTCGGAGCAGGGACCGGTCTGGGTGCCCCTCCTCTTGGATTTGGCTGAGTTCGTTCAGGACTGGGGGGGTAACCTCCGTACGAACCAGGGTTCGGCACAGGTCTGGCTCCTCCTCCCGGATTCGTTCCAGGGCTCGGAGCACCACTTGCCCCTCTGCTCGGAATCGATCCTCCCCCTTCATTATAGGACTGATGTCCTTCGTTCGATCCGGCTCCGGGTAATGGTGCCCGATACTGGTAGGTTATATTATATACCGGTGGTGGTGGCACCATATAGTTATGTCCTGCCAGCGTGTCGTCCGCAAAAGGATGCAGAGAGCCGTAACTGTGGTTCATTCGTTTTGGTGGGGCCTCACTCGTCAGATCATGGGTGCTAGAGATCTCTTTCTCCTCAGTTCCCCCATACGTGACCTTACGATAAGTCTCATTCGGGACAGTCCCTCCCTGGGTTCGTTCATACTTTCCTTCCGAAACAACCCCCCGTGTTTCGATGGGATCTACCGTAGTCAATATCGGACTAGGTGTGGATGCAACATGTTTAGGCAGCTTGGCTCCCTCATTCATTGGTTCCTGGCGCCTAGTCTCTTCTTCTTTGCGGATCTCTTCTATCTGACTCTGATAGGCCAAGTAGGTATCATTGATCTCATCTTTCTTTTTCTGAATATTTTCGAGGTCAGCCTTCATGTCGATTCGAGCTTGCTTCAACGCCTCTCGTTCTTGCTCGAACTGTTCCCGCAGGGCCTCGCCGGCTTTCTCTTCCTTTGAGTAATCAGCCTTGATTTTCTTGACCCTTTTGGATTGTCGTTCGATCTCGCTTTCATAGGTATCCCGAAGATCACGACTTCGGCGAGCCTCTTCCTTCTCTTTCTGGAGTTGTGCTTGCTCCTCGGTCAGACTGTGTTGAGCAGTCTTCACTTTCTGTTGGACCTTGGCCAACTGAGAAGTTTCGAGAGCCAACTGTTCACTTATATATTTCCTATCCGCTTGGATTCTGGATTTTACTTCACTCAATTCCGCAGCTTCCTTCTGGTTCTGTGCGATGACCCTTGCTTTTTCGTGGGCCAATCGGATCAAATCCTCATTCATGGCTGTATGCCGATCCCTCATTGACTCCTCTTCTGCTTTCAATTTCTCGCAGTAGGCGTCATAATCAGGGACCTGTCGACCTCTTCTAGACAAGTCTCGTTCCATATGTCCGAGGTTCGGTTCGGAGGGAAGCATGTCCGCCCATGGGTTCCCTCTGAACGGATTGGTATTCGGCACCGTCCTGGGAGGAGGAAATTCTCCCGGAGTTCGAAAAATCAGACTCCTCTTTCGACCTTTTTTATTCTCTGGAGTATGCATTCGAGAGGCAATATCCCAGATTTCATTTATTTGGGCGACTGTGTAGTCCAATTCCCCATCTTCCAGCTCGGTTCCCGATCCTTCATCCCCCCCGTTCCTTGACTGAGCCTCTGCCAGGGTCAGTCCGCTATCTCCTACATAAAATCCTGGTCACGGCACCAGTGTAGAGTTCGTCTTTAGGTAATTCGATTAAATAAGGACTCGAACTGCAGTTTTCATGTAGAGATGCAAGAAACAGGATTTTATTAGCGTTCACCTGTACAATAAAGCTAGTCCTTGAGGTATATGAGGTTCGATCGGTATATGATTATCTTTCGATGCTTTCAATATGTTATACAGTCAGAGACCTGAGAAGGTCTGCCAGAGCAAGGGGGTGAGGACAGCTTATATACTGTCCGCTTCCGATAGGGGTGCCCCCTGGCTCTGGCCGCCCGAACTACCTTGTAGGCGTTCGATAACAATACTAATATTAGTGTCCCTACAATAGGTTTATATTAATAAGGGGTCCAAAAAAGCGACTTTGTGAGCTGGATCTCTTAATTTCGGCGACTTTCCAAACTGGCGGGGGGGGGGGGGGGGTCCCTCTGAACCCCCCATGGGGGAGGGGGGGAGGGAGGGGAAACAAATTTTGACCCCTCTAGACTTAAAAAGAATTTCGAACCCCTCTAGTGGGGGGGGGGGGGGGGCAAAAAATGTAACCCCTTTTCAGTGAAAAAGCAGGCGTGGGCAGAAAAAATCCAACCAGTCTTGAGGGAGGGGCGGAAAAATTGTGACCCGTCTCGAAAATCCACCAACCCCGTCCTATTGTTAGATAATGACCAGTTGAGATTTCGCACGGAGGGGCAAAAACATTTTACGACCCCTCCACCCCACTCGAGAGCGCGTGGAACATTTCGTGCCCCCCCTCGACGAAGGCACCAAGAAGTTCTCCCCCCCCCTACAGTAACGCGGTTGTCTTTTTGGATAAAAAGGGGCTTACATTTTATGCTCCCCCCTCAAGAGAGGTCAGCATTTTTTACGCCCCCCCTGAGGGGTCGGAAATTTTTATGCCCCCCTCCCCCAAACCCACCACTCCCCCATGTAACTAATAAATGAACACTCCCTATGAACACTCCCTTAGGGAGTGATCATTTTTTAACAACAGGGGGGGTGGTGGGTTTCCGCGCAAAGCGCGCAAAATTTTTGCACCCCCCCGGTCGAGGGGTCTAAATTTTTTTTAGGCTCAAAACAGGTTAAATTATTTTGACCCCCCCCCCCACAGGGATGTGATTTCTCCTACTTTGGTAGGATTTCCTACCAAATAGAGCTAAAAAGTCGACCCTCGTGATTTCCCCAGATCCAATTAGATATTTTTTTCAGAATGGGGGGGGGGGTCTGCTACTCAATTGCCAGACAGAATCCTACTCCAAAAAGTGAAGTTCTGATTCTTCAGACCAGAAGACTGAAATACATCAAATTGCACCATTTGCCTCCTTAGTTTTCAAAATTTTCTTGAGGGGCATGCCCCCAAACCCCCTAACACTGCATGCCTGATAGTTTGTTCTCCTCAGATTTCTCAGATTTCCCCCCCTCCAAATTGGGCATTCTTGTGATTCGTTGAGATCCAATGAGAACTCTGTTTCCCTTTGGGTTGGGGGGGGACTTGTAATTTCATCAGACAAGAAGATAAAAATACATCAAATTCACCATTTGCCTTCTTGATTTTCACAATTTTCTTTGAGGAGCATGCCCCCAAACACCTAGTACTGCTGTGACATGGGATTGGCAAATGAACACACAACTATTTCAGTGATGGTTTAAGATGGGAGGTAGACATGGCAGATGTGCCAAAATGCATCAAATTGCACCATTTCAAGTCAAGAACTTCAACAATTTCTAAGACCTTTCCACCCAAAAAACAAAATTCCATCCGTAAGCATAATACAGACCTTAGCTTTAATACATTTCTGGCTAGACCATTTCAAGTCAAGAATTTAAATAAAAGGTTACGACCTTTCCATCCAAAAAGCAAAGTTCCATTGCCAACCATAAAGCAAAGGCTGGCTAATACAGATCTTAGCTTTGATACAATTCTGGCCAAAATGCACCAGAATGCACCATTTCAGGTCTAGATTTTCAAATGTCCCCAAAGGTTTCCCACTAAAAACCAGCCTCGATCACCCAGTCCCTAAACTCCGCCCACTGGGCTGCATTAGGGCCTGGACCAGTACCTATATCTGGATTCCAACCTCATTATAGCTCATTATGTATGGGGATCCTCAGGTGCCCATTCAATATCAGACAGCTCATTGGTCAAGGGGTAATGATGCTAATGACTATTCATATTACTATGCATGCATGGTCTACCAGCACCTGCACCACTGAGGGTCATTAAAATATGTTACTTGAAATATAATATATATTGTATAGATGTTTAATTAACTGAGTGAGATATGGTCCATATACCCAATATGTTCAGTGGTGTGCCTGCCCCCCTTAGTTCTATAATTTAGTGAAATCAACAACTCAATGTGCATTGGCATTTGTCTATTTTTTTCAAAAAACAAGATTTACCACGATTACCTACACGATGCTCCATTGTAAATGCCCCCCCCCCCCATTGAATACAATGTGGTCACATGCAATGGGCTAAAAAAAGGACTAAAGGGTATTTGACCCTTTTTGGCCATTTTTTTTGAATGAATACATGTTCCCCCCCCCCAGTTACCACGTCCCTGGCCTTAGACATTAGATACTCGGACATTATATGCTCGGAATTAGCCTAGGGTGCTTGGACATTAGGTGCACGGACATCAGATGCTCAGACATTAGGTGCTCGGATCTTTGATATGTGCTCGGACGTTAGGTATATAGAGAGAGGTCCACAATGAATGACAGGTTTCTCCACGAGTGGTACCTTGATGGCACCTCAATGTTCAAGCACCTCAATGCCCGAGCACATACCGGTAGTAGTGGAGCACTTTCACTTTTAAGAAATCCATATAAAAATTGAACTATACTGCATTTACTTCATCTTCCAGTGTTACTGCTGATGTACCTCTCCCCACAGAAGAATGATCTTCGTCATGCTAATAAACAGTGTATGGTTCTTGACTTGTCATGAAGAATTTAAGTGAAACTGAAATGTACTGCTTACCTGACTTCAGACTTTTTTTGCTTGAGTGGTTAGAATATTTCTACATTAACCTTCTATTGACAATTGATATATGACATATCACAGATTTGGTAATGATTGTTTCCATCACAAGTCTAACATTTGTATGGTACTTAGGTTCGATTCCTAGCGTTGGCCTGAGATATTAGCTGGTGCAAAAGTGGACAAATTGGCCAATGGTCCCGCCATACAAATGTTGCACATGTGATTTAAACTGATACATTAATTTGATGAAGTTCACTAATTTCTAAATATGTGTGTTTTGCTGGGGTATTTAAGCCAAGAAACAACTGGACGCTTTTGTGTACAGTGTACGATTATTTTATTTCCTAGGCAATTGTCAGCCCACCCCGTGGGCAAACTTCTGTTGATTCAATGTTGATTCAATGTGTGTAGCGACATGATATCAACAGTTGATACAGGGTTGTCATTTGGTTGATAGGGGGGGTCTCTTTTTTCAACCTATTCTGAAGGCAGGGGTAGGGATGGGTATTTTTTGACACAACATGACACGAATTTCACGACACATGTCGCGAATTGGGGTCATAGAGACAGCAGAACTGTGCTAAATGTCTTGCCTACCCATCGACAGTTTGGATGATCTACTACTTTTCTTTTCCTAAAACGAGAGCCTGGTGAACATAGCGAGGGCTGTGTGAGCCCATACTAGGGCCTTGTGACCCCAGCGAGGGCTGAACGAGCCCAAACAAGGACCTAAGAACCGAATTGAGGGATATGCGAGATCATACGAGGGCCTGCTGACCCAAGCGATGGCTGTACTAGCCCACAGGAGGGCCTGGTGAACCTAGCCAGGATTGTGGGAGCCCATAAGAGGGCCTGAGGACCCCAGTGATGGCTGTGCGAGCCCAAACAAGGGCCTGGTGACCCCAGCGAGGGCTGTATGAGCCCATATGAGGACCCAATGACCCTAGCAATGGCTGTGCAAGCCCATAAAAGGGCCTGATGAACCAAGCAACAACTCTGAGAGCCCATCCAAGGGCCTGGTGACTGAATTGAGGGATCAATGACCTCTTGTCTGGTCTTGCCCATCAGCAGGCCCATAGTTTTAGCTATTTGACCCGTCATTTGGCCTCCCCATATGATAGTTAGCTATCTGACCCCTCATTTGGCCTCTTCCACCACATTTTTAGCTATCTGACCCGTCGTTTGGCCTCATTTAGCCAAAAGAAGGGGTTATATAGCTGAAAATGGGATGGGCAAGGCCAAACAAGTGTTCAGATAGCTAGAAACGGGTGGGAGGGGACAAATAAAGGGTCATATAGCTAAGAATATGGTAAGAAAGTCCAAACGTCAGGTCAGATAGCCAAAAAAGTGGTGGGAGAGGCCAAACCAAGGGTCATATAGCTGTGAATTGGGTAAGAGAGGCCAAAATGGGGTGGGCGAGGCCAAATGAGGGGTCAGATAGCAAAATATGGGATTGGAAGGCCAAATAGCTGAAACTAAGATGGGCAAGGCCAGACAAGAGGTAATTGATCCCTTAATTTAGTCACCAGGCCCTCGTCATTAGGCCCTTGTTTGGGCTTGTATAGCCATCGCTGGGTTCATCAGGCCCTTGTTTGGGTTTGCAGACCCCTCGCTTGGGTCATCAGGCCTTGGCAGGGTTATGAGGCCCTTGAATGGGCTCGCACACCCCTCACCGGGGTCTCCAGGCCCTTGTATGGGCTTGCACACCCTTGCCAGGGTCATGAGGCCAGTATGGGCTTGCAACACCTCAGGTTAGAAAAGGGACTTTGGCACCTGGACTACTCTTTTCTTTTAATTTGGCATCCTATAAAACTACAATCTTTGGGCCTTACCAGAATTAATGAAATACATTGTGGCTAGACTAAAAGAAGGACTTTGGCACCTGGACTATCTTGACAGAACCCAAGATATATATAGGCTAGAAAAGGGACTTTGTCATATAGGCCTAGGCCTTCTTTTGGCTAGAAAAGCTAGTTTGTATCTATTGAATAAATATGCTTTATTTTGTATAAATCACCTACAAGAATGACCATACTATAGGTTTCTATATAATGTAGGCCTACTATAGGGCTAGGTAGTCTGACCTCAGACATGACTGTAGGCTACAACCCTGACCCTGGCAAGTAGCAACTGATTATTAGCTTACACATGGCAACTGACAACCCCCGGGGGGGGGGACACTCCCTCAGATTTGAATACCATGTGTGAACACAATTCCAAGGGAAAGGGTCCGTTTTTGGGTCCTAGGCACGGGCCCGCGAGGGCCTTTTATAAGGGGTGCTTTTTAGGCAAATTTTGGGAGAAAGGGGTACATTTTCAGAGCTTTAAAGGGTAATTTTTACTTTTTTCTGTATGTCTCTGGTTCAACTAATGCCTGCCGATCTAGTCTTCGTAGTTAAAGCCCGTGCCCGATCCTCTCCCGAACTCGCAGTGGTAGACTGCAGTGGTACAGATGATACTTAATCTAGGTCTGTGGTAGATACTAATAGACTCTAGCCCATAATAAATGACTTGGCTCTTCAATAAATCTTAAAAATCCATAATCTTACAGGTACTTACCAAAATTAATCATTCTTTGCTGACGGGCACGCCCGGGGGGGGGGGGGGCACTCCCACATTCATGGATAGGCCTACCATGTCACATGTGCGTACATCACCTTGAAATTGGACCCCTTTTCCCGGGACAAATATCCACAAAAGCACCCCCCTTTTGACGGGATAACCCCCTAAAATTGGCCGAAAGTTGACCCAATTAGCGTAACAATTTTCCACCCCTCCTGAGGGGGGGGCGTAAAAATTCTGACCCATCTTGAGGGGGGGGCGTAAAAATTTAAGCCCCTTTTTAGCAAAAAAGCCCGCCCGTTACTATAATTCAAAGGGGGGGGGGCAAAAAATTTTCGGCGGGGGGGGGGGGCGCGAAATGTTCCACGCGCTCTTGAGGGGGGGGGGGCGTAAAAAAAATTCGCCCCTCCGCACGAAATCTCACCACCCCCCCCTGTAATTAATAAATGAACACTCCCTTACCAGAATATTCTAAATTGGCCAAAATGGTACCCCTTTTAACAGGAAACATTCATACAATGGCCAAAAATGGACCCATTTTAGTAGGATTCGACCCATAAAATGTAGGCATACCCCTTTTTACAGGAACTTTTGGACTTTTTGATTGGTTATTCTTGGCCTAAAAGGGCCCCTAATGGCAGGACCCAAAAAGGACCCCTTTTCCGGGGTTTTGTGTACGCACATAAGTAGAACACAAAAGAAGTGCCCCCCCCCCCCAACCCCCCCCGGGCGTGCACGACGCGCCAAATGTGACGAGACGCGGTGTGAACTCCCCACAGAAGGAGGCGAGAAGCGCGCGGAACAACGACCGTGACCTTGGTGGCGGTGCGCGCTGCGAAGTAGTGACCAGAGTCGTGACTCGGGGACCAGTGTAGGTGCACGGTGCATACAGAGCTGTAACTGAGAACTGGGGTGAATGAACTCCCTCTATTCAATCCAACACAGGGCCCGGCAAAATAGGGTGAGCTTGTGCAAGCCTAGGGCATACCCAACCCAACCTTATATTGGTTTTGAATGGGTATGCCCTACTACGCCGGCACAACCTCGCACTAATTTATCAGTGGTCGTTTCTTAACAAGTCGATTAGGGGGTGAGGCAAAAAATCACTTGTTTTGAGAGAAAAAGTCCCGCACATTACTATGCTTCAAAGGGCCTGCGCATGCACCGATTTTCTAACATTGGGGGAAATTTCGACACCTTTACTGGTGGTATAAAAACGTGTTCGATCCACGCGAAAATCCACTACCCCGCCGTTTGTTGAAAAAACAACTCCCTAACACAGCCATATCCTGCTTTAAGTGCTGGCCCTTCATCGTCATGATACATGTTCTGATGCACGCAGTCCTGACGGGTACATACTCAGCATTGGTGAAGTATGCTGACTACGTAAGGCCACTCAAAAAAAAAGTGGTTTCTCATCACCAAGGTCTGAAAAATCTGACAAGGGAGGCTTTTTTTAAACATTTTTTTTTACTCGCCGGTTAAAATGTATGGGATGATGTGTTGAATAATATACGCATCGGACATTATTTGGTTATAAATCCAGAAGCAGGAGTGTAAGTTATTTCTACCCTACTGCATTACCAGCAGTATTAGCTTTAATTTGATACCAAATACCCGAATATTTGTCCATTTTTATCAAATTTTTCATAAAAAATTAGCAAAAAAAATCTCAAAAGCTGATTTTTATGATGCGCGCGGTGATGAGAAACCATTTTATTTTTGTAAGTGGCCTAATGTACCCGCCATACTGGATGTGAGGCACTCAATGCAGCACTAATGGGTTACTGCCAATAGCCGCATTCAGCATGGGGACAAAGCACAAGGAGAGTGATGGTGGAATGTCAGTGGTACCCATACAGTGGAGAGGTTTAGGGTTAGGGGAGCGGATATATAGGGTAGACTGACCTAAAGGTAGCCACGTACCATGAGATGTGTACCTTAATTCTGTAGTCATTCATGCATGATAAACCCTGTTTTTGTGTATCATAGTACACTTCAAGTGATACTCTTTCCAGAAAAGAACAAATAAAGACAATACCATACATAGATGACTACAAAATTAGGGTGGATATCTCTTAGGTCAGTCTACCCCACTGTATAATGTCAACTTCTATGGTAATGAACCTGTAGAAACCTACATTTGAATACACTACTCACAGTACACGTATAGGGCTCTTTTTCGGTCAGAAACTCTGAAATATACACACAAACAATCATTTGATCTCAAAGTACAGTCATAGGCAGCATACTAATATTGGTGGTCCAACTTTTCGAACCCTTATGGTTTATCTGATTCTGTTGACACTAATAGAGTTATGGTAATATACACAGGCACACTGTAAATCCCTTGATAAAACTCTCTGCTATAGGGATTACTGAAGAAGGGTCAGACGATATAAGTGAAGAAATGAATGTTGATTCAATTTAATATTACATATTTGCACGACAATAGTGTATATAATATGTTAATCCTCTAATTGATCATGTTTCATTTTTATCAAATATGAATGATATCAAATTTGATTCTTTGTCTTGGTATAAAGAAGATCCCTAGATTGATATCAAACAGTAGGCATACTCTTGTATAGTCAAAGAGGTTGGTATGATTTAAAGAGAAGGAGAGAAATATCAGCACACACACTGGAAAGAAGTAGAATCACTGAGACTCCCGACTTGATCACTGAAGTAACTCTCACCAGGACTATAAAGTGACTCCCTAACATTAGCAGGACTCTAAAATAACTCTATAGTGACTCCTATTCTTAGGCTCCCTAATGATTGGGAGTCACTTTAGAGTTGTGGGGAGAGTTACCTCAGTGATCGGGGCTGGACTCCCATTTGACAGTTAGTGATTCTACTTCTTCTCTCTGTGCATCTCTTGAGCAGGTATATAGAAACATATTTGAGTCCAATATGCTCTTTAAGGGACACATGTTTGGGTGTGCAGTAGGAAGCTACTCTAACCTAACCTCCCCAGTTGTAAGTGACTTATGAATATAGCCTTTTGATGTATTCTGACACTCCTGAAGTCTCAAGGTTATAAGGTCGAACAGGGACAGATTAAACTGCCAATGGGACCTGGTCAGCCCTTGTAAGGGATGAACAGATGCAGGGGAAAGTGGGTGTGTAACCCTTTAAGGGCTGCATAGTGCTTTAATGTGGAATACCATTTTTTGTCATGATGCATGGATGCAACACCTGGTGGGTAACTCTGCAGTGCTGCATGCAATAATAAAATCCGACTCTATGGTACACTCCCGAAGCACTGTCCCTTGCTGTAGACGCTGCATTAAAAGCCCAAACCATTGCGGTTTCAGACAGACAGTCATTTACAGCTTCTGTAAAAAAACCACAATAATTAAATGAGGGATTCTTCAGGAGCCAACAAGGAGAGATGTGGGGGACAAGAAAAGAACCAGACAATGAGGGAAAGCACTCTCCGAGGCTGCATTCCTGCATCATTACTATTAAAGTGGGCACCTCCGATTTTTCCTCAAATTCTAAATCTTACTCAAATGTATTCCAAACACCGTAGAAGTATAATATTTAGAGCATAAAGGTCAATTAAATGTTATCAATATGTGCTAAAAAGTTCACAAAGAGATCCAATGTCTCCCAACCATTGGCTTTTCTAGTGTATTTCCAATGGGGGGAATAAAAGTGTGCACACTTTCATTCCAAAATGACCAAATATTGGTCAATAAAATAGAATTAGAGCAAAATTGGAATGAAATATGGGGGAATGGAACAGCTAGGAAGTCAAATACATCATTTGTGAACATTCTGACTCATTTTTAGGGAAATCTATTTTTTTGGCCCACACATCGGATGTACTAACTTTAAGGGAATAGAAGTATCATGCGGGTCTTAAAGGGATAAAGAGAGTTGGGAGCAGGGAGTACAAAGAGACTGCAGGGCCCCCTCCTGATGTGACATCACTTTGTTTATCGCGTGAGACTGCACGGTCAGCGGGTCACGATAGTGGTGGCTGTCCAAGCTGCACATCTAAATTGATCAGGTTAGTGAGGGCGATGGGCTGACAGTTTGGTATATGTAGAGGAGGGGCGCTTTATATGGTGACATGCCAGCATCCCATTCATTCTTACCACCTTTTATTTTACTCTTTTTTGGCACATTATACTAGCAGCTATCTTGCATTTCAAGTTTGTACCAAGAATATTACTTATTTAGATAAAGAAATTAAAAAAAAATTGAGTTATGCCTATATGATTTCTTCACGATCTCAAAGTGCACAAAGGAATAAAGTATGTAGGAGAAAACATTCTAATAGAACCGCTGTGAATTGTGAATGCAAGACATCTCCATCTCTTCATAGATTCTGACATTTCTGAAGTCTCAAGTTTATCAGGTCTGAGAGTGAGAGATTAAATTCCCAATGCTGTCTGTTCATGCGCTAGAAGTGGAAAATGGTGGCAGAAGAAAATTGATGAACAGATGGGGTAGGGCACAGTTTGAGACCATATAACCACCGCGATATCTCACATCCTCGCGTGACATCACATTGTCAACCACGTGAGACTCCATGACCACAGGGGCCACAGGGGTCATAGTAGCTATGGCGGTATCTTGAATCTAAATTGAAAAGCTTTAGGGGGACTGGACTCTGGGGAGACAATTGTGTATGTGAGAAGAGGATTCTTCAAACCACAACTTGCTAACATCACAATCAGTCCTACACCACCCTTTCTGTTTATAAGAAATATACTTAGAATTGGAATTATAAAATCATTAAGGAATAATCAAACAGCAGTACCGTACCTTGGCTGTCCAACATGGTTTACTCATAGACCCCTCAACTTTATATTTCCTTTGCTCATGCTTTTGACTGGAATTGCTATTCTAGATGGCATTCTGATTGCAAGCGTAAGGATAACTGCCGACCCCATTATTCTATGGGGTATACAATCTGTTCTGATAAGACCAATAGTTGGTAGGCCCTATCTTAATGCCTTTATTCCCAGCTACACCCCTATCTGCCTTTGTGCTTCTTCCTCCAATCATCCAGCCATCCTCCTATGATAAACCAATTGGGAATAATGATTAATTGATTCATTTGCTATACTAATAGACTACATTCCTGATTCTTCAAATTGCAAGTAAGAAATCAGCTTTATTATTCATAGATGCTATTTAAAAGCAACCGACACCTTGTGTTAAAAATTACTAATGGTCATCAAGTAAGATAGTTTCCTGGAAACATTGTTCTGGGTTTATCTCTTGTTGTACATTGTTAACAATGAAGGGAGAAGTGATAGAATGGTCTCAGCTATGATGGAATAACATTCGCAAAAGCGTCGATATTACATGTGGTGTATACAGTCTATTTAGTATTTGGGTTCCATGGTAAAAAGAAAATGAATATCACCATTAGGAATAAAATACATAGACAGAGCTGCACGCTAAAGTGACCGAGTCACTGGTTACTGCACGAGCAGTGCTTGGTCAGTATTGCACGCTGGCCGTAGGCCTAGTGCAATACTGACCAAGCACTGCAAGCGCAGTAACCAGTGAAGAGGTCACTTTTAAGTGACGCTCTGTGTTTATTTCATGGTATTTCAATCTAAAACAGATTGCCAGTCCATGTTTGCTTACTTCCACGATGTTTGTTTATTTCCGCGGTGTTTGTTTACGTCCGTCGGCCGCCATTTTGAATTCCGCAAAAGGTCACGTGACCGTCGGTAGTGTAGCGAGCCCATAGCGACCCCATGACGACCCCATAGTGACCCCTAGGAGCGTGTAATACGACCACAGCGTGCAATACGACCCAGGGTTATTGCACACCCACATCGGGAATGACACTCCCATTGCTTTAACCTTGATAGGCCATATTCACCATGAAATAAAATCATAAACTCAATGATGATGAGGTGTATCTACTTACGTTATCAACGGGTTAAAAGAAGACAAAGTCATGGCTTTATACAATCAAGTATACCAAAAGTTAAAGACCTCATGCAGGGCTATACTCTGTATTTTAGTTTTGGTTTATTGCATCGGCCGGCCATGTATACGCTCCCTAATAGTAGCCTTTTATACCCTAGGGCACACACCATGACCAATTTCTGCTGGTGCTATCAGCTCTAAGGGTAACCCTTTGTGCCTTTGGTTCCCTATACTGATCTTGATCCCACCCTCACTACTATCATTACACGCCCCCTGCCTGTCCCCTGGCATTAGAACTACAAACACACACACCCTCTGGCATTGTCCTTTTGTCCCTTTGACAGAAAGCTTGGCTTGAGCTATGTCAGCTTGTTTCCTTGGCACAGTCAACCCCATTATGAGAACAGAACTGTAAAAGACCATTTTGCATGATGAAGACTGTCATACAAAGGGCCTAGACACACACAATCATGAAGCTGCAGCCTCCCAAAAAAGTGTTTGGTTTACACAGAAAAAAAGAAGTAGAATCACTGTGACTTCTGACTTGATCACTGACGTAACTCTCCCCAGGACTCCAAAGTGACTCCCTAACATTAGCAGGACTCATAGATACTAACTCTATAATCACTCCTATTCTAAGATTCCCTAATGATTGGGAGTCACTTAAGAGTCCTGGGGAGAGTTACCGCAGTGATAGAGTCCAGACTCCCATTTGGGAGTCACCATGATTCTACTTCTGTTCTCTGTGTAACTGACCTGAACAGGCTGTGTAATAAAAATGTAAGGATATCCTCTCTAGGAATATGAACATGTTTCCATACTTATTTGGGTTGGAAAACTGCCGAGGAAAGCTTGGTGGATAAATGCAAGATTTGTCTTGGGTCATATTGTGTATATCACCCTCTTTTTGTTTCTGAATGAAGGAATAGCAAAATAAATGAGTGAAAAGCAAAATTAGTCGGAAAGGAAAAAGTTGTAGAAAAAGACCTTCTCCCAGCTTTATTCTGAATAAATTTGTAGACATGTGTTAAAGTTCTGAGGATCTTTTTAGAAAAGAAAGGCTTTTTGGCAAACAAAGAGCTTTGATCTCAGAGGCCTTGGTCTGATTATGCATATATTTGTGCAGAAGAAAGATTTACAGATGACCTCATAATTTCTTACCACTCACAACTAACGCATCCCCAATGGCAACAAATACATACAATTGACAAGTGACACAAAATGCATGAAACCTAATTCAAAGGGGCAGACAGCCATAAAGAAGTGTTCCTCTTGAGAGGAAGAATCTCAGAGACGGAGTATGTTTAGAACAGACTTAAATGTCTGTATGTACTATCCAAGGTTAAGTAGGCTTGGGTAATACTCATTGGCATTACTGGTTGGCTGAGTAGGGGGCTAGATTGGGGGGTACACTGATATTCCTAGGCTCCCTATACGCCCAATCTCTCAGTCACTAGTGCCTAACCTAGTTAGTCATTTTTTTGGCTCCCTATGCGACCAACCTAGATTAGTTATCATTATCAGGTTGGTCACTACTGACCAACCCACCTTAGTCTTTTTAGTTCCAGGGGGAGCCACTGAGTGGTCATCACAGGTGGCCCCAACTAGTGGTATACAAATACAACACACCAATGATGGACCTAGGTTAGCCACTACTGACTGACCCCTTGGTCATTTTTGAATATAACTTAGCCATTGTGACTAACACTCATATGACCAACCTAGGTTAGTCTGTACTGACTAACCCTTTCAACCTATGGATTTTCAGTGTAGGGGGCGGGGTAGGAGAAGGGTACTTTGGTATGAAAGCAGGCCTTGAAAGGCAGTGTGGTAAAGAGGCAAGTAGGGAGAAGAAAGGTCTTACTAACAATATCCGGGTACAAAAGACAAATCCTGATATGGGTAGCAGCCTGTCACACAGTGTCAATATGTATAATAGGAAGAGGAATGACACAAACCCATCTTACTCAGGTTACTGTCCATATCAACATTACTCTCCTACTCACAATGTGACTGGGGACTAATAAAGGCCTCTGAATGCCTGGCACTATCTCTCTTCCTTATTTGTGATGCTAATTCCTTTCTGGGCCATTTCAATGCCGTGTGCCACCAGATGATCAAAACATCAAAAAGACCAGGCAAGCTATACAATAGGAGGAAACCCATGGAAACAGCTCCAAAGAAATCCAAGACCCACCTAACTCACAAATCAACAAACACTTGCATTAGCTTGACAAAAACCTTTGAAATAGGATCTCTGATTATCGATACATCAGAGGCATCGGTTTGCACAAGTTATCAAAGTTGTTTCAAGTTACTACTCTCAATTGTACCCATTATTATGAGTTTTCCTGTGTTGACAATCCATCTTGGATGACAACAATGCAGTGTCGCATTCACTAACAACAGTTCCTCTAATAGCAATTTGACTGACTAATTTTCCTACACCTTAGGAAAACTCGAGTTTCTCATAACTGCTCGCTTCAAAATAAACAAGTTTTGAGAAGTAGCATCTTTTCTGCATTTTCCTAATAGAATTTGACAAATATTATTAGTGTTAAACAAATAGTTAAAATATAATTATGTTAAATATCTTAAATAATATTCAAACCCTGGATAAATTATATCATGTTAACTGCCATGGCAAGGCAAATCCGACACTATTACTTGAAAATAACAAAGGGAATCCAAAGTGTCTGACATCAGGTGAAATTGGGACTTAAAATTCCCTATCTTTAATAATAAATATTTCATATCGTAATACATTAAAATAAGTTATTCAATAGTTGTGTATAATATTTCAACCCTCCTATATATACAAACACAGGGAGGATTAATTGAATCATGGATTTTATTCATCCAGGCAATTATCTTGAAATAAAAGTTAGGTAGTGAATTAGCCCAGTCAATGCTTTATTGTGCTTATCCCAGGTCTGTCCCTGTGGTCTCTCTGTTTAGAGAACCAGTCATGTGAACAGTGGGTTGACTGTAGATTTACATAAACTGACTCTTCAATGATAGTAATACATACAAATGCTGTAACAATTCATTAGAATTGCTAGAATCCTTATGTAGTAGATTCATTCAAGAATGAAAACAGATACATGGGGTTGGAACCCTTGTCACTTAGGTCTAAAGTTGAAACCTAGAACCACTAGGCCATCCTGACCATTGCATCTTCACTTACAAAGCCTACATAATGATGTTTTTGTATAGGCATTCCTATACCTCATTCATGACCACCATCACTATATCATGACCCATCCACCACTTATATAGTCACCTTTACTGACAGAACACCTAGCTGAAGTCTAAGTGCACCGAGTCTTTTCTACTATTCTGCTACACCACTTAATTCTAACAAAAGGTTTAGCTAACAGCCTCCTCTCCCTTTTCCCTGTCTTTGAGGCTTTGGTTTGTCAACATAGGTTTTGGGCATGTGTGGCAGAATATCAGCGTTATGATGACCAGCACATCAACAATACTCATGTAAATCAGCATCAGATATATAAACCATTGTGGCCCATAGTTGTCAAAAAGGAAGCTAGCTAGTGCTGACCCAGCCACCAGGCCCAAAGCATGAGGCAGATTAAATATGGACGACACTATGCCTGTTACTTTAACCTCTTGGCTCGCCCAGGTCATTGTGGCAGAGAACAGGAGAGCTAGAGGGACACTGGCCACTACACATAATACCCATATGATTCCCGAAGCCCAGAAAACACAGGCAGTAAGAGCGAGTAAACCACAGGTACTAAGGATGCTGATGATAATTGCCTGGTTACGACCTGATATAAAACGAGACAAGAAGATCATAGGCAGTTTAGAAACACAGCATGCGATACCTTTAATGGCTACCACATGAAGAGCTGACTGCAGAGGGCTGTGGAGTCCTTTCACTAGATAAACAACAATTAACGTTACCATAATGCCTTCCAAGCTGTTGGTAATTATCAACGTAGATGCAAACAAGGTAACCTTTACAGTTGTTGTCCTGCTTAGACAAAAGTTTTCCTCTCTGCCCTTACTATCTTCCAGTGGGCTATTTTTCATCATCTTTTCATTTTCTAGTGACTCTTTGATGTTCAGTGGACCAGGTATCCAGATGTTTTTATATGTTTTGAAACTGATTGCCAATCCTAAACCTACTAGGGCCACTGCTAACATGGTGCCTCCGATGACTAGATTCAGGCCTAGTAGGTCTGTACTTGTGGATATATCAGTGGTCAAAGCACATTCATTCTGTACTTGAGATGCATTACACAAAATGGTATCCTCAGTGCTGTAGTTTAGACGGCCACCGGTTTGGTTATTGAATTCCCCTACAAATGACATGTTTAGAAATCCTCCCTGAACAAAGGGTCCGATGATACCAGCAATGTCATATACCATCATGATGCAGTGAAGAAATGGGCCAGCATTCTTCCCCCATTGTTTGACCAATTGATATGTGACCCCTATAATGCAATGAATAGAGATATCAGTAATTGACGAATAATGATATTAGCTTAAAATTTTTAGACATAGCAAGTACTGGAATATGTGAATATGATATTGGAAGTTCCCAAAACCAAAATAATCTAGGCCATACCTAATTGCCAAGTGCTTAACCTTATCAGTTAAACATGAGGAGGTATTAGACCAGGTAAGAGAGCAGCTATACATAAAGGTTTAGTAGCTGGCCACACTGGTCAGAGACACCTAAATTGTCCCACACCAGGGGACACTACTACCCCACTACTGAACAACTGTCTTACTTGACCTAGCCCGATATACCTACCGTGGCTTTCTATGAACCATAAAGCCAATAGTGACCCCTGTTGATTGGAAATGGTATCAACATTATATATATCAGATCACAGTCATAAGATCCATTTACACCATAGCCTATATGTGCAAAAGGTAAAGATGTTGCATCTTCAAGTGACAACATCTCAGGTTCTACCAGGTCTAGAATCAAAATGAAAAAAAGGTGAATGCTTCCCAATGTGATATCTAATGATCTACCTAATTTTCGCCTCCCTACCTATTGGCACTTTGTCTGATCGCCCAAGCTTCAACTTGTGGAAAATATTATGCTGTTGTGGGCTTTTGTCTATGTATTGATTCATAATCAATGCTATTCAATACTTACCAACATTTATCGCACCATTTACCACCCCTTGTGCAGCAAAGATGACAGCAGTGGTAGAGATATGTATAGTGAGAGGGATACATATCTGTGTCACACCCAAGGCTGTAGTACAGACACATAGCACTGAGGCATGGTTCAGGCGGTCGTAGATAGGACCAGCTAGCATGCAGCCAATGAAGTTTCCTATCCCACGGGATATGAATAAAACAGACATGTCCTTGGTTTTAGCAGACAACTGTTGTTCGAGATCCACCAGTGTCTGACCTAAAAGTGTGAAGTTTAATCCCTGTAAAAATAGATGCATTATATTTCTGTATTTTTATTGACAACAATTTCCCAACATCATGAATGCTATTGAACTAATCATACATTTGAAAGGGTACATTATTTGTTTATTTCTAATCTATCTTCCTAGCTACTCTTTAACCGTTTCATGGTCTGATTTTTAGAAGAATTTAAATCCCATTTAAATGTATTCCATTATTATATTTGGAGGATAGAGCACAATACTATGTCCTCTATAGCCAATAAGAGCCCAAATTATTTTATTAAATTTATTTACTGTCGGCTGGCCTGTGTGATCCTGTACCCTGGTAACATGTAAGAAGAGAACCAGCAGGAAATAAAAGCTAACCAGAGGTGAGAAAGCCATAAAAATGTGTGGGTGTGCACCTGTTCTCCCTGACCTGGAAGTCCTACACTCACATATAAATGAAATCTTGAGTGATCAGAGGGCTCTGGATGTTACCTAGATTATAACTGATTAGCAGGAACTGTATCTGATTATTGTCCCATACAAATAAAGCAGCTAGAGGTTTGATATTGTCACATGGCATTAACATAACCTTGCTCCGTTGGGATACTTACTTTAATACTTACACACAGCTCTATGTGTTAACTGGTATCAAAACAATGATGAAATCAAAAACTTACAAGTAAGAGGGTCAGTGTCAGTGAGTTCAGAGAATCCAGGACCTTGAGTCTAGTACTGAAGGTCCTTCTAATTCCCCCATTTGCTAGGGTTTCTGGTGGTGCCTGCATGTCATCCATGGTAACTGAGTCCTCCAGTAACTAGTCCCATCTCCTGCTGCCCTCCCTGCCCGTGGTCCGCTTCATCCCCAGACATGAGTGACCCTGTGTCCTACTGTCCCAGATTGATAATCTTTAGGCTCTAGAACTTAGTCAGTACTGGTTAACAAATCAGTCAATGGTACCTAACCTAGTTACCCCTGCTGCCTCCCTGCCCATGGTCCGCTTTCTCCCCAGGCATGACTGACCCTGTATCCTACATTGTCTGTGCAGTGTCCTAGTTTATCTGTGCAGTGTTTACTGAGGTGGTATTCTGGTCATGTACAGCTCTTAACCCTTTCCCTGCCGGTACTGCATATATGCATTACAACTGTAAACAGATAACCAGGACTCTGTGTTGCCTTAATGAGAAAAATGGAGTTCAGGGTGTACATATATGTATCTCTAACCCCCAAAGCCCCCCCCCCCAGCGTCTTCCTCTCCCTTACTTAAGGTATATGTAATGAAGTGCATGTTTGAATACCACTATACTTAGATGTTATGTGAGGAGATGGTGTACGTCCTCATGTTGCCATGGACTATACCCGGTAAAAACATGACTGCCTGTATACAGTCCTGTATTTTAGTACTGTAAAACCTCGCGTAGAAGCCGCGGCTAGTTCGCGAATCAGATTGCCAATGCGGCTTATAGGATCGGCCCAAAGTCGGGGTGCGGCTTATACGCGAGTTTTTCCCAATTTACATTTCTAAATAACCCTAAAATGCCATCCCATTACTGCTACACTAGCCTAGTACTTGTGTACCGGGACAGGGTGGGGGGGGGGGCAGGGGGACCCTGGGCATTAGCGGCTTTCTCTGAGCAGAGTGACGGGGGGGGGGGGGTGAAGTCAGTTAGCTACCCTGTAACAGTAACAGCTTTCTCTGTCTTGGGGGGGGGGGTGACCGCCACATACATGTGCTACCGGGTAATTTAGGAGGGGGGTTAAGAAAGCTGTCAACACTCATGGAGGCCCCACGGGCCACGGGAGGCAGTACGGGCCGCCAAGAGGCCACACGGGCCACCAGGATGACTCTGACCCCATTTGGGACTCATACACTAAGCCTCAAGTTCAGGGTGCGGCTAATACGTGAGTTTTTCCAATGGGTGATTCAAAGGGCCTCTGCAGCTTATAGCATAGGGCCAAAGTCGGGGTGCGGCTTATATGCGAGTAAAGCTTATACGCGAGGTTTTAGGGTAACCAAATACTGCATATGTGAAGTACCAGGGCACTGTAGTGTAGTGCCTGTTTTAGTACAACATATCCATATCCAATGTTTGCAGTTGAGCAGACCTTAAAGGGTTAAGGGTCAGAGAATTCTGATATGTACTATGTCATTTGACATCATGATGCATGAAGCCCTGGCGAATAGCTTGCTAATGCTGAATTATAGCATTATATACTGACCCTGAAAGGCTGTGCATGATGCATTGATGCAACCCTGGTGGTTTACTCGCCAGGACTGCATTAATGTATCATGATGTTGATTGGCACCAAAGAGTGCCATGCAGCCCTCAAAGGGCTGATAACCACCTGTTAACAAATAGGCTCAAGTGTGGACCTTTGGCATCACCAGTTAGGGCCAAAAAAAAAGAGAAGGTTTGTTTCAGGTCACCCGACCGACCCTATCTAAACAGGGCATACCCTACGTTTTTTTATGCAATTTTGAAGAAATTTTTATATTTTTATACATTTTTGGGGTCATTTTAGGTTAACACAATTTTGGGAAAAAAATCCCCACTTTTACACTTTTTTGGGGTCAATTTAAGAGGGAAATTTAAAAAAAGAAAAAAAAGTCCGACCTACCGACCGTAGTCTTTCTCCCCATGTTACCTGAAACAAAACTTTTTTTAAATTTGGCCTAGGGATCTCATTGACATCCCATTTATCACGATCTTTTTAATCTCGATTTTGAAATACACTGGATATCTTTCTTAAACCACAACTCCTTCCTTATCAATGGCCATATGCAAATTACTGAGATTTCTTATTATAGGTTATAACTGAAATCTTAAATGGGAATATCTGAGTTTTTTTCCTCACTTTTAGAAAGTTCTGATGACTAGGGTTCCCATACCCATCTTCTCTCTAGGCAATAATTGGCTCCTTTATACTAGGGTTGTGGTGCCTCGTGCGAACCCAGCCACCGGAAAACAGTGTTGACGCCGAGTCACGGGTCCTTTTATCCGTTTGACAGAAAGCTTGGCTTAAGGCAGGTCACCCTGATTCCTTTGTGCAGTCGGCCTCATCACACCTAAATGTATACACCAAAAGCTGAAAATTGTTCACCTTGTATTCTATTTTAGTTCTGACATTTAGTTTTTTAAATCCTGTGGTATTGCTGTACCAATCTCCCTTTAAGGAAGACTAGTATCACAACCAATTTATCACTTATCTTATTAATAGAATTCATTACCACCAAATTGTAGGGAATATGATGACAATTACCAATTGAACATGAAACTGACACTTGCCGCAATTTCCTTGACTACTTTCAGTTACCACAAAACCGAAACTTCTCCTTAATTCTCTACCATTCATTCGGTGGTACCTAATAAAGCACAAGGCCAAGTTTGTCAAAATGAGTCTAGACAATTGTAGAAAACAATTCCATACTTCACAATCAAATCTGCCATAGCATTCGAAAGGCTGCAGGTTATTGTTTAACATGAACAGAACCAGGTAAATTGACAAATAATCTTTATTAAAGAATAAACATACAATGCAGACATCTTTGGAACTAGACACATCTTTTTTTACTTGCGTGGTGCAATATTTCCCACTTTCAAGTGAATTCCCAGTAAAACATGAGAACCACTAGCCAGAAGAGGCTTTGCTTGATTCAATCATGGTTAAAAACGGTTCTGGTGACTGGAAAGCCTTTGATACTGATCCTCCCCCTTTTTGACACTATTCTCGCGCTGTATGGATAATTTGAGGCACTCTGTGGCTGGCCTTAACAAGCCTCTTTGGGGAATCCAAATTAGCATAACTTTACATAATTGAAAATCTCTTGAGAAAGGATCACTCATGTTGCTTATTGATGTCACACACACAACTCGGGAAGATTGGCTTTAGTAGAAACATGAATAAAACAACTGCAATAAATACATTGTCAAACATCGGGATCTGAAAAGCTTCTGATTAAATCAGTCGTGAATTATCACACGTCAACTTGAATCTGAAGACCCTTGCTCCATGAGTTATAGGCCTAACCAACGAGCGACAACAATGATTGCTTCATTATAATTCATATTTCATCACTTTGCTCAACCAGAATCATCTTTGTAGGCATTTCAAATATAGCAGGTTAAAGTAGAAATAGGATTTCCAAAAATGATGAAAGGTGGATTCATCGTCCACACCAGAAATCGATGGATGACAATGTAAACACAGCATCAGATTCTAAGCTAAAAGGCCACTCGGGTTCCATGTAAGTCTTTTTATTCAACAGTGGGTGGCGTCATGAGCCACAAGTAGGCCCACCTGAACCCACATGTTAAATAAAAGAACAAGGTTTAATTGGGCAATGCCATAGCCTAGGTCACAATGCTTAAGAAATCCCTCTTTTCAGAAGTGGGAGTGGCGTACAATGGAATTCATGCCACAAATACACCGTCGACAGCTTCCATAGTTAAGAGATAGGAAATATGTATGCTTTGTTGTCCTAGGTGTAATGGAGATATGGATAGATCATGTAGACGTGGGTAACCTGATGTCAAACTAGATTTGGTCAGTGTGTCAGGGTGTTGTTATGTATGAAATAGTAAAAGGTAGCATTGAGATGTTGAACTACACCATACAGGTGCCTAAAGGTCAGTATTCATTTCCTAATGCCAAAACATGGTAACATGGGATGCAAATCTAGGGTCGGTAGGTGGAATTTTCTTTTAAAACTTTTTTTCTTTACATGAAATTACTAGCCAGCCCCTCTACATACCTTAAATTGACTGTAGGGTCGGCCCTGTTGTGATAGGGTCGGTCGGGTGACCTGAAACAAAGCTTTTAAAAAAGTTTGGCCTAAGGTTTTCAGACTATCTTGTTCAACACAACTCCTTGGGCTGGACGATCATATCCCTTTTTCGCCATAGGTTATATAGATATAGTGTTCCAGAGTGTATATTAAAGTTGGCATATTTCTCCCCTCACCAATTTATCATATCACTCTATCTGTCTCTATAGAAAGAGATCAAGCTAAAATACCAAGAACAAATCAATTTCCCCAGACTATTAAAAGTTGTATTTATGATTTAATTTCCAACTCATCATCTTTCATATTAACACTCCCAAATACTGTCTGCTAGATTTGCATTATTATCTTGTGTTTTATGAAATCAATCTCTTGTTTTATGTATACAATCTTCTCTCGATAGTTTTTTTTTCATTTGAAAACATATTCATACCATTCGCCATGCCGTAGTTGAATTACTGGCCGTTTTTTTTGCACACACCCGATTTACTATCCATGAACAATAGAATTGGATGGGGCAGCATTTGCTTATAAATCAATAAAAAAGAAATCAGACAATCGTATTGGCTTTAGTTATTATTTCTAGAGGATACAATGTAGACTAATTTATTTTCCTCGTGTGGCAAAGCTGGTTCTCTTTCTTCACATGTTTGTTATCCGGAGAAGTGTTCCTCCTCTAGCCATACTGATTCCCTCCCCATTGTGTGGCAATGCTTGACTCTTGACTCCAATATTTAGTAGAGAATTGCTAGACTATGGGAAAAGAGTCAAGCATGGTTATACTCTCATCAAACTCCCTGACTATCACTTCATACCGTCTGTATGATATCATTCAGAAAGAAAATCGGGAATCTAACCCTTTAACCCTTCAAGGGTAGCATAATGCCCTTGTCATCAGGATGCATAAATTCAGCCCTGGTGTAACTTGCCAGTGGTGCATTTAAGCATTGTGCCGACACTTCATAGACAAAGGTTCACAAGTATAGTTCCACACTGAGGGTTATTTCATGAGGTGAAGCCGAGTGAAATAACCCTCATTGGGGAACCATACAAGTGCTCCTTTGTGTTTATTTCATGTCATAATTAACAATATTTGTCAAAATTCCACTTAATTGGTCTGAAAAAGCAATTTATAGTGTTTGAATCATCAATTTTAATGATTTTAAAGGCCGTGAAATACGGACGATGGTTATTTCACGGGGGTGTTAAATACGGCCTTCCTTGGATAAGTCAATGGGAATGCCGTATTCACCATGAAATAACAGGTTGATCCCTCCAAAAGAGTTACCTTGATGCACTTATACAGCACCGGGCCCGGGGCTGCAATGGTGTATCATGGTGACAAATGTTGCATTTTGGAGACATGCATCTTTAACGGGTTAAGAAATCATGGAAGATCCTAGTGACATTTGTAAATCTAGTACATGACTCCAAAGGTCATATCAACTGTTAAAAGAGGCATCTATTGAAAACCAGGAATACGAGATTGATGTCTGGGGATGTTAATGGACTATTGTACTCAAGTTTACAGAAAACATTATATAGAAACAATGACACGTATTGTCTGAAGGATAGATAGTAATTTCCCGAAGCAGGACTATAAGTCGAACACTGTTGTGATTGAATAAACTGTGCGTTTCATAAGTTAGCAAGTGAACACACATATTCTCAGGGCAGCTTCTTGCTTTGATGCAGTATTCCCTTTTTGCCATAATTACATAGATGCATGGCAATATTCACTTCATAGACCACTTAGTCTTTCAGTATAATGCCAATACATGTCTATAATCCAGGTCTGTGGGAGTGGTCAATTTCTAACAACAGCCCGGGGGAGAGGGGTGTCGGTGAATTTTCGTGCAAGCGGGTCCAAATTCTTCCCCCTCCCCCGGTGGGGTCCAAATTTGGTTCCCCCCTCCCAAGTTCACCAACCCCCCCCCCCCTCCATGTTGTTAAAATAATGGCCAATCCTCAAGAGCCCATAACCTGTCTTTATGATAGACTGACAACATAGGGGCTCTGAAGATTGTCACTAATCACTACTCAGTATACCTTTAATTTAAGTGCAATACATACATTACTTCATTCTATAATTGAGTTCTATAATATTAAGGGTAGATATTGGTCTATTGATAGAATAGATACATCTTTCCACACAATATTGCACAATGAACTACTGGCTGAATGCTGTGACTACTTCGGGTTCTCAATAAGACATAATGACCATTCAATTGTCTGTGGTGCGGCGGGTGCCACATTGTAAGCTTCTCCAATCCAAAACGATGATTCCAGCATCACACGCCATCTGCAGATCTGTAACCATGATCCTGTCAGTGCCTTTTTGAGTAGCTGATGATTATATAAAACTGCCTTAGGTGTTGCCGATCCAAAAAACTTCATGATTTGTGACATTATATAGAAACCATCACAATACGTTTGAAGTGGAGTGGGGTTGTATAATTGTCCTTTTCTCATGCACTTCATTCATCCACTCACCAGAAGTAAAGGTACATCATAACCCAAGACAAAACAATCATTCATCTTGGAGGATTGCGTTGAGTCTGGCAAGAAGGCTTTCATAACCATTTATAGAGAGGGTAAAGTAGGTACAGATGAAAAGCCACAATGTTCGATAAATGGTTTAGAAGAAATTAACAAGCAGAGTTGTGTATTGTTTAATTATTCATTCTAAACTTACCTGGCCTAATATGCCCTTCACCGAATAGAAATGTGGAATACCAAATACCTGATCATGACAAAGGGACAAATACCTCCATTTAAACAAATGTGCCTTTCATGCATACATGTATGTAGTTGGTAAATCACTAGTTGGTTAAGCATTCAAGCACTTTCAAGCTTATTCAGCATGATAATCCTGGCTGTGATACCATTGTTCTTTCACAATATAGTATAGAAATCAACGCTGCATGACCATTGAAGTATAGCTTACCACTAAGCACTATTATTGCAGCATGGTCCTCCATTCTCTGCACAAGGCTACAGCACCACCAAAAATAATTTTCTTATTTCAAGAAACTAAGATAAATAAACTCGACTGGCGGACAAATGACTAGTTTTAAGAAAATAATCTTTCTTTAATTTTTCTTTAAACTAGTCATTTGTCCACCAGTCGAGTTCACTTATCTTAGTTTCTTGAAATAAGAAAATTATTTTTGGCTGTGAGGTATTTGAGCTTGGATCATATCCATTAATCCTGACTGTTATACCATCATTCTCTCACAACCATAACAATGAAGAGTAGAAATGCATAGTCATTGTAGTATGACTTCCCAGTAAGTACTGATGGCTATTGCTGCGTGGTCCTTCTACACACAAGTCTATAGAACAATAGGCCTGATGGCTAAGTGTACAGGCCTAATGGTGTCATTCATTCCCAGTTGGCACAAAACTCAGTTGAATGTTGAATCAATGTTGCATCAACATTGAATCAACATTGTCAATCAGTTTTCAATGTTGATTCAATGTTCCTTGCCAACTGGGTTATGCTATTTTTGTGCCTTTCTTTTTTCAGCCACACACCCAGCATTTTCATAATATGAATCTCTAGTTGTAAATATATAAAAGATATATTATTTTGTCAAATACAAATTCAATGCATTACATGAACGTTGGCATTTAAGCAAAACATTTCTTGCTTGAAGTCCTCCTTTAAGCAGATTTAATTTCAGTATGTGTCATGTAAATGCTTTGAAAAGGTCATATCGACATTGAAGCTACATTTTGTCATTTTCATCAGGTTAGGATGCTTCAAGTGTGCCTTAAAGGAGTCCAATTCATGCAGTGATGCTAACAATTATAGGGATCCCCTGCCCAAAGCCTACGCCTCTCACCTTTAACACATTGCAGCTAAAAAAAAGAAGCTGAAAGTGGGTAACCCAATACCTGGAGGATATCGGTTTTTGATGGATGAGGAATATTAGGACAGGAATATTCGATGCTTGTCATATTATATTGTAAATGTGAACTTGATCCTCACTGTGAGAGGTTACTGTATTTAAACAGTACAATGTGCTGTACATTTACAGCACTTTTTGCTGTAGTTGGTATTACAGCACTATTTGCTGTATAATTACAGCACTATGTACTGTAAATTGGGTCTCCGGCAATGTTGCTGTACATTTACAGTACATTGTGCTGTAGATTTCCGCCACTAGGTGGCAGCAGTAGACCATTTCTGTATCAATTATTCCACCCAACCCTTTCTCGAGTCAAATAAAACCTCACAAACTCTCAAGACATCATAGAATAAGAATGGATGAGAGAGACTGAATGCAGTTATCATAAAGTGTATTAATATTTGCATAATTGTGTTGAATAATACAAAAAAACAGCAAAAGTATAGAATAGACACCACATTGGTGGAAAAAGTTAAATGCTTACGTGCCTGGACATGGGAAAAGCTTGTATCACATACTGTTCAGCTGTATTGAAGCAGGATTAAACCATTACATTGTGTAGTGTGTATTATCCTAGCTGAGATTGAACTATTATGCAGGAAAGTACTTTCCATGCATGCGTATTAATTGATATAAATTGATGAGAACAACAATATGAAACCTACAGTAGAAGTTGCTTTAACTTGACAGCACCCAGTTGCTGTACATGTACAGCAAAATCTACTGGAACAAAAGTTGCCAGCAACTTTTGCTGTAGATGTACAGTAGTAGTTGCTGTAAATTTACAGTAGAAGTTGCTGTAAATTAACAGCAAGCCAGTTGCTGTACATCTACAGCAAAATCTACTGGAACAAAATTTGCCAGCAACTTTTGCTGTAGGTGTACAGTACTTACTTCTTACAGTGCTGGATTAAGTTGATGTATTAAACATCCATAAAAGTATCATTGTCAGCCTTGAAATCCGAAGCTCAGCTTTACAATCTTTCAGCACACTTAGTATAATACCTAGCTTAAACGGCTCGCCTATCTCCCCGAACAGACTTGTCACCCAGAACAGACATAAATCCGGTGACTATGACATTACACAATGCACGATAGCCAAGGGTGTCCAAGGTGTGGAACCTGATAACCAACAGACAGTAGTTTCCATCCTAATATCAAAAATAATTTGCTTCTTTCCTGAAAGCTGGTTCAATTAAAATATCAGCTTTGGAGTAGATTTGCTATTAATATTCTTAAATATGAATGCCTAAATACAGTTTGAGCTGAGATAAGAAATATAGAGGTTTTGAGCAACAAATCATGAGAATGAGCCGTGCATTATTGCTTTAATGTTTGAGCGATCTACTTTACTTGGAGATCGTCAGGCTAAGTGCCTGACATAATAAAAACACAGATCACAGCCACAGAAACCTTTTAAGCTACTGCCACTGCTCAGCAATCACCATAATGGAGTCCTTAGATGCATGACTTGCAGCTTTTAGTGTCAAATATTCATCCATGAAGGAGCATGTTGAACTTGTTGAGATGTTGCGTCCAGTCATATATAACATGTTGTGTGACTGCAGCGAAAAAGGCAAACAAATGATGCTCTTGAAGGACTTGACCGACTTTAATGCTGCTGGGACTCAAGGGAATGGGGGGCATTTTCATATTCATTCAACATCCTGTATGGATGCAGAGAATCCAGGAAACCAGACCGCCTTACTGTTTCTCTTTTAAGTGGGATTGTTTGGTGAGTGGCTGTGTGAAATGTCAAATGTTCAGATGAATTGATACATTGATAAGAGAAGAACATGGAAGTTAAATAACTTTTAGAATAATGGTGATGGGATGAAGAAATTTTATCAACTTGAAGCCAGTTTAAATATAACCATTATTTTAATTTAGAGGCACCTGGGAACAGGTGTGTGTGGGGATTGTTCCCCATTTTGGAGATTGATTTTGGAGTGGTTCCTGTTATTGCAAATCCGATTTCAATCCAGGGTAATTCCTGATGTAAACCAGATGATCATTTTCCATCCATTTCTTTCATTGTTCATACTTTTCACAGGTTTCTTTTATCGTTTGTCAGGTGCTTGGTTAAGTGGCTGGGGTATTGGTTAACATCATTGAATTCATTTTTCTCACCATAAAACTTTGCATTTCCATTGTATTTTTTGCAGCAAATATGAAGCCATTTGTTATTATGAGATCCACTCAGAGTTTCCCTGTAATGTGTCCACTAAACCTAATTAGCTTGGGGTAGTGAAGGCTTCTGACTTTTGTTGCTGATAACATCTTTATTTCTATATCTCATCTGACAATCTCAAACGGTATTTTGACATTTAGATACCGTTAAATTGAGTAAGTAAGTGAGCAATATCATTTACAAATATATCAGTTCAGGTCAGGATGATGGACTAGGACATGATCAGGTCATGAGTTGCCAATGTAGGCATCGGGGTAACATGAGGTGCCGCAGGTGCCCACTGACACAGGGACAGGGTCAGGCAGGTGTATACCCTACCAAGGGCTGGGGCACACAAGGGGCAAACATAGCGGCAGGTAGGTGGTTGGTGTAGGGAATCTAGACAGCTTCCCAGTAAAGACCAGAGGTTAGGTTATAAGTATGGATGGGGATTGGCGAAAATGCATTGAAGCTGTATACTATTTTAATATAGCCATTTTAGAATCAAAAACACTAAACAACTGAAACCACCATATAAAATTGTACGAGTTAATTACAATCTGGTAGCACCTAAATAGATGGGTGAACAAATTGATAAGGATAGCTTAGATCACAATACAATCTCCTTATCCTTTATAAAACACAGATCTGTCACTTCAGCTTCTATAGACACAATGACCTGTGCGTCCCCTCTTACTGTCAAAGGTGTTCATCCCAAACACAACAACCCTTCCTGCCCCTTATATCAGACATAGTCCAATGGTTGGGGGCATACCATTATTACGTGTAGTCACCCTCATTTTCTGGATTACATCTTTCAATTATAAATCAGACAAAGGATGTGGTGGTATGAGTCATAAAAACAATATTGGCACTCTCCCTTGATGTTGAACTACACAGAGATTTAGTTCTGGGATTACTTCCGGTGCTAATAAAGAGGCAACCAGACCAATGTGTCTCTGCCCCCAGACTCAATAACCCTCCGGAGACTCTTTTTCACCACGTTGAGCTCATATGTATATATATGACATTCTGATCTGTGAGTTCCTCCACTACACTTCTCACCATCCCAAAATAACTAGATTGGATTTCTCTGTGTGACATTCTTAAAACATGTTTTTCAAGACTTGACAACTACAGTACCATGATATGACAAGGACCACCAAAAGTATGGATCGGTGAAAGGTATTCCGTCCATCTTGCACTTGCTTATAAGAGTCCTGTGTCTCAAAGGTTCTTTTACAAGTCAATGCCGGACAGCTGTCTAGGTTCTCTACACCAACCACCTGCCTGCCCCTGTGTAAGTCCTTCAGTGTTCTCCTGCCCTGGGTAGGGTCTACACCCACATCAACCTGATGCCTTAATGCCTACATGGGCAGCTCATGAGCTTATCATGTCTCTGTCTATCATACCGGCCTGACCTGAACCAGTATAATTGTAAATGTTATTACACTCTTGCTCACCCACTCACTCACTCACTCACTCACTCACTCACTCACTCACTCACTCACTCACTCACTCACTCACTCACTTACCCACTCACTCACTTCACTCACTCACTCAACCACTCATTCACTCAATCACTCACTCTCAATCTTATTTATTCACTCACTCACTCCGGAACTCAATGACTAACCAAACCTGATCACCCTAGTGTAGTAAAGGTCAGCAACAGCATTCATCCAGATTAGAGTGAGTAGTAACATCTTGTCCCTTCTAGCCAAGTATCATATTCCAACTTTCTATACTAAAATCAAATAAAGCCTTTTCGAAATCTATACAGAAAAGCCTGCCTAAAGAAGCAAAACCTGAAAGTCAGACTCACATTTGGCCATAAGCTCAAAGAAGGAATTATCAACTTGGAGCTCGGATGAAGACCAACATCCTGAATGGACCATTAGAGACCTGACCTACATCTACCTAGTTGTCACACGAAGGGTGTCTGACAGCACAGATTACTACAGCACAGATTACTACAGCATTCATCATTGGGGTAAATAGGCACTGACAGGCACTTAGTCCATATTATGATGACAACAACCTCGGTAGAGTCCTTACCTGGTATAGCTCCTATCAAGATACCCGGAGCAACTCTTGCCGTGTATAATAGCTAATGCAGCCCATTCATTTTTCTCTCTGTGGGAGGGCCTGGTAATTTCAGGCGTCATATATCCTGATAATGGATATTGTGTCTACCAGAGCATCATGCCTGCTTTGTTTCCCCTTTTCTATTATCATTTGAATTTGATAAGGCACTGGGGCATTGGAGTTGCCTTTTAAGAAAGATAAATCTCTTGTTATTCTCTTTAATATTCATTGATTTTTGAATAAGCTAGTTATTGCCTTATATGTAATGAATGGTCCATCATAGATTGCAGAGTATATATATTGTGGTGATAGTTGCTTTATAAGAATGATAAATCTCTTGTTATTCTCTTTAATATTCATTGAATTTTGAATAAGCTAGTTATTGCTTCATATATAACGAATGGTCCATCATAGATTGCAGAGTATACATATTGTGATGATAGTTTTTCCCAAACTAAAGCTTATGTATCTTAGCATATTCTTTAATAACTTCTCACCAATTTGGAGAACCACTTAGATTTATATGAGGCAGAAATAAAGAAATGATTCACTATATTACTTATGAAAGCCACAAGGCAAAAATTAGTGATTCCACTCTCACAACTCATTGAACAAAACACAAGGACCTCATGAAGAGCTTGGCTTAACTGATAGATATGCCTTCCTAGAGCACTAGCGGAAAGGACAGAGGAAACCTTTTATTAACTATTAAAGGGAGTTGAGCGATGAGCACATAATTGTCTTTCTCCTTTATATTAGGTCCAGAGACAAGGGAAAGGGATCCATTAATTTAGGAACAAAGAGCAGAGTGGAAGTGCCAGAAAATGAATATACACTGTCATGACTGATATTTTTTGATGACTTAAAGATGCCTAAAGCATTTGAAGGATGGGGTAATTAAGATCAGTCCATCAAATCTATCTGACAAGTTGGTCATTACCTTTATAAACTTATACCATTGTATGATATAACTATGTACTAAATGACTTCTTCTTAAGCTCTATTTCATTATTGTCTGTCTATACTAAAGTCTTTCCAGATAAATGCTAACTGTCTATGACCTGTTTGCCCTTCTCGTTGGGAGCAGTGAGTGCAGATCTGGCTGTAGCTGAGACAGGTATTGAACTGACTTCCAGCTCAGACAGTGTGAGTAAGGTTTCTAGTTAATGAAGTTACCCAGAACTAAGATAATTTGTCTGCTGGGGATGTCCATGTTCATCTATACTGAGATAGTGTCAGTCATAAGAAGGTATTGGGTTAAGCTTGTGTCCAAGGTATTTTCTGGGAATATACCTAATGAACAAGAGGGCAGAATTTATCTGTCTGTAAGGAATGTCTGCCAATCACTGTAAATAGTTGCAACTAGACTCTCTTGTGAATCGATTTTGTATAAACTCATGATATATATCAAATGTGATCCACTTTCATCTGACTCCAAGTTAGAGGAAAATAGAGGAGTAGTCAGAAATACTCTAGTTGTTCTAAATTATGCCAAGAAAATATCTAAGTTGATACCGATGTTATTTTCCAGCATTCACTGTGGGTGTCCACTCTAAGGAGCACTTTCTAACAAGCTTTAAGCTACCTCATTTGCCTATCGATAAATAACTCCACGCCTTTTATGGCTGAGAGAATCTGGTATCAGCATACAAACGCCAGACTTAATGCATCTTCATTTGTCTGATTGATGTTACTGAGATCTCTACTTCATGGATTTTATGTAAAACAGATTGCAAAACAAGGACTTCAATATAGATGGTGTTTGCTGAAGAGAACAAGTGACACATCTGTCTATAATAAGGTAGTTTTGAACAAGAAATCAGCCATATAGAGAGAGAGAGATTAGGCTACTGGAGGCCTACACTCCCCGTTATAAATCATTGTTAAAAAGTATGTTCGATAAAGACCTATTTTCACTACATCTATTTAATGAGTGAGTAAAGCTGACTGGTATATCCAATAATCCTTCTACGTGTGGTACATTGATAGATATACATTATCATCACTGCCTTTCTCAATGCACACAAATGTATGTTCGATAAAGACCTATTTTCACTACATCTATTTAATGAGTGAGTAAAGCTGACTGGTATATCCAATAATCCTTCTACGTGTGGTATATTTATAGATATAAATTATTATCACTGCCTTTCTCAATGCACACATTTTTTCATGACAAGCACTCAAAGACAACATTCCTGTGTGTAATATATCTCTTGATCAAATGGCCTGAGAGAGGCAATCATGCAAACAATGCTATGGCTCCTTCAATGGAGATGCCTTCTTAAGACCCCATCACTTAAAGTTATTCTTAGATCAGCAACAGATACAAAGAACCTTCAGCTACAACAAACAGTCAGCAGTAAAGGAGACTCGCTGACAGATCTGTAAATCTCATGTCACAGTAAAACCAGGTTCTCTCACAAAGACAGCATAAAGTACCACTTTCATTAATCTTTATGATATCAGGTCTGAAGCAATAAACCAAATTTAATTTGTTCTTAGTACAGGTTCATTGAGCAGGATTTGTATGTATCTAAATCTATGCCCAAAGATATATGCCTGCATTAGCTACATTACAGCGAAAAAAAAACATGCACAGAGGCCTTGTTCAAAGCAAAGATTATCAGTTTTATCTTAAGATTTACTGCTAGAGAAGTTGACTATATAACTTGTACAGTATTACCAGGTACCAAGTCATATGACTGTCAGATGTAGCAGGAATCACCTGTCCATCCCACTTTACTTCTCTTCTACTCATGTCTGCCAGTCTGATCACTGATGTGGATCAGGGTACCTGAAAGCTGGATTAATGTATCCCTACAAGGATGTGCCTTGTATACTGCTGAGGGATTACCTGGAATATAATGAGATATAATGGACAAGTTTGTTGCTTATCTACATAATTGAAAATCTCTAGAGAAAGAATCACTCATGTTGCAAATTGATGTCAAGCATCTCATGGGGGTTAGGTTCAGGTAAACATGGATAAATGAACTATAGTCAATGAATCATCTATCATTTGGAGATAAAAATCTTTAACTTGGTCACAGGAATAGAGCCAATTTTTCGTTATGCTCAACATCAAGTAACTGATCGCTTCTTTAAATTATTTTTGCACACTTCATCAAAAGTCCCTCTACCAGGATATTGTCAAAGACACCATATATTATTTGATTAATGCAGAAAACAACCCTGTGACAGCTTTTGAAGATGAGTAGTACATGGAAAGTTAGGTTTGAAGAGGGGAGAGTTTTAAGTTATATCATTGGAGGAGCCAGTGGACTACTGGGCTGAGGGTCCTCCATTAGAGTTAAGGCTCCTTAGTTCAAGGTCCAGGGGCATCTATTACGGTACCTCACATTAGAAGCACCACACCCACCTACATCAGTCCTGCTCGATACTCTGCAGTGCTTAATGTACCCTCACAGTCGGTGCTTGGTGCTCTTTACTCCCACTCCCTACACTCCCTTCATCCAAGCGGGACTCTACAAATAGGCCTCAGGTTCCTGTAACTGCTAACCCCCTACCCATTAAACCAATCCCCATCAGGCAGTGTTTGCTGCTCCATGATAGAAGATGGCTGTAATCCCTCCCTCTCTAATCCCTCCTGACCCCTACCAGCAGCATTCGCTCCAGGGGCACCGACCAAACAGACCTATCGGCACTCCTGTGTAATAAATCAGCCCCAGGCTTCAGCCCATTACCTTATCACCAACATTAACCCTTTAAGGGCTGCATAGTGTTTCTTATTGTATACATCAAGAAATACATAAAATAAAGAAAATCACAACTGATGGACTACATACCCTTTTCTACACCATTTAATGTTCTGTCCTCCTAGTCATGCCCAGAGCTGATCCCACATTCCTCCCACAGTCTATTCACTGACTTAGCACTAACCTATCTGCCCTTTCAGTTTGGGATCTATCAGCTACTTTCTGTAAATTGTGTGAAGCATACTCTCAAACTCAATCACTGTATTTGACAGTGCACTGCTGCTGGTAACATCAGAGGTCATGTGATAGGCTGTGGGCATCTTGATCAGTCTGCCCCCTTGTGACCAGATAAGGCACTAACAGAGTAAAGGCACACTCTCCCAGCAGAGTCTGGATGCATCCAAGCTAGACCCTGCCTTACCATGACAGCATATACAAACATTTAGTCCCCTGTTGTTAAAAATGGCGGAGTCCAGCTCCATCTGTGGACAATCAATCTCCATACACACCCTCATTCATCTAGCTCGCACACGTTATCTCTGAGGAACTAATGTTAATGTAGAGAAGTTGCACAGATAAGTAGGCATTCACCTAAAGGTCAATAAACTAACATTTTGTTTCTACATGTCCTTCGCTTCACCTTCACTGTTTGAGAATATAATGGAGAATAAATAGGCAATCCCAATTCAGGCCATCCAATGCTCAATGGCCTTTGTTGCTCTTTTCTATGACTGTTTTGTTTTTAAAGAATTACTGGGTATGTGAATAGGGGAGATATTTTCACCCTGATAACAAAATAGGCTTAAATGAGGCAATGTTATATAAATATAGCTGACTAGATCCCTTAAACATAAAACCTTAATACCGAATTAACTACCTGCTAACAACAGGATACCTACATCTCCTATATATATTCTGCCCGACTCTATCCCTCCATACACTATTGTCAACATGTCATTCCTTATATAGGGATGTTGTTCAAAACATCAGGAATAAATGCACTCTGACCTTTACCACAGACATTGTAGAGCTGTATGGACAAGGAGATATTGGTGTCTTGTTGACCTTTAGGAGGAATAGAATGCCTACATTATGATAGCAAATATCACTACAGTTAGTGAACCAACATGTATAAAGAATCTCATGTTCACGCACATTAGGATACCCCATAGAAACAGTGTGTAAGGAAGAGCTCTCCTATCTATAAAGCTGAAACAGAAAAGCCAAGAGCAGAGTCTCCTGACACGTTTACAAATGGCCAGTGGCATAATGCATCTGCATTCATTTAATGGATGGGATCTTTATGTCATAGATCTTCTGTAGAAAAGATCTAAAACAAAGTTTTTTATATAAATAGTGTTTGCCAGAGATAGCTGGTTACTAACCTCTCCATGACTAGGCAGCTTTTATAGGATAATTACATTAACCCTTTAAGGATACTGCATCATGACATCATGACATTGCTAATCATGATCACAATGAACTCCCTAATGCTGCATTCAAGCATCATGAGGATCCTATGGTTGAGACACATCTGAAGGGCAGTCATGATGCTTGAATGCAGCACTGGGGAGTTACTCACTGGAGCTGCATTAGTGCATTGGTCCTCAAAGTTTTAAAGGCTCATCAGGGAGAAATTATAAGTCATAGGAGGTGAGAATACCACAGATGCAGTGTCACATCAAGTTCAGTGTACACATGTTTCTTTTAATTGTTTATATCAGTCAACTGGGCTCACATCTGTTCAATTAGTGAATACATAATCTCATTGCCTTTGATAAAATATGTAATATACTTCAGCAGATTTGACAAGAAATGTCTCAAATTTGTGGGATCCTAGAATACGACAGGTACAGTGTCAAATCATGTTCAGGGTGCACATGTTGTTTTTCCTTTATATTTGCAATCAGTCAACTTGGCTAATATCTGTTAAGTTAGTAGATAAATAATCCTCTTTTTCTTTCTTAAATGTGTTTTGACAAAAAGGTCTAAAATTCTTTGCTCAATATGATGCATGAATGCGAGAATGGTAAGTAACTTGCTATGGCTGCATTTATGGATCACGATGACAAATGGCCCCAGTAAGACCGCTAAACTTGATTCATTCTTAATATTCAAAACTTTTTGATTTGAGTTTCTACAGCCTTTTGGGTCCCCCAAATCTTTTAGTTTGGATGTTGTGTAAAAGAAGAGAGACTATGGATCACAGGTCTCTATCATATCATGCCTCTCACTAAGTGAGAATCCTTGTACCAGCAGGCAACCCCTTAAATACCTACATTAGAAAAGGGAGAACTGGCTTCTAATGATTGTCCTACTGCAGCAAATACAAACTTATATATTGAACAAAGACCACGTTTATAAGCAAACATTACCAGCCTCATGTTCAGCACAGCGCTGGTCACGTGTGTGGGATCTATAAAGTGTGTGGAGGCTGTAGGAGGGTGTTGATGTAGCTTGGTGTCTCATCTATAGATGCAGCTGAGTTTAGATCAGTCAGAGTGGTCCCACTATTTAGTCCTCAACTGTAAATAGAGATATGCAGTACACATTTCGTCTCTCAGCCTGTCTCTATTCTTGGCTTGTCTCCCTCACTCTCATCGGTGTCTCTCCTACTTTTTACAAATGCACAAACAAGCACATACAAGGTATTGCCCCTAAAGCAACAAATAGGCCTTTGTCCACTATACGACAAGGAAAGTGGAATATATGGCCGTTTGATATCCAGCAATATGTACATATTTTGGAATACATTTTGTAGATATATTCTACTTCAACTGCAGGTATGCTGTGTCCACTGGGCGTTATAAATTGCTGCCCAGACTGCCCAGGGCAAACATGGACAAGGTTTTACAAAGAACATATATTCCAATTTCTGCACTAAAAATCAAACATGTTAGATATTTTAGCATCCACTTTTAACGTCCACTTTTGACACCCACATTTTTATATTTCATTTTTGTATTTCAGAATTTTGTAGTCAAGGTGTGTCCACAGGGAGACAAAACATAATATTTCATATTTGTATTCAAAATCACGTTTTGAAGGACAACAAACGGCCTCATATATGCTAGTGCCCCTCAAGCTACCAATGAGGAGGAGCAGGATACGGAAGGTGGTAACACAAGAATCTGTAAAATGTCCTTCATGCATTCATTCTATGGACATACTCTATTGTAAAGGGATGAAGGCTAAAATACATTTTCACATTGATGAAATAGTGGCCAATGATAAGAACATGACAATGAAGGTGAAAGCACTGAAGATATAATCAATCAGGTAGACAGGCATTTGGCAAAATGAATTGAGACAAAACAGGAGGTTAATAAATAATTGTGAACAACTGTAGGACAGACGTGAGGACATATAGCATGCTGCCAACAGGACACAGGAATGTCAGTAATGGAATAAATCACAGCTGTGTGTGTGTTGAATGGTGATTCATGACATACCCAGGTGGAGGACTGGGCCAGGGATACAGCCTGGCATTTTTTCCCAGGCAGCCTGTTAATGCAGGCTGCCCAGGCTGGTTTAGCAGGCTAGGAGTCTTTACAGGCAGGGTGTTTTTTCAGGTTGTTGAAACTCTCCCAGCACATCAGCCTGGTATATAAGGCTGGGGCTCAAGCTTTCACACCTTCTCCCAGCAGATACAGCTGCTATACCATGCACTGTGTGTGCCAAACTAGACAAAATACAGAATTAATCTTGTGATTACTCATGAATACAACAGACCATGCACTAAATACATCCATAAGTTGATAGGTGACATATTGATTTATATACTGAAGGGGGCTATACTTTTAGCAAATATCATATAAAAATCGCAAATGTTAAAGCTGTAGCAATAGCACAGTGCTTGCTGTTACTGAACAGACCTGTATTCCAGACTGAGTGACCTGTAATAACGGGCTGGGTGTGGAATGCAGGCTGTACTGTAAGTCCAGGCAGTCTTCCACCTGATACCATGCCACAGGGAGGTTGTTGCAGTAAGGGGAGGATTCTCATCAGACATGGATAAGTACTCAGGAGCCCTTAAACTTATTGAATGACATCTCTGCAACTTTAGCAACAGGTTTATAGATCTTTCAATGCATGTGAGGAGCAGAAGGGGAACCTTTCTGGAAACCACATGTGGCAGTGTTAGACAAGGCAACTGCCACACAGTTGCTTGAGGATCAAAATGAAGGAGAGAATAATTCCCCTGCTGGGAAACACAACAATGTGGGGAGGAAATGAAATCATATTGTATTCCCAGAGAGGGACTGGGTAAGCTGGTAACAATAGGTGTACAGGGACATGGAGACTGGAGGGCAGGATGCAGTTAGATCTATGTGCTGTAGTCAGTCTACCCTGCCCCTACTGATGGATCGAGGACTGGTTTTATTGTCAATCAAGAAAGATAGTCTCTATATTGGGAAAGCATAAGGAGTCTCTCTTTTTAATGGGATGGGTAATAGATCATAGATCTAATTTTTGCATGTCTGAGATCTTGCCCAAATTATGACCCTGACTGTGCCTTTGCTTTTATCTATGACAAATGGTTTTAGATTCTAACAATCACAACTTGCAAGCCAACATAAATAAGGTTTATGATGGATGACTCCAATCATCATTCCCCAAGATGGGTTTGCTCAGATAGTAAAGCTGCAGGTTCTTTAATCCTATTATCTGGGCTTGAGAGAACCAACTTTTTCATTCCAGTCACTTCTTTGATTGTCTCTCCCTCACTGTGCACTTGGAGATATAACATTAACAAGAAGTAGGGCTCTGAATGAATGACTGCTAACAGAACTCAAGTGTTGTTATTCATATTAGTGCAGGCTTTAAGAGCACAGCATGCTATGGCAATGAGTGCATGTGTAGTTTATACCTAAAGTTATAAGACTAAAGTATGCCAGTTATCTCAACACACCAATGGCAGCACTTTTCATACAGTGAATTTTGTGTGCACAGAAGTCATGCACATTATTGCGAGGGTAGAGTGTTCTATACTGCACACACACATCTGGCATCAGCAGCCTACCATAGTGCTTGAAGGTATTGTGCTTTTGGTTGTCTTGATCCCTGACTGCAGTCCTGATGAGTAGCCTTCAAGGGCTGCATTCAGGTACCATGAAGACAGGGCTGATGTACTCCTGAAGCATTCATCTTAAGGCAAAAGAAAAAAAGGGTTTGTTTCAGGTAACATGGCATAAAAATGTAGGGTCGGTAGGTCGGATTCTTTTTTTTTTTTGCTTTTTTTTTTAAACATGAAACTACTACCTGGCCTCTCCGAAGACCTGTAAATTGACCACAAAGAGCTAAAAATAAGGAAAATTCTTTAAAATTGCATAAAAAAACATAGGGTCGGCCCTCTTTTGATAGGGTCTGTCGGGTGACCTGAAACAAACCTTCTTTTTTTTTTGGCCTAACAAAGACTGCATTTATGTGTTATGTCAAAGGGTATAGCACATTAAAGTGCTATCAGGCCAATCAACCTTCCCAGTCTTGATGATTGCATTAGGGGACCCTTGTCCCCCCAAATAATATATACAACTCTCTGCTTCATTTAAACATTGTATTCCTGATCACCGCTCAGCTTTATAACTTGGTCTTTGTGAAACTTGGACTTCATGATCAAAGATGATGAATGAACAGATGAACAGTAGATATTAGATGGCTACAGGATAATGAGACTCATCCATTAGGTTTGATACTTAGCACTGGCTGAAATAAGCATGGTTAATCTCAATGGAAATGGTTCCTGGCATCTTCTAATTGGTCTATATGAGGTGATTGTTCAATAGGATTGAGATTGTCAGCTAGAAGATAAATCACATCATTAAACTGATTACTAAGGGCAGGTCATTCTCTAATGAAGTACCTTGGGCATTTACAAAATGATAGCTGCCGATCTTAAGAATGGTTAGAATCTCCTCAGGAATGATATAATTCCTTTTAATACTTAATATGATTAAGCTGTAATATCTCAAATGAAGCCATGAAAGTGAATATTAAGACCCAACCCTGCTTTCTGACCTCTACTCTACAGTTAAGCATCAGTTTTATGAACAGAGAAAGGAAGTCTAAGAGGAATAGTTTAACTATTACCCACACTGTATTGTCACTTATCTGTACTTTACAGTGCTTCCCTCAAGGATTGAAGTATTGAATACATTAGAGACGGTTAACTAAGTTTCACATTCTACACAATACAGAAAACTAAAACTATATACTGTACAGTGCTGCCATCAATGATTGCAGTATCAAACATCTTAGAACCTAAAGCCCTAGAATTCTCCGTTACATACAATTACTTATTTTAAAGTGCATCATATGTTGGACATTAGTGCTTCATTACTCAGATTATAAAAAGCATAGAATATCATTGACTGTTAACAGACTCATTTAGAAGGTTTCAGAGTCTACATAGTAGAGGAAACTAATCCCTTAAAAGATGACCTAATAATGTAACTCTAGCCAAAGTATTTGTGAATATTATTACATAAATTCAAATGTCAGATTCTTATGAGTGGGAATTGAATCATAAATTCTCCACATAGTCTACAAGTTTCCATTTCCTATTCATATTTGACCAATAGGAAACTTCAGACACACAGACTTCAGAGATCTAATGGAAAATCCCTTGGCACCCAGCATCTATGTTGCTCATGTGTGTGGGATGTACTCTTGGTTAAAGGATTATCACACATGATGCCCTGTGGCTATACTTCTGTCATTGATTGGCCCAATATCAGGTCATGCCTGAGGCTTTCATCATTCCCACATCCCCTGCCACACCCTTAGACACACCATGTTCCCCCTCCCACAACACTGACCATCCCCTACATGGTCAGCCAGCTGCAAGTGTCCCCTATATGAGGTGCTTTGATGTCTACTAGAGCCACATACATGGTTATATTGAAAAACCAAATCGGAAAATGTATTTATCAATTATCAATTGATGAGTTCTGATTCGCTATCAATAACTGTTCCCCAACATAATCTTACAGCACGTAATACAGGGCACAGACAGCACTGTCCAACACTGATAATATTTATGCTCCGGTGCTTAGTCTTTAGTCACTACCGCAGGTTAGTCATAAGGATACTGGTTAGAATGACAAACTGATATTCAAAAATTATTGAGGCAAAACATAGTATTACTAATACATTACTCAGAGATACATAGCCTAAAACTCATAGAGGTGCAAAGACTAATGTGGGGTGGTCACAATTAACTAACCTGATTGTCTTATTGGTACATACTAACTGTGGTTGGTTTTTTAGGGAGCCAAAATATGACTAACTAAGTTATTCACCAGTGAGAGAGTTCTTAGACAGTGCTGAATATGGTCAAAAATGTCAGTGCAGGCTCTGGCTAATGGATCAGCATACATATGATGCCCTATGGTTATACCTCTGTCATTGATTGGCTCAATATCAGGTCGTGCCTGAGGTTATTATTGGACCCCACAGTCATGTTGATATCTCCTGCCTCCCCTACTCCCCCCACACACTTTCCCTACATAAAACCCTTACCTCCCAACACATGCCTGCTGTAGTTAGCTCGTTGATGCCTTTTAGAGCTGCATATTGCAGCTGGCCCAGACTTATCTGATGACTGAACAAATAGGTAGTGAATACCGCTGGTTCACTGGTCGGTGTGGTAGAAAGTATGACAACAATCAATAGAAAGAAGAAGGTGCCTTTTTGTAAAGGTCATAATCCATACAGTAACTGAAATATTATTGCCTTGCAATCAAAAAGATAATGTCTACTGCTTCACATATTGTAAAATAGAATGATTTGAAAACAGCCATGATAATTTCAAGTTCCAAGAAACTCCGATGCCCTGTGTTTGTTACATTATTCTTACCCCCTTTACCTATTTTTCTTACATTTTATGCAGCCATTAAACAAGTCTTTGTTCAGTTCCTGGAATATTGAAGCGGTTTTATGAGACAATACCTTGGCGCTGCAGATTCCTATTGTTAAAATAAAATTGAGCTTAATGTTTCATCTTCCAAGTGGTTATTCTCCTCAATAATTGCTGTTTGAAAAGAATCATCGTAGCTTCTTTCATAGAGAATTTGTGCTGTGTGAGACAATAAACATGTTACGTCCTCATTACAATGAACACTGGCTCTTTTCAGGAGAGCAATAAAATAAAATAACTCCCTATTAAAGTCCCATTGCTGAGCATTGAATACTGTCTTGTCACAGTTGCTCGTTGCAGATATGCGAAAAACAAAACTGTGCAGGTGTAAGAATAGAGTGTGAGACCATAAGTGACTGACTAAACCAGTCAAGTTTATGAAAATGTTGTATTCATATTGTATGAATGGTTATCATATTACCTGAAAATATCGCCTTCGTGATGTTATCCAATGATGCTAAGATCCTTTAAGCATTCTTGAAAGATTGTGTCATTGTTAGTGATGAATTGAATATCATGTTCTGCATCTAAATATTTGCTATCATATTTTTGAGGGGATTATTGTAATTAAATCAACCTCCTTACATAAAAAGAAGAGTAATTTGATCTCTTCAGCAAACACCATCTATATTGAAATCCTTGTTTTGGCACCATTTGTACAGAAAAGACATGAAGTAAAGATCTCAGGTGCATCAGGCGAATGGAGATGCATTAAGACTGGTGCCTTTTATAAACATTGGGGGAGATTCTCCTGTAACGGACATACAGATCTGAAAGTGTCATCCAAAACAATGTCTGCCCTCACAGCAGTCAATGAGCTACAATGTTGGTGATTGCCGTGCATATATGGTGGTGTAACACAACATGACAAACTGTGTATTTGTTTGCATTCAATGATAAAATAAAACGAATGCATATCTATGCCTATCCCTATTATCATTCACAAATTATTGGATTATATTTTTATCTTTTTGAACAAATTTAAACTTTATTGCTTGAAAATTTACATCAGTCTGACGGGTTCTTCTGTAGTCAGTATAAGTCAACCTAGCAAATTACTTGGGTACTATACTTATTGTCCTTATTGTAGTTATACAATTTGGTGGCTGTATTATTCATCGTGTCTAGAGCCTTGTCAAAACTATCCAGTGAGGTTAGTATTACAGCAACTGCAGTTTCTTGCGTGTTCATACAATGTCCATGCAAGTTGACATCTAGTATGACTTCAGCTGGAGAGGCATTTTCGTGAAGGATATGGTCCTTGTTTTTCTTGGGCCATCGAGACATAATTTCTCCAGTATGTGCGCTACTGTGGTACACACCACTTTTATGGTCCTAATGGGGGTAAATATGTCGGTCCTGACTTAGTTTGACTCAGGTTATTCCTATATTTGGTGGGAACTTGGTCTGACACGTCTTAACCGGTTGCCACCATCTTGCTTGCATGATAATCTTAATGTTTGAGTTATCATTGCAAGACTGTAGGCTATATTTGATCAAGAGCCAATGAGAGACCAAGATTGTTCTGTGAATTTGGTTTGGCAGCCTATGATAAAGGTCATGATGCATTTACTGCTGCCGATTGAGGTGACGACCCTATAACAGACTGACAAATGGACAATGGGGTATTGAGTACAGAGGAGTTCGGGCAGGATGTGGGAGATCTGGGTATCCTGTTGTTATGAAGTAGTTCAATGGGTAACACAACATTACATTTATGTGTTGTTTTCAACTATATAACAGATGTTTTGACAGAGAGAAGTAATAAATTTACACCTGTATGCTTCGCATTATTGTGATCTCTGAAAGGAATATAAATAAAGAGAATTTTAGAAAAAATGTATTCGATTTGTTAATGCTCTATAACAATAGAAGGCTGTTTGTTATGAAATGCAAAACTGCATCATTCAGTCTCATATCACATCCTAATGTGTGTACTCTCCTCCACTCTGCAAACTGTGCTTTAAATCTCTGTCCCAATTATGATAGCACACTCAACATACTGTATGAGTATATGATGCCAAACCATTGTATTTGTCTGACCCAATAGGGTTTTCATAATGCATCAATGCAGGACTGGTGACACTGTTGTTTATAGATGGTTAGGCCACTCAAAAAAATAAAATGGTTTCTCATCACCGCGCGCATCATAAAAATCAGGTATTGGGGAAAACTTGTTTTTTTGGCCAAATTTTGATGAAAAACCTCATCAAAATGGATAAAATCGGTCATATTTGGTATCAAATTAAAGCTAATAATGCCAGCAATGCAGTGGTATAGAAATAACTTACATTTTCCCCACTTCTAAAGATCAATTAATTTTAGCCAAAGAAACCCGTTAATTGTTTTATACATTTTGGCCTGAGAGTAAAAAAAAAAAAAAAAGTCTCCCTCATCAGATTTCTCAGATGAGAAACCACTTTTTTTTTTGAGTGGCCTTAAGAGATAGTGATATTCAGCGTGTGAAGGAGAGGTTGTGTGAGACACAAGGGAAAAGGCTGACTACGGGGATTGACTCTGCCCTCCTTCCTCTGTTAGTGCCTTATCTAGTCACAAGGGGGCAGACTGATCAAGAAGCGTCTGGCATACACAGCACCTCTGATAAATATTACCAAAGGTGCCGTGGATTGTAGGTTCAAGACAAAAGGGCTCTTGAACAGTTGTTAGGTTTGAATGTAAACGTTACCGATTCTAGCTAAAAGTGTTAGAATGGCTTATTTGACCCTTGTATGGAGTGCTACATCAGATCATGCTCTAGGCATGTCCAGCATAGTTTCTACTTCGGACCATACTTTTCTGATATTTGGCCTCAGATTGTTGTGTTAGAGAAAATTGTCATCGATTTAACGTCACATTTCTGGAACCTTTTCTTCCCTTTCTTTAATCCTCATATTATGTATCTATCCATTTTTGCTCCAAAGTGCTTTTTAATTTTTTGTTTCTTTGTTATGTACATTAATTGATACCCATCTAAAATGTTTGTTCATGAGGATATTGGCATTTGTTAACTGCCTGATGCTCACAGAAGAGGGTTCATGTCAAGTATGCCACTGACCTTCTCAAGAAAATGACAAAATGTAAAGGCTGGTGAACATGTCATTTCCACCTGCAGGAAACATTTGTGCAACATATGTGTCATTAACAGACAAGAATCTACAAAGGGATTTAAAATTGTCAATTAAGATGGAGCTGTTTGTTCTGTTTAGAACAATCTCAAAATGATAAACCAAGACTGACTTGTATTACAGGCAGTTAACTTGTCTACCCAGATGCTCAGCCAGTTGATCAGGGGAAGTGTATCACTTTTTGTGATTCTATAAAGAAGTAGAGCACAGTGCTGTTTAAATATCAGATGTCATTAGCAGCCATTTGTTTCCGGGCCTGCCTCAGCAATACAATCTGGAACTGAGGACAGGCAGGATGTGCCACAGGAAACATGGGAACATTGCAGACAGACAGGTAGCTAGGGCAGCATAGAAGGTTAAAAGTGCACACATACCATGTTCAGAGTTTGAGCTCTATTCTTAATTTACTCGACATCTGTCTGAACTCTGTATAGTTGGATGCACCACTAATTGATAGAGTAAATACTTGAATAGTCGATCAAGTAAGTGAGTGACGTTATGAATGAGTAACCGAGTATGTGTGTGCATGTGTGTGAGTGAGTAAATGAGAGGATGAGTGATTGGATGTGTAAGTGAGCTGTAAGTGAGTGGGAATCTTAGTAAGTGAGTAAGAATGTGATTGTGTTGGTAAAGTTTTTTTTTAGAATCTGCATTAAAAACTGAGTGTGTGTATGTCAGTAAGTGAGTGAGTAATTGAATGAGTAGGTGAGAGGGTCAGAGAGTTAGTGAGTTGGTGGGTAGGTGAGTGAGTAAGATGGTGAGTGGGTGAGTGAGAGAATGAGTGAGTTAGTGAGTGGGTGAGTGAGTGAATAAATCAGGGAGTGAATGGGTGAGTAAGTATATGAGTGTATGGTTGAGTGAGTGGTCTGATTCTCAGCACAGCTACTAGTTATCCACCAGAATAAACATTTTAGCTGTAGGAATCTGCAGTCCATTGCATAACCAGCACTATCACCACTATTTTATGAAATATTGTTCAAAAATAAAAGTCACTTTTATGATGTAGGCTGTAATGAGAAAAAAGTTCATTTAGAGGTAGCCCCAGATCTGTTAGAAATGACAAGGATAAATAATAGATCTTTATTGTAAACCAGATGAGTGCATTTAAACCTTTAGCTTTTCTGCCTGCACCATCAATCATTAATGACAGGATAACAGTCCACTGAAATAAGGTAAAATGTTGTCACACTTTGGTTATAGCTCATGAGCATGGCTCTTGAGATGGCCAAGTTGTATTGTAATAATTCACAACTGATCATATGCTTTCAGTTCCCAATGTTTGAAGACTCATTCATAAATGTTTTTCCTAAAGTCAAACTGCCTGAGATCTGTGGGTGCCATCAATAGGCAAGTAAATGATCTTTTCTTGAGAGATTTTCAATTATGCAAATTTATGCTAATTGGAAGTCCTGAGGGAGGCTTGTTAGGGACCAGCAGTAAGTGCTCCAATGCACAAGCTTGGTGAAGATGATGTAAAATAGGCGGAGGATCACTATCAAATGCCTGAGTTACCGAAACCATGTTCAGAAGCGTGATTGAAAGCAAATAAAACCTTATCTGACATGTTATTTAGAGTTGTGCTGGGGAGTAAATTTAAAGTGTGAAGTATTGTGCCATGTCAACTAACATGTCTGGTTTCAGAGATCTCTGCATGTTTAGATGAAACACCATCAAAGTGGGACCAACTGATATGGGCCTGTGCATGAAAATATTTATTTCCAATATAAACAATGCCCAAAAAATGTAAAAGATGCCCTGGTTTATTTGCAATTTGCTTAAATGCCTAAATTCATGCAGTAATGCTTACAATGATAGGATTTTCCTGCCTGAAGCCCATGCCTCTCCACTTTAATGCATTAGAGCTGAAAAATAATGCTGAAAGTGGTTATCCCAGTACCCAGAAGATATCAGCTTTTGATGGATGAGAAATCTTAGGACAGGAAATATTCTATGCTTGTCATATTATATCTTAAATCTGAATTTAAGCCTAGACTCAGTTGATGTATTAAACATCCATGAAATCCAAAGCTCGGCTTTACAATTTTGTCAGCACACCCATAATACCTAGTTTTTAACACTCGCCTATCTCCACTGACACGCTTGTTATCCACAGCAGACGTAAATCCTGTCACTATGACGTATCACAGTGCATCCACACATACTTGGTATAAACCGGAATGATGCCGGGGAAATTGTTAAGTGAAAGGGATAGAGAATCTAGTGAGAGCCAATGTCCCTTCATGATGTGTCACACTATTTATCACAAGAAACACCATGACCACAGCAAATATGTGAAAGCTCTCCTGGGTGCGAGGACAAACATTCAGAGCGCAATCTTAACCTATGATCTTGAATCTTAATATATAATCTGATAGCTCCCCTTGTATCTGCCACCTAGTGTCACATACCCACACTATGCTACCTGCCGTTTGCCTTTAATATATATACACTACATCCAGATGAGACAACATAAACATCTAAAAGAAAAGAAAAAGATTAAGATTGGCTCTGAATGTTTGTCCGCGCACCTAGGCGAGCTATCAAGGGCATGCATGACCACAGGTGTCATGATAGCCATGGCTGTACATGGTGTGGAACCTGCACTGATAGCCAACAGACAGTAGTTTCCATCTCAATATAATTTTTTTTGCTACATTCCTCAAAGTGGGTTCAATTTAAGTATTAGCTTTAGAGTAAATCATATATTCATATTCTTAAATACAAATGTCAAAATACAGTTTGAGACGAGGTAGGAAATAAAGAGGTTATCAGCAACAAATCATGAGAATAAACCATGTGTTATTGCTTAAATGTTTGAACGATCTACTTTACTTGGAGATCGTCGGGCTAAGTGCCTTACATAATAAAAACACAGATCACAGCCACAGAAACCTTTTAAGCCACTGCCACGGCTCAGCAATCACCATAATGGAGTTCTTATATGCATGACTTGCAGCTTTTAGTGTCAAATATTCATCCATGAAGGAGCATGTTGCGTCTAGTCATATTTGACACGTGGTGTGTCTGCAGCGAATCAGGCAAACAGATGATGCTCTTGACAGACTTTAATGCTGCTAGGACTCAAGGGAATGGAATGCATCTTTACATTTTGTTGATATCTTATGTGGCTGCAAATGAAAAGTAAACCAGACTGCCTTACTGTTTCTATTTTAAGGTAGTATAATAATTCAGTTAGTGGCTGAAATGTCAAATGTTCAGACAAATTGATGCATTGATAAATGAAGAACAATAGCATGTACAATCATGGAAATTTAACAACTTTTAGAATAATGGTGACGTGATGAAGAATTTTCATCAACTTGAAGCTAGTTAAACGTAACTATCCTTTCAATTTAGAGGCCCCTGGGACCAGGTGTGTCCGGGCATTATTCCCCTTTCTTGGGGATTGATTTCACAATTGTTCCTGTTATTGCAAATCCAATTTCAATCCAGTGTAATTCCTGATGTAAACCAGATGATCATTCTCTATCCATTTATTTCATTTGTCATACTTTTCACAGGTTTCTTTTATCGTTTGTCAGGGGCTTGGTTATGTGGCTGGGGTATTGGTTAACATCATAGAATTCATTTTCTCACCATAAAACATTGCATTTCCACTCAGCAAATATGAAGCCAGTTGTTATTGTGAGATCCTCTCAGAGCTTCCCTGCAATGTGTTCGCTTAACCTGATCAGTTGGCGTTGGTGGGGTTGCTGGCAAGAGGATAGGAAGGGATAGGAGGCATGGAGAGAAGGAGAGAAAAGCTGAAAAAGCATAGTGGTAAAGAACATTAACATAATGTGACAAACCCTCATCTTTAATTGGTTGGCTGCTTATCAGAGGTAAAATGATAGAGTAAGAATGTTGATAGGGGCATTGTATTGAAGCTGTATACTATTTGAAAATTGTAAAAATAAGCACCTGCCATATCAAATAAAACAAATCTGGTAGCACCTTTATAAATGGATGGAAATCAAAAAGGGATAGCTTAGATCAAAATGCAATCTCCTTTGCCCTTATAAACCACACATTTCATCATTTTCATGATCTGAGACCATGTAGTAGGCAAACAATTGTTTGTGTATGGCCCTCAAACTAACTTATAGTTTATGAACAAAGATACATGTATTACGTCCCTCTTGCAATTGCTTATATGGGTCCTGTGTCTCAAAGGTTCTCTTACAAGTGTTGGACAGCTGTCTAGGTTCAGCAGACCAACCACCTGCCTGCCCCTGGGTATGTCCTTCAGTGTTCTTTTGCCCAGGGTAGGGTCTACACCTGCAGTACCTTATGTTACCTTAATGGGCAGCTCCTGACCTGACCATGTCTCTGTCTATCGTATATCCTTGAGCTGAACCATTTTTTTCCCCACACTGAACCATTAGATAAATGGTGTCTCTCACTCGAGGAACCTATAATGGCAATACACAACAGCAAGGAAAAATATCACCGCAAATGAGCCCAATAGTCTTACCTAAATAACTCCATCCCTCTTGACACAGGGAAAAACAGAGTCCTAGAAATCTAGACCCTGTCAGCCATAGCAACACCAACCCAGACAGAACCCATACAAACTGACCAGAGTCAGCCACAGGTCCAGAACAATAGTGAAGAAATAAAGAGCACACTTCTACACAATTCTTCACTATTATTCCACAGCAAAAAGAATTAAAATAATTTATAGTGTAGAGTCTCCGAGATTACACTTGATGATTCCCTGAAAGGGATGAAACATTCCAAACTAAAGATACCAAACTAAGAATTGACCCCATTTGTTGGCACCAAAAGACAGCACCCTGAGACCACACCATATATGGTAGTGTGTATAGTATTTTTTATAACAAATGAAATGATTTTCATTTAATAGGGAATTTATTTTCCAAACTTAAATATAAAACTCTCTAGAAGAGAACAGGTGCACATTAAAAGAGAAGAAAGAAAAAGAGTTTGACCTGCTTTTTCTCTCAGCCAATCACAAGGGAATATAGGTATCACATGACCTGGGAAAGCCAAAGTGTGGCAAAATCGAAACTACCTGTGTAAAAGGAATGTAGTGTTGGGACCATCCGTGCCTCGTCCTCCAAACCTTGAGCTGAACCATTATAAATTACACTCTTGCTCACTCACTCACTCACTCACTCACTCACTCACTCACTCACTCACTCACTCACTCACTCACTCACTCACTCACTCACTCACTCACTCACTCACACACTCACTCACTCACTCACTCACTCACCCACTCACTCACTCACTCACTCACTCTCAAGCTCATTTACTCACTCACTTACTCATTCTCAAACTCACTGACTCAATGACATTAAAATGAGCAGTAACTTCTTGTTTCTACTGGCCAAGTATCATTTACAACTCTTTATGTTGAATATCTAATAAATAACTTTCCAAATCTACACGAATCAGACAGATGTATGAATCAAAAGGTCAACATCCTGAATGGTCCATCATGGGCCTAACCTACATAGATTCTACCTAGTTATCACACTAATGATGTCTGACCATTGCATCTGGTAGATCTCAGGGCCTGGCAATATCAGGTAGTATATATATCCTGATAATGGAAACTGTGTCTACCAGAGCAACATGCCTGCTTCATTTCCGCTTTTCTATTGTCAATTGAGTTTGATGAGGCACTGGGGGATCGGAGTTGCTTTATAATGAAGATAAATCCCTCTTATTCTCTTTAATATTCATTGGTTTTTGAACAAACTAGTTATTGCTTTATATATAATGGACGGTCCATCATAGACTGCAGAGCATACATATTGTGACTCAAGCTTATGTATTTTAGCACCAACTACTTACCAGTCTGGAAAACCACTTAGATTGGTATGAAGCAGGAATGAATAGATTATTTATTATATTATTTATGAAGGCCACAAGGCCAAAATGAGTGATCCACACTTACACAGCTTATTGAACAAAACACAAGGACCTCATAAGGAGCTTGGCTTAACTGACAGATGCAGAGCAAAGAATGGCCTTTTTTTTGAACAAATATCAACTTTATTGGCCAGATTTTAAGTAGGTTTACAATTATGACGTACATGTGTCTTGGTCCATTGTTGAGTATTAGATTCAAACCATCCTGAATAAACTTATATAGTACATAGGACATGTGAGACTGATTAAATTCAGACTATTCAGCCAACAAGTTTCTGACTGCACCCGTCAGAAAACTGTTTGTTAGTGCAGCCAGATTCTTGGTTTACAATTTGCCAGATAGTCCTTCCTAGGGCCTTCCTAGAGCTTTATAATAGCTGCAGAGACAACATTAAGGGATCCATACATTAAGGGACAGCGTTCCATCCTTAAAAGGTAAGTTAACATTTATAGCAGATAATATTATCAGACCTGGAAAGATATAACTCTTGTATGTTTACATTTGTTCAAGGCTCTTATGTCTTCTTTCCCTCCTAGAATATTGATTTGAGTTTTTCTCCATCTACCCAAACTCTAGCTACTTTATAATAACAGGGTTCTGTAGGAGTTTTTACATTATCCAAACAGCACATTGTTGTATTCTACATGTATCAGTTGATGCCTGTCCCCTTGGTCCATAGGGGTGGCGGGGTAGGTGGGCAGTGACTGTAATCCTCATAGTGTATGCTGAGTGCCTGTCCACATCACGGAAGGACATGGAACCGGGAATCGCTGATAACCCACACAACAAGTAGAGAGAGCCGTGGTGACAGACTAAAGAACCACTCTCCAAACCTGTATTTGCAATCAACCACCATTCATGATGTAGCTTGACAGAGTGGAGCAGCAGCCAACCAAAGTAAATGGGTGCAGGCCTGTCTGGGAGTGAACCTATCAGCTGTGGAGTAGGTCAATATCAGATGTCTAAGGGTAGCAGCTGCTGATGATGTCTGCAAAGTCATGTGGCACCCAGGAAAACACCTTTATAAGGTGCTTCAAGGGAATGCAATGTTTATCATATGACCAGTGCTGAGGTTTTTTCTTTTTTTTATGCCCAAGTGTTGGCGTAGCCACCTGGTGGTGCCGCCAGGCACCACCAGAACGAGGTATATGATGTTTACACTTTACCAGAAGTCAGAACGGGCGCCGCTATCTTGGATTGTGCCGCCATCTTGGATTAAGGAGTCACAACACAAATTTATGCTATGTGATAACAATAAAATAAATCAACCTTTGATAGTTCCTGAGGTTGATTATAATTTTACCTACCCCTCCACAAATTGACCCAAGGAATGCAATGGGTCTATGGGTTTGTTGCTAATACAGCTGGTTGCCTAGCAACGGCTATTCTAATTGTTTATCTGCCTAGCAACACACATTTCCATGGTCCTGAGGTTGATTATAATCATACCTATCCCCCAATATGGACCCAAGGAATGCAATGGGTCTATGGGTTTGTTGCTAATACAGCTGGTTGCCTAGCAACATCTATTCTAATTGTTTATCTGCCTAGCAACACACATTTCCATGGTCCTGAGGTTGATTATCATCATACCTATCCCTAATATGGACCCAAGGAATGCAATGGGTCTATGGGTTTGTTGCTAATACAGCTGGTTGCCTAGCAACAGCTATTCTCATCGTTTATCTGCCTAGCAACACACATTTCCATGATCCTAAGATTGATAATAATTATACCTACCCCCCTGAAATGGACCCCCCTGAAATTCAATGGTTCTATTGGTTTGTTGCTAATACATTCTTATGGTATATCTGCCTAGCAACAATGATTTTCATGGTCCTGAGGTGATTATAATCATACCTACCCCTCCTAATATGGACCCAAGGAATTCAATGGGTCTATTGGTTTGTTGTTAATACAGCTGGTTGTCTAGCAACATCTATTCTAATATAATTGTTTATCTGCCGAGCAACACACATTTCCCTACCCCCTATCATGGACATGAATTCATAGGAACTGCCATATTTGAAATGATATCATCCTTCCCCCTGATAACACCTTTCCGGTCCTGCTTATTTGGTGTCTTGAATGGGTCCCCTTCAAACATACCAACCATGTAGACATTACGTTTCTTCGAATGCAAGAAATGCGGTTGTTGCCGCCTATAAAAATGCCTGAGGCATTTTTTACGCGGCAACAACCGCAATTCTTTTCCATTTGTATGACCCTTCTATATCTTTCATATGATTTTGTTTTAATAACAAAAGAAACAGCAAAACAATGTACTACAAACTAAAGCTGTAATTTACTTGTACCACTCAAGCTACCCTACAACTAACCCTGTCTGCTATAAACCTGCTTTCTTTTTATAGATCTCTGCCTTTATAGACATTCCCCATGGGGTTCAATTTATTTACTCTCACAAATACTTGCTCATTTGCTCACCCACCAATGGTAGCACTAGCTTATTCAGTTACTCACTGACTTAATTCATCACTGGCTGTCTCACTTTCTTTGAGATGTCTGATCAGTAAACCCATGCCCTGTTTCCCCCTCATTTTTTCTCACTGCTGTGTGTCATCAATTTCATATTCATATGGTTCTTGTATCACTTTGCCCCAGTGCCTACTAAGGTCACATGGCAGAGGTATAATCAAAACAATTATATATTTTTTTAATTTAGATGTCAAGGTAGTTTTTTGTGACTTAACCTTACCTTTCTTACCTTCTAAATGCCAGCATATCAGGTAGTCACTACGCCTATCAATCAATATCTCCATGCCTTTTATGGCTGGGAGAATCTGGTATCAGCATGCAAACACTGAAGGTCTTAATGCATCCTCATTTGTCTCATTGATGTTACTGAGATCTATACTTCATGGATTTTTCTGTAAAACATGCCACAACAAGGACTTCAATATAGATGGTGTTTGCTGAAGAGATTAAGTTACACATCTGTCTATAATGAGGTAGTTTTGAACAAGAAATCAACCACATAGAGAGGGATTAGGCTATTGCAGGCCTATACTCCCTGTTGTAAATCATTGTTAAAATGTATTTTCTATAAAGACCTATTTTCACTACATCTATCTAATGAGTGAATAAAGCTGACTGGTATATCCAATAATCATTGTAAGTGTGGTTACATTGATATATATAATGCAAGATAGATCTTCCAGCTCATGAAGAGACTGATCTAGATCAGTTTTTACTTTGGATTCCGCCAAGGCCCCACCTGAGGCAGATGGTGGTTGTACATCCCCAGCCTTTTCCTTTTGGTACTCGTCGAGTTCACTCTTTCTTCTTTCCTTTTGCTCCTTGTATTCCTTGTCATCCTTACAGTAAGGACAATCTGCTTTGCGTCTGTCATACTCCTCATTGCATCTTTCACAAAATTTCGGCATTGTGAGACGCACTGACTGACAAATTCATGAGAGCAAGAAAAAATGATACCGTATACTCCGGCTGACTTCCCCGAACTGACCGAGCATGGGTCTGAACGAGAGTGCGGCCAGCTTGGGGTGACCCCTAGTGTGTGAGAAGCGAACCACCATTTGCCGCCGCTTTCTAATATATTATTGTTATCCGGTTGGATATCATACACGTATACATTTATATATATGTATATATAGATTACTGTCACTGCCTTTGTCAATGCACAAACTTTTTCATGACAAGTACTCATAGACAACATTCCTGTGTGTAATATATCTCTTGATCAAATGGCCTGAGAGAGGCAATCATACAACAATGTTGTGGCTCATGCAATTGAGATGGCTTTTTAGAACTCCACTACTTAAAGTTATTCTTAGAATGGCCAGAGCTATAAAGAACCTTTAGCTGCAAAAAAGCAATCAGCAATAAAGGAGTCTCGCTGACAGATCTGTAAATCTCATGTCACAGTAAAACCAGGATCTCTAAAAAAGATAGCAAAAAGTACCACTCTACATAATCTTCATGATATCAGGTCTGAAGTAATAAACCAAATTAATGTGTTCTTAGTATAGGATCATTGAGCAGGCATTCTCTCACACACAGGCCAAGAATGTAATTGTGTGTATATCAATCTGTCTCCATAGATATAAGCCAAAGATGCCATTTTATAGTTTTAACATTGATATCTTTATCTTAAGACTTATGGTTGGGGAAGTTGACTATATAGCAAGTACACCATTATTTGTGCATGATCAGATACCAAGTCATCTGGACGCATGTGTCCGTCACGCTCTGGTGCTCATTTACTCATTATCTGCCAGTCTGATCACTGAAGTGGATCAGTGTATCTGAAAGATGGTTTAATGCATCCCTACAAAAGAAGGTGCAAATGTATTTTCGCACTCTAATAATATTCAAAGTATCACTAATATATCTATGTTTCCAATGGTCCTCCAAATTCTAAGGGTAGAGCAATAAAAGTGAATCTCTACCTTACCATGTCTGAAGGGGACTGGGAATGATATGGACAATTGATTGCAATTTATGAGCCAATTCAATGGCTTCACAATCCAAATGTTAAAGAACAAAAAAAAACCAGACAAGATAGTTATGATGAGGGAACAAACTCCAAGAAGATTCACAGAAGCCTAGCTCACTTTTTAGAGTTTTAAACCTGTGTTAGTTAACGTAAAAGTTGTAAAGTTGGGGTATCACTGTTATCCTGAGGGTGCTAAATATTGTTATCCTAATGATACAAAATAACATTATTTCCAGTAGTGTTGGTTCAAATACACAATGCAATTCATTCACTTTAATTGTCACCTTCTTTCTATAATTTTGTGAAAAGGAAATTAATCAAGTGATACTGTTTTCTTCTTGTAGGGCAATAGCATCAGGCAGCCCAAGTGCTGAAAGCCTTTACTGTTGGGTAATGATAGCAGCCTTATAGTTTTCATTAGGCCACTCCAAATAATACCCCTGTTTCCCAGGTATGGTCCACTGCAGCACTAGCACGTACACGACACTGACACAACCCCCACCCCCCTTGCCCCTCACATGTACACTGCTGCTGAGTGTGAAAGCTGGGGGGAGGGGGGGGGGGGCTGGACAACTCCTATTTTCTCCAAAATGCAACACAACATTAACCAGGTGCATCCACAGGCCATTAGAAGGGATCCATGTAATACCTTATACCATAAGTTTATTCCATTCTACTTTCTAAGAATGATCACAAATTCGTTTTAATTTGAGCTGTATATACATTGACTCATGCATCTCAGTTTAACACTACAGTGTGGCAAAATCGCTGTGGGCGTATACTATATAGCACTACGGGTCTGTGTCCAGCACTGACGAGGGAGTCCTGGTTAGCTGTCACCTGTTTTCCATCACCGCGCGCATCTCTAAAATCCTCTTTTGGATTTGTTTGTTGTTGCAATTTTCAGTGATAAATATGAATAAAAATTGGAAATACAGACATATTTGGTATCAAATTGAAGCTTACAGTTTAGAAAACATGCATATCTTACAATGTTTGCTTGATCACTGAAATATGAATTTAGTTTGCCGAGGCTCCACATTTACCCAACTTATTGGTACCTACATTTACCCAACTGATTGAAAAAAAATGCGCCCTCGTGATATTTTTCATGGCTTGGTGATGAGAAACAAGGATATTATTTGGAGTGGCCTTATCAAGTGACTTCTCATTTATAACCGAAGAAGAACTGGTCGGAAATTGACTCATTTATTCTCAATCATGGTGAGACATATCTTAAATAAAACATAATACAGACTGTGATAGTAACCCATGCTGTACTCTACAGAGTGTGCATGCAATGCCACACCTCCTCAATAAACCTATTTCAGGGACATTGATTTCCATAAACCTACATAATTGAAAATCTCTTGAGAAAGGATCACTCATGCTGCCTATTGATGTCAAGCATACATCTCATCGGGTTAGCTTTGGGAGAAACATGAACAAATAAACTACAGTCAATAAATCATCAATCATTTGGAGATGAAAATCTTTAACTTTGCCACAGGAATAGAGCCAATTTTTTCTTATGCTAAACATCAAGTAACTGATCGCTTCTTGAAATTCATTTTGCACACTTCATCAATAGTCCCACTACCAGGATATTGTCAAAGACATCATATATTATTTGATTAATGCAGAAAACAAGCCTGTGGCAGCTTTTGAAGATGAGTGGACTGAGCAGTACATGGAAAGCTAGGTTTGAAGAGGGGAGAGTTTTAAGTTATATCATTGGAGGAGCCAGTGGACTACTGGGCTGAGGGTCCTCCATTAGAGTTAAGGCTCCTTAGTTCAAGGTCCAGGGGCATCAATTACGGTACCTCACATTGGAAGCACCACACCCACCTACATCAGTCCTGCTCGATACTCTGCAGTGCTTAATGTACCCTCACAGTCGGTGCTTGGTGCTCTTTACTCCTAATCCCTACACTCCCTTCATCCAAGAGGAACTCTACAAATTGGCCTCAGGTTCCTGTAACTGCTAACCCCCTACCCATTAAACCAATACAGTGTTTGCTGCTCCATGATAGAAGATGGCTGTAATCCCTCCCTCTCTAATCCCTCCTGACCCCTACCAGCAGCATTCGCCCCAGGGGCACCCACCAAACAGACCTATCGGCACTCCTGTGTAATAAATCAGCCCCAGGCTTCAGCCCATTACCTTATCACCAACATAAACCTTTTAAGGTCTGGATAGTGTTTCTTATTGTATACATCAAGAAATACATGAAATAAAGCAAATCACAATTTTTCTCCCAACTGTCGTACTTTGAACCGTTTGTAGACCTAAATATTATGAGTTTCCATTTTTAAAGAATGCTTTACATTTCTGCAATATTGAACCAACTGATGGACTACATACCCTTTCTACACCATTTAATGTTCTGTCCTCCTAGTCATGCCCAGAGCTGGCTGCTCCTACATTCCTCCCACAGTCTGTTCACTGACTTAGCACTAACCTATCTGCCCTTTTATTTTGGGATCTAGTTAGCCACTTTCTGTAAATTGTGTGAAGCATACTTTCAAACTCAATCACTGTATTTGACAGTGCACTGCTGCTGGTAACATCAGAGGTCATGTGATAGGCTGTGGGATTCTTGATCAGTCTGCCCCCTTGTGACCAGATAAGGCACTAACAGAGTAAAGGCACACTCTCCCAGCAGAGTCTGGATGCATCCAAGCTAGACCCTGCCTTACCATGACAGCATATACAAACATTTAGTGCCCTATTGCTAAAAATGGCAGAGTCCAGCTCCATGTGTGGACAATCACTCTCCATACACATCCTCGTTCTAATAGCTTGCACACTATATCTCTGAAGAACCAATGTTAACGTAGAAAAGTTGCACAGATAAGTGGGCATTCACCTAAAGGTCAATAAACTAACATTTTGTTTCTACATGTCCTTCGCTTCACCTTCACCATTTGAGAATATAATGGAGAATAAATAGGCAATCCCAATTCAGGCTATACAATGCTCAATGGCCTTTGTTTCTCTTTTCTATGACTATTTTGTTTTTAAAGAATTACTGGGTATGTGAATAGGGGAGATATTTTCACCCTGATAACAAAATAGTCTTAAATGAGGCAATGTTATATAAATCTAGCTGGCTAGATCCCTTAAACATAAAACCTTAATACCAAATTAACTACCTGCTAACAACAGGATACCTACATCTCCTATATTCTGCCTGACTCTATCCCTCCATACACTTTGTCAACATGTCATTCCTTATATAGGGATGTTGTTCAAAACACCAGGAATAAATGCACTCTGACCTTTACCACAGACATTGTAGAGCTGTATGGACAAGGAGATATTGGTGACTTGTTGACCTTTAGGAGGAATAGAATGCCTACATTATGATACCAAATATCACTACAGTTAGTGAACCAACATGTATAAAGAATCTCATGTTCATGCATATTAGGATATCCCATAGAAACAGTGTGTAAGGAAGAGCTCTCCTATCTATAAAGCTGAAACAGAAAAGCCAAGAGCAGAGTCTCCTGACACGTTTACAAATGGCCAGTGGCATAATGCATCTGCATTCATTTAATGGATGGGATCTTTATGTCATAGATCTTCTGTAGAAGAGATCTAAAACAAGGCTTTTCATATAAATAGTGTTTGCCAGAGATAGCTGGTTACTAGCTGCTCCATGACTAGGCAGCTTTTATAGGATAATTACATTAACCCTTTAAGGATACTGCATCATGACATCATGACATTGCTCATCACAATGAACTCACCAATGCTGCATTCAAGCATCATGAGGATCCTATGGGACACATCTGAAGGGCAGTCATGATGCTTGAATGCAGCACTGGGGAGTGACTCACTGGCGCTGCATTAGTGCATTGGTCCTCAAAGATTTAAAGGCTCATCAGTGAGAAATTATAAGTCATAGGAGGTGAGAATACCACGGATGCAGTGTCACATCAAGTTCAGTGTACAAATGTTTTTTTTTATTGTTTATATTAGTCAACTGGGCTCACATCTGTTCAATTAGTAAATAAATAATCTCATTGCCTTTAATAAAATATGTTATATACTTCAGCAGATTTGACAAGAAATGTCAAAAAATGTTGGGGTCCTAGAATACGACAGGTACAGTGTTAAATCATGTTCAGGGTGCACATGTTGTTTTTCCTTTGTATTTGCAATCAGTTAACTTGGCTAATATCTGTTAAGTTAGTAGATAAATAATCATCTTTTTCTTTCTTAAATGTGTTATATACCTCAGCAGTTTTGACAAAAAGGTCTAAAATTCTTTGCTCAATATGATGCAGGAATGCCAGAATGATGAGTTACTTGCTAGGGCTCATTTATGGATCATGATGACAAATGGCCCCAGTAAGACCGCTAAACTTGATTCATTCTTAATATTCAAAACTTTTTGATTTGAGTTTCTACAGCCTTTTGGGTCCCCCAAATCTTTTAGTTTGGATGTTGTGTAAAAAAAGAGAGACTATGGATCAAAGGTCTCTATCATATCATGCCCCTAACTAAGTGAGAATCCTTGTACCAGCAGGTAACCCCTTACATTAGAAAAGGGAGAATTGACTCCTCATGACTGTCCTACTGCAGCAAATACAAACCTATATATTGAACAAATACCACGTTTATAAGCAAACATTACCAGCCTAATGTTCAGCTCAGCGCTGGTCACGTGTGTGGGATCTATAAAGTGTGTGGAGGCTGTAGGAGGTTGTTGACAAAGCTTGGTGTCTCATCTATAGAGGCAGCTGGTGCTAAACCAGAAAGCATGCTCCTGTTATTAAGCCCTGGACTGCACATAGAGATATGCAGTGCAAATTTTGCCCCTTGGACAGTCTCTATTCTTGGCCCGTCTCCCTCACTCTCATCTCATCTCTCCTTTTTACGTACGAACACACACATTTTCTTTGACATCCATATGCTCTTATATCACAAGCTTTCAAAGCTCTTTGAATCTGTGTTTGAGTTACTAAAATCTATAAAGTGTGTGGAGGCTGTTGGTGTCTCATCTATAAAGGCAGCTGAGTTTAGACCAGTCAGAGTGGTCCCACTATTTAGTCCTCAACTGTAAATAGAGATATGCAGTACACATTTTGTCTCTCAGCCTGTCTCTATTCTTGGCTTGTCTCCCTCACTCTCATCGGTGTCTCTCCTACTTTTTACAAATGCACAAACGAGCACATACAAGGTAATGCCCCTCAAGCTACCAATGAGGAGGAGCAGGATATGGAAGGTGGTAACACCAGAATCTGTAAAATGTCCTTTATGCATTCATCCTATGGACATACTCTATTGTAAAGGGATGAAGGCTAAAATGAATTTTCACATTGATGAAACAGTGGCCAATGAAGGTGAAAGTTCTGAAGATATAATCAATCAGGTAGACAGGCATTTGGCAAAATGAATTGAGAGAAAACAGGAGGTGAATAAATAATTGTGAACAACTGTAGGACAGACGTGAGGACATTGAGCATGCTGCCAACAGGACACAGCAATGTCAGTAATGGAATAAATCACAGCTGTGTGTGTGTTGAATGCTGATTCATGACATACCATGCTACAGGGAGGTTGTTGCTGTAGGGGGAGGATTCTCATCAGACTTGCATAAATACTCAGGAGCCCTTGAACATATTGGGTGACATCTTTACAACCTTAGCAATCGGTTTACAGATTTTCAATGCATGTGGCGAGTGGAAGGGAGACTATTTTGGAATCCACATGTGGCAGTGTTAGACAAGGCAACTGCTAGACTATTGCTTGAAGATCAAAATGAAAGAGAGAATAATGTCTCCTGCTGGGAAACACAACAATGTGGGGAAGAAATGAAATCATATTGTATTCCAAGAGAGGGACTTGGTAAGCTGGTAACAATAGGTGTTTTGGGACATGGAGACTGGAGGGCAGGATGCAGTTAAATCTGTGTGCTGTAGTCAGTCTACCCTGCTCCTGATTGATGCAGGACTGGTTCTATTGTCAATCAAGAAAGATAATCTCCATATTGGGAAAGTATGAGGAGCCTCAGTTTTAAATGGTGTGGGCAATAAAGCATACATCTAATTTTCCTTTCAATCAATTTAAGTTTTGCAGCTCTGAGATATTGCCCAAATTATGACTTTTATTCATAGCCATTCATAGCCATTCTGGATTCACAATCACACCTTGCGAGCCAAACAATAGATTTATGATGGATGACTGCAATCATCATTCCCAAAATGGGTTTGCTCATACAGTAGAGCTGCAACTTCTTTAATTCAATTATCTGGATTTGAGAGGTACATTTGTAAAATCTACTTTCTTATCCCAGTCACTTCTATAACTACCCCCACCCCTCACTGTGATCATAGAAGTTGTAGGGGCACGAATAATACGTGTACATATAAGGTCCGTGGAGTCAGAGCGGCAAGTGCCTCCAACGGACACTAGGTGGCAACACCTAAGCCATGTCCTTTCGGTTATCCGGTAGCGGAGCCAGGCAGGGCATTCCAGACGGCGCTACGGAGGAGTGCCACGTCGACACTGCTTGGTCCGCGCTCAGGGTATATAAGAGGCCGAGGTTGGCTACCTCAGGGAGTTCGTCCCAAGACGAGCTCTGACCCACACCTTTCGTACCTTCGCTTTGACAGGGGCACCTACACCCCTCCCACATTATGGCTCCTGCACCAGCCATGCTGGCACAGGGCTTGACTGTCCGGTATTGCTAATGCTTCGAACTATCGATAGAATCCTGTGTGTCTTCGAATGGTTGAAAGACCAAGTGAACCGAGTAGAAACCTTCGTGTACTTTTGAATAAAAACCTGTTGCATTCAAACCGAATTTGGAACCTGTGTTCGAGTTATACGCATATGAAACCCCTACATTGGTGCCGTGACCAGTTCGGGTGAAACACAGAATAGCATAGTCGGTTAGGGTGAACATGGCTGAACAGGCAAAGGGTGGAGCGTCCCTTCATCCTATTTCGAGTCCGGATCCGGAGGTGGTAGCAGCCCTTGAGAAACACTATGGGCCAAACCGTTCGAGTTCTACACCAGAACCAAGGAGAGGCAATCCTGATACTATTCGAAAAGATCTGGGGTCAAACCTAGAGGATTCTTTGTTTGAAACTGGCGGTTCGAAGAGGCACATTGCTCCTATGCCAACACAGGGCATGAGCATGCTGCATGCTGAACGACACCAGCGGCAGGAGGTGACACGTCGTCATTTCGAAGAAGAGAAGAGTCGATTCGAGGGAGCAAGGATTGCAGAGATGGACAGGATGAATGAAGAGTTTGAAGCTTTGAGTCATCGGTTGGTACAGCTCCGAAACAAGAATGAAGATTTAGACGGGGCAACAAGAGAGAAACAGAATCGCTTGGACACAGCGAAGGCGGAACTGGAACATATGGAAGACCAATTCTCTCATCAGCAGAATGTCTTGCGGCGACGTACTGAAGCTCTTGAACAACGTCAAGATAAGACCATACATGATTCGGACGAGCTCCATGATACGATCCGAGAAGCAACCAAGGCGATGATGGAAGAAAAGGATCGTCTGATCCGGGAAGTGGAAGATTTACAGAAGAAACGAGATGAAGAGTCAACTCGAAGTGGCCATTCGGGGTTCGATCATGTCAGTGGTGGCATATACAACTCATCATCTGGTGGGGGTGGTGCCTCTACCTCAACCGGAGGGAGACCAAAACGGGTGACCATTGATACAGGTGATTCGGATGGAAGATCTTTACGGCATGACCAACGCCCAACGTCATATGATGACGACCATTCGAACCCTCCCAGCCGTTCCAGCTCTCGAGAGAGACCAAGCCGTCCGGGTTCGAATGATAGATCTTCGAGATCAGATCCGAACGAGCGTTCGAGTGGGCCCTCAAGGAGGTCAGGGAGATCTCCTACAAATGCAGGTAGACGAGTATCTCGCCGCGAATCAATGTCCCCTGGGATGAAATTGATTTATGATACGAACCCCTGCATTGCTGAAATGGGAGTGGACTGTGTTAGCAGACAAGCTGATTATGCCGATATCGTTGACTGGAGCATTGAGCAGTCTTTTTTGTTGCACAGAGACAACCACAACGCTGCTAGACGCACTGCAAGCACTCCGATTCCGTTCACAGGCAGGCAGCCATGGCAGGACTGGTTCGCAGACTTCATGGACGATATGAGGTATAATCGGTGGTCAGAGGAGGAATCGTTGGACGAGCTTTTACGGGCATTGAGAAACGGCCCCGGCAAGCTAGCTGTTTCGAGATGGAGAACTATGCATGGTGCTGGACCGTTTACCCAATTGGTGGAATGCGCCAGTTATCTGATAGGTAATGTGGGTAATGAAGATCCGCTTCGATTGTTTCGGAAACGGACTCAAAAACCAAACGAGTCGCACCGTGTGTTCGGTCTAGAATTGCAATCTCTCTTGCAAAGGGCTAGACCAAGATGGCAGTTAGATGACCCACAGTTCCTAGATGATTTGTTCTCGCAATTCATTGAGGGATTAAGGGATTCTGATGAACGGACCGCAGCATGTGATAGTTGGAAGGCTGGAACTTCTCTCACTGATTTGGTCATGGCCATAGAAGACTATGACAGGAAACGGCATCTGCTATCTTCGAGAGTACTTTCGAGAACTTCCAGTATGGTACAAGACCCACCAGCCTCTGATACAGAGGAAGGTGATTCTGGAAGGGAGGAGGAGATTGGCGCGGTTGCTCAAAAGAACAGCGGCAAATCTTATTCCAATTCGAATTCGAAGCGCTATCCGAAGGCTGACAGGAAAACACCACCTGTGACCCCAGGAACTACAAGCGCACCTTCGACTACATCCTCAACTCCCAGTTCTATGGAAGAACTTCTGTTAAGGTTGACTGACTTGATGTCTGGAAACCAGCAATCAACAGGGAGGAATTCGAAGCCGAGAGTGGACAAGACCACTAGGAAGTGTTACAGGTGTCAGGCCCTGGGACACTTTGCTGCAGAATGCCCAGCTGAGAAGCCGGTACCAAAGCCTGAGGAGAAGAAAACGGAAAACTAGAGGGGGTTGCTCGGGATGGCAAGGTAGTGACCCCTAAGGTGAAGGAAAGCCAGCTTATCGCCAGCGGTGCAAGCGAGGAAGTCCGAGGTGCAGTAGAGATTGGAAGCTTAGAGGAGGGGCCTGATCAGTCCCTTCTAAGTATGTCCAATGAACCCAGAAAAGTAGACGTCCGAGGAGGAAGTACTGGGGAAGCGACGAATTGGATACAGGAGCTGGAAGTAGTCAGCAGTGCCCGATTGTCCCCGGATCATCCCTGTCTGAAGCACTTGAAACAACGGGGAGTAGATCTTGGTGTCACTAAGGATTTCGAACGTTTCACCGTTAACCCATCACCACTGGATGGGAAGAGGTGGTATTTGACTGTAGCAGTGAAGGGAAGGACTGCGGAATTCCTAGTGGATACTGGAGCTAGTCACTCCATGATCTCCAAGAGATTCCATGACCTTGTAGCCGATGAGCCAGATAACTTCACAACGAGGGTAAAAGCTCATTCGGCCAACGGTAGCTGCATGCAGACGTTTGGTAAAGCATTTTTCGAAATCAATATAGGTGGACAGGATTATCTCCTGTCCCCTACTATTGCTGATCTGAGTGATGATGGCATCATCGGATTAGATTTCGCTGCGTTGTACGGAGCAATGTTGGAACCTTGTAAGGGGATGTTAAAGATAAAACATCCGTACAAGGTGGCCGTGCAATGCGTGTTGAGAAAGGTATCTTCTGTAGCCTCGGTGGTACAGACGGTTAAGATACCCCCAGGACAGACATGTGATGTGCTGTTTTCGAGTGACAGTATCTTCCGAGACCAGATGGCGGTGGTTGAACCCGATGTGGTGAGACTTGCATCAATTGGACTCGAGAGTGCAGATACTTTCGTAGGCAGTGGCAGTAGGAATTTAATTCCTATTTCGAATCCTGGTGGTGAAGTCCGTTATCTGATGAAAGGTACTCCCGTGGGGCAGGTGATCGTTGCACAGGCAAGCACCAGTATACTCTCAGAAGATACCAAACCGAACCTTGAAGGGATGTTCGATTTGCGTCCGGAACTTCAGAAGTTGGTGGACGATTCGAGCTTGGTGACGGGGGACCAGAAAGATCAGTTGAGACAGGTATTGGTGAAATATGATGCAGCCTTCGGGGAGCCCACTGGTTTGGGGCGAACTGATAAGGTGCTACATTCCATCACTACAGAGGACGCTGTAGCTTTCAAAATCCCTTATAGACGCCTACCTTTGAAGAAGAAATTGATGGCCGAGAAGGAAATCGCTGATCAGCTGAGATTAGGGGTGATTGTTCCCAGCACTAGCCCCTGGTCCAGTCCTGTTCAGATGGTGACTAAGAAAGACAGCACAATTCGCTTCTGCATCGATTATCGAAAATTAAATGGTTGTACTAAGAAAAACTCCTATCCTCTCCCCCGTATAGACGAGACTATTGATTCCCTGGGCGGAAACCAATGGTTCTGTACGCTGGATTTGCAATCCGGATACTGGCAAGTTGGAATGAAGGAAGAGGATCAGGAAAAGACAGCTTTTTCGAGCCATGTCGGTCTTTTCCAGTACAATGTGATGCCATTCGGATTGTGTAACGCCCCTGCAACATTCGAAGCCATGATGGAATCTCTGTTGAGTGATCTGTTGTGGAAGGAGTGTTTGGTGTACCTGGACGACGTAATTGTCTTTGGGAAGACCTTCGAATCGTGCCTGGCTACGCTAGTCAAAATTTTCGAGAGGTTGATAACCCATGGTTTGAAATTGAAACCAAAGAAGTGTCACCTGTTTAGGACTTCCATTAACTATCTCGGTCAGATAATATCCACTGAGGGAGTTAAAGCGGATCCTGAGAAACTAGATGTTGTGTCGGAATGGGAAAAGCCAGAGGGACCTAAAGACATACGGTCCTTTCTGGGCTTCTGTAGTTACTACAGGGACTTCCTACCGGGGTATGCCAGAATAGCTCAGCCTATGCAGGCTCTAGCTCACTGGACTCCGGGTAGAAGGAAGGAGCCTTTCCCATGGGGTCCGGAACAAGATCTAGCATTCGAAGCCGTGAAGAACCTATTTCGAACCACCCCAGTTTTGAAATATCCAACAGCTGATGGACATTTCATACTGGACACAGACGCCAGTAACGACAGCATAGGTGCTGCTCTGTCCCAGATGCAAGAGGGGATAGAAGTGCCACTGGCTTTCGCTAGTAATACCCTCAATAAGGCTCAGAGGAATTACTGTACCACTAAGCGCGAATTGTTGGCGGTAGTGGTGTATACGAAGAAGTTTAAGCACTTCCTTTGGGGAGGTGACTTTACTTTACGGACAGATCACTCCTCCTTAAGGTGGCTGTTGAACTTTAAGGAAGCAGAAGGAATGATCGGTCGATGGCTGACCCATTTGTCCGAGTTCGGGTTGGAAAATAGTCAAATCCAACATAGAGCAGGGAACAAGCATATCAATGCTGACGCCCTTTCGAGAAGACGCATACGGAAATGTTCTAGAATGGATTGTGATGATTGTGGAGCCCATAACGCTGTAATAGCTGGAGTTCGAATGCCGTATGATGTAGGACATTCTAAAGCAATGGAATGGTCCACCGAAACCATCAGGCAATTCCAGAAGGGTGATGCTGTCATGTCAAGACTAATAGAACAGGTCTCCAGTGGTGCCCAACCACAAAGACCAGCCATTTCGATTGAGAACCGGGAAATGAGACAGCTACTTGCTCAATGGTCTGAGCTAACTGTTGTTGACGGTATCTTATGTAGATGGAAGATAACACCGTACAAGACCAAAATTTGGCAAATCGTGATACCCACAGCTATGCGAAGGGATATCATGTATTTCGTACACGGACACCAGACCAGTGGACATTTTGGAAAGAAGCGCTCCCTTGCGCGACTCTCCAGAAGGTATTACTGGCCTGGCATGAGTAAAGATCTGCTTAGGTGGATCTCTACTTGTCCAGATTGTTGTCTGAGCAAACCAGGTGAAGGCCTGGGGAAGTTGCCACTAACTCAAGAGCTTTGGGGAGTTAGATTTGCACGCATAGCGGTTGATATCATTAGTGGCCTAAAAACCACTCCTGATGGAAACACGTGCATGATGGTGATCTCCGACTACTATTCGAAGTACACTAGAGTGTTTCCTCTGAAAGATCATAAGGCTCATACATGTGCTCGTGCATTTGTAAAGGGTTGGGTGCTTCATCTAGGCGTACCCTTGATGTTGCATAGTGATCAAGGCAGAGAATTCGAATCCGAGTTATGGGCAGCAATGTGCCATAACCTTGCTATATGCAAAACCAGAACGAATCCGTACAGGCCTCAGTCTGATGGTCAAGTAGAAAGGTTTAACAGAACCTTGATACAAGTCCTGAAGCCTCTGGTCAACAGTCAGATGGATGATTGGGACGAGCAATGCGAGTTTGTGGTACATGCTTATAATAGTACATGCTTCCACCGGTTGTTCCCCCAATCTGTTAGTATTCGGAGAGGACTTGATTATGCCTGCTGACTTGGTGTTTGGCGTAGCTGGGATAAACGCTGAAACACCCTGTCAGGTGATGTTCGTGGAGGCATTGAGGGATCAATTCAAGTCCGCATACGAGATGGTTCGATGTGAGCTAAGCAAATCTGCTTCATGGCAAAAAGTGGGCTATGACGTAGGTTTGAAACTTAGGTCCTTTCGAGTAGGGGACGAAGTAGTTAGGCTACACGACCCCCTGCAGCAGTTGAAGTTGTCACCCAACTGGGACGGTCCATTTACTGTGGTTCGGATTGTTTCAGAATCCACAGTGGTGATCAAATCCTTGTTGGGACGCTTGTATAAATCCAATGTAGCTCGCCTACGTCGGTGGCAGGGTGATGCTTCAGCGCATTCAAAGTCAGGAGAGCATTCGAAGCCAGATAACACTGAGCGGAGAGCGACCACCCCGGAACGACGTGGTCCTGGTAGACCTAGGAAACTAGTAATACCCTCAGATGAGAAGAAACCTATGCCTCCTGGTATTGGTAAATTAAAGCGGGGCCGGGGTAGGCCTAAAATTTTTTTTCCAATTCGAGCTTCTAGCAAGAAGGATAAAAAGTGCGTAAAAAAAGTCTCGGCAAATGAAGGTCTGAAGGGGAGGAGGGCTGTCCAATTGACTACTGGACATCCTGTCGAATCTTCCCGGACGACCAGGTCTAAAGAACCCAAGGTCGGGTTAAGGCGCAGTCCACGGCATAACCGGGGGACTGCTGTGACCTAATTTGTATACACAACAAGAAGTTTCGATCCCATGATGGTAGTACAGACCTAATTGCTGTCGAGTGAGCAGAACTAGGGCGGGTGTTGATCATGAACGTCCCCGAGGGTGGCAGACGGATTTATCCGGCGGGTATTCTTATGTTACCCGTAATGACATTTGCCTACACTCCTGAAGAATTCATGATTAGCGGTACCCCTGGTTCTGTGGAACTGACTCAATAAGGATTACACTCCGGTGAGCTACCCGTTCGATTAGTGGCGGGAAACGCGAGCGTCTCCCGCCATGTTATCCGTCAGAAAAGGGCTATCCGGTGAAGCGTGAACGCTGATTGGTTGACCTTCGCTCCCGCGGCGGGCGTGGCATCACGAGACAAGAAGGGCGGTCGCCATATTGGATCAGTGCCAAGAAGACGCGCGGACGCTGCAGTGCAGAGGAGGACGAAGAAGGGTCTTGTAGTCGACCAAAAGTCTCCAAAACCACATCATAATACGCGCCAACCTGGTTAGTTCCCGCTCATAGTGTCATTAGGACACGCGGAGCTTCGTACTCCGCAAATCTTCGATTTTAAACTTCGTTTTCGTTGAAAACATTCGACTTCGATGGAGGAGCAGTACACCCCCGGTGAGGGCCTCCAGTCCGACGAGCTAGATCTGTTCGGAATGGACGATGGCCAATTCGACAACGTTCAGGAATCGGATTATGAATCCGCCTCTGAAACCACCGGGAGTGCAGTTACCGTCCGTGTGGCGTGGATTGGCTCCTATTCGACGGCTGAGCAGGACAGCATGGCCATGCCACCCCCGGCTACAGTCAACCTGGGGCCGTTGCCGTGGCGCAATGCCCCAAAACGAGTTGCTTCGAAAGACATAGACAATTCGACACCAACCCGGCTCAACGCAGCAGGTGATGAGGAGGAAGACGAGATGCCGGAGTTGGCGGAGGTAAGTCAGAAATTGCCCATCCACGCAGTGTCTGACGAAGAGATGGAAGACTTCGTACGAAAATCGCTGGCCCAGCAACAACTTATGGAAGTGCTGGAGTGCGACCCGCCGTTCGACACCTCGCTGAAGCTCCATCCCACACTCATGTCGATGGTGCTAGACAAGCTGGAAGAACATGGGTTCTACCACCACGAGGGGAATTGGCTAGAGAGTTACGAAGGAGCCATCCGGGGAGCCTACAAAAACGAGATCTTTGGACAGATCCTACAGCGATGTGGAACGAACTTTCGGAATCTCCAACAAGCTAAATCAATGGAGGAATCAGTGCCCTCAAGTGATGGGAGCACAACCAGTACGAAGGGGAAGAAAAAGAAACTCACCAAAACCAGAGGTAGTCGTAAAACTTCCAAAACTAGTACTCCTCCAGCTACTCCGGCTATGTCCGAAGTATCCGAACCTGCCTCAGCTCAGTCCGAGTGCTCTTCGAGTACTTCCCATTCGGCTTCAACGTCATTCGAAGAACCAACCACTACCACCGGGACTACTGAGTCTCAATCCGAATCTCTTCCGAAAGCCCCGGGACCTTCACCAGTCCCATTCGAAAAAGAACCAGCTATCGTGGAGATGACTCCGATGGAGATCAATTCGGATACCTCAGGATCAGTTGAGCAGGAAGCTTGTTATGCTCAGGTGGTCAGAGAATCCGATGAACTCAGGGCAGCCAATGAACAGTTACGGATAACTCTGGAAGCTATGCAAGCTGCCCCCAGAACTCCAATGACTCGAGCCCAGTCCCGTAAGAACCCCAATCCACAGCAAAAGGGACGGTCCTTGTCCGACGCTTCGGATGTGGAGGAGGTCCCATTCGAACTTACTAAGAGCCAGAAACGGAAGGCAAAGAAGAGTGAGGCACGACAGCCCTGTCTCCCTCACCCTTCGCCTCCCCAAACTACTGCGATTAATATGTCCCCAACTGTGAGGTTGGTGGACGTAGTATCCGGTACTGCCTCTACTCCTTCGACGCCTCCCAGGGCACCCCCCAGGACGCCTTCGACCCCTCCAGCAACTCCGACCAAGACTCCAGTGCAGGTTGCCATGCCTGTATCTCCGTCTACGTCTACGTCCTCCGAGTCGGGACATTCGAACACGCCACCAGTGGTTTTGTCGCCCCCTCCAGCTACAGGGGCAAACGCCTCAGCAGACGTTCCAAGTTCTCGGGTGGAAGAGATGATCTGGCGCAATGCCAGCTGGGGCTTCAAGAAATTTAGGCCCGAGTGCATGGAACACTGCAAACGATCGAGGGAGATGTATTCGTGTCCCAAAGCAACGGACTATGAAGGGTTGTCGGATGACGAAGAATGGATGAGGTCCAATATGACTTCACCCAGTTCCTGGACATGGACAGAAAACTGGTTCAATCGGCTGCTGGATCGAAAACAGTTCCCCGAAACCTACTACAACCATGAGGGACGCCCCAAAATTCGATGGGCGATGGCCCGGTACAAGGAAGGGGTAAGGGAGGATTGTCCATTCGATTCCTGTCGCAGCTACTTCAAACACGAGAACCGCCCCATGCCTACTCGTCTTCGATTTATGCGGCATCTAGTTGAATGCCACATGCACCACCGTGCGATGTAAGTCTGGGCTGATACTGGCAAAGCAAACAAAAGGTGTTCGGGAGAGTGGACCACCCGAAGAGGCAGAATGATCGAACACCTAATACAATGTCATGGCCAAGCCATGATGTTAGCCAGAAAGAACGTGGGAGACCTCCATGCATCGCTGGTGGCACCATCACGATTGAGACCTTCCAATTCGGAAAGGTCCAGTTGACCAGGAATTCGAAGCAGTCAGCTGTCTTCCAGCGTACAGATCGACGTGGTCGACTGGACCTGAACAGCACCTTGTACAAGGAGTTGTACGACTGGAGAGCGGCCAACCCCCTTCCGGGGAAACGAAGTGAAACCAGGAGTCAAGCCACTTCCGAACCTGACTGTAAAAATGTCAAATCGGAGGTTCCGGCTCCGAAAGCTCCAACTGCAGCTCGAGGTCGCGCGACAACGATTGAGCACCGGTCCCCACTGAAGGACTTGCGTCCTGACTATGGTCCGGACTTCTCAGCCCCCAAGGGTCGTTCCCAACTACAAACCCTTCGTCCTCTGACCCCTGGTAACCTGGCTAGCAGGGCTGAGTACCCTTCAATGGCCTTTCCTGGTCCGGAAGTACAGACTGAGAAGGATCCGTACAAAAATCTCCCCACGGGTATCTCTGTAGGGGATGCCCTTCGCCAACCGGACTCCCGGAACGTGGAGATGGGGGATTCGGATCACTTTGTGCTGCCTGGGAAGAAGGACTTGGTGGTGACGACCACCATCCTCACTCCTCGGGCAGTAGATGAGGTGAAACCGAAGGCTGACAGTTCTACAAAGTCGGTGGGGCGTAAAACCCCTGCCACTAGTGCGAAATCATCATCCATGAAGACTGAGCCTGTGGTGGACCCGGTTCCAGTGACCACTTCGAACCCAGTTACCACCACACCAACGACAACCACTGGAGGAGGGAAAGCAGCAACTGTTGCTGCCACCATGCTCACCACCACTACCACCACAGCCACCGTGCCCTATAAGCCCAACGTTCGTGAAGAACCGGCAGTTGATCCGGATAGGTGGTATGACCTGATGATAAGTGGTGAGAACATTCGGCCGAGGGTACAGTTTCCAAAAGACTACTTCGAGCCTGTGAAGGCTCCGGATGCAGTGTTGCATAAGGAGCTATATGAACGATGGTTGCAGGAACACTTAGCTGGCATGCAGCGATATGCCGCCTGTGTGGCAAGGGTATCAGCCGACTATGCCATCACCATGCAGGGCAAGGAGGTCGAAAGACTGAGGAAGATCTTCGAACGACAACGGATTGACGAACAATCGGAGCCAGATAAGGTGACCGAACTCACCAAGCAGCTGGCACAATCCAAAAAGGAACTCTCAACAGCTCGTGCCTTCCAAAAAGCTGCGGAAGACACTTTGGACGATCAGGCCAATACTATGAAGGGGCTGAACGTTAAGTTCATTCGAGTATTCGGGATAGGACTCACCCAATGGAGTGGGTCCCTCGAAGAGCTCTTGAGCTTGGTGAAGGACTTATAAGATAACTTGAGTGTTCGGTTGTTCAGTTGTGTGTTTGATAACTTGTGCATATGATGTTTCGATGATATTGTAATAATTGTGTTGTTATTATAAAAAAAACAAAAAACCATAAGCCAGGTGTAAAAAATGCATAATTGTCAAGAAATGTCTTCGTTGTCTGAAAAAAAAAGGAAGTGTTCATACTTTAAGGAGTATAACTTATGCTATATACTATGATTCGAACCAAAACTGTACATAGTGTTCGATACCTACCTTTATCTCCAAAAATTTTCTTTTTGGACATAACAACTGGTATTCGGATTTCGAGAGTATATCTATTTTTAGGATAGAGCCATATATCGGTTGCCTCATGTAGAGGCTAATATTACTACATTCCTTGGTTATAAGAGTTAATGTCACACCTATGTTGGTTCCATGTATTTCATAATTCTAATAGTTCACGTAATTACCTCTCCAGGGACGGTTCGCCCACATAAATATTTTCGAGCCATTACTTCTGTGTCATTCCGTCCTAATAAGTCACATATCGTGCACTCTTAACCTACCTTAATATGATTAATGTAGTAATCAATATTGTATCTCAAACAAAAAAGAAACCATACAGATCTGTGATCACTGTAGTTAGAAATAGTATAGAACATATATATTCGTATATATTCATATCTTTATTAGAGATGGATACTCACGTATCTATCTTGTCGTTATAGTGTTGGATCTGTAAGATCCCTGTTATGTACATAGAGATGTAAGTGTTGTTTGGTGTAACAGGTCAGTCTAAATCTAAAATTGTACTTTCTACATGTATGTGTAAAACGTATATCGTACCTTTAAATGTACCCCGGTATTTGTCATCATGTACACTGATATTATTCTCCTATATTCGAGTATATTATATTATATCAGATGTATTTCGACCCATGTTATAATCTGGTGGGGGTGATGTAGGGGCACTAATAATACGTGTACATATAAGGTCCGTGGAGTCAGAGCGGCAAGTGCCTCCAACGGACACTAGGTGGCAACACCTAAGCCATGTCCTTTCGGTTATCCGGTAGCGGAGCCAGGCAGGGCACTCCAGACGGCGCTACGGAGGAGTGCCACGTCGACACTGCTTGGTCCGCGCTCAGGGTATATAAGAGGCCGAGGTTGGCTACCTCAGGGAGTTCGTCCCAGGACGAGCTCTGACCCACACCTTTCGTACCTTCGCTTTGACAGGGGCACCTACACCCCTCCCACATTATGGCTCCTGCACCAGCCATGCTGGCACAGGGCTTGACTGTCCAGTATTGCTAATGCTTCGAACTATCGATAGAATCCTGTGTATCTTCGAATGGTTGAAAGACCAAGTGAACCGAGTAGAAACCTTCGTGTACTTTTGAGGCTGTGATCGAATAAAAACCTGTTGCATTCAAACCGAATTTGGAACCTGTGTTCGAGTTATACGCATATGAAACCCCTACAAAGTCAATACTATTTGCCTGAAAAAGGTCTCTCCATTAATTACTAAGCTGAACTGAAGTCTTTATAATAACCTAAGCACAGGCTTTAAGAGCACAGCATGCTTGCTTGCGAGTGTATTCGTAGTTTTATATACCCAAAGGTATGATACTCAAATGTGCAACTCATCTTTGCAGATGGCAGTGCAATTCATTTACTTGGGGAAAGTTAATTTTGTGTGCATGAAATACATGCACATTATACAGTTTTTACGGTGTGCTATACTGCACACACACACATGTTGCATTCAGGCACCATGAGAACATGGTTGAACTCCTGAAGCATTCACATTCACAAAGGCTGCATTCATACATCATGCTAAAGGTTATAGCTATGAGGCCGATCAACCTTCCCAGTCTTGAGGATTGCATTAGGGGAGCCTTGTCCCTTCCCCCTAAACAATGTATACAATTCTCTGCTTCATTTAAACAGTGTATATTCCCGATCACTGCTCAGCTTCATCACTTGTGGAACATGGATCTTTTGACTTGATGATCAAGGATGATGAATAAGGAGATGAGCAGCTCACATTACATTGCTACAGGATAATGAGACTCATCCATTAGGGTTGACACTTAGCACTGGAAGAAATAAGCATTGTTAATCTCAATGGAAATGGTTACTAGCATCTTCTAATAGATCTATAGAAGGTGATTGTTCCAGAGGATTGAGATTGTCATCTAGAAGATAAATCACATTGTCATTCATTGAAAACTGAAGTAACATTAGGCATAAAATTATAGCTGTGCATCTGAAGAATGGTTAGAATTCCCTCATCATTTCTTTCTTTTCAGAACAAAGAATAATATAATTGTACTTAATTCCTTTTATTGCTAAATATAATTAAGCTGTCATATCTGAAATGAAGCCTTAGAAGGGAACATTTACAAGACCCCTCCCACCATTGTTTTCTCTACTCTACAAGTAAATGTTGGTTTTCTGGACAGAGAAAGGAGACATGAGAGAAATCATTTAACTATTAGGCATAACACATTGCCACCTAGCTGTACTTTAGAGTGCTTCCATCAAGGAGAATAGTATTGAATATCTTAGAAACTGCTGACTAACTCATTTAGAAAGTTTCAGATTCAACACAATACAGGAAACTAAACTATGTACTGTACATCTCTTAACTGACTCAGTTTGGCTCTGTATTGACTAGTTTTATCTCATTTAGAAAGTTTCAGATTCTACACAATACAGGAAACTAAAACTATGTACTGTACAGTGCTTCCATCAATGATTGTAGTATTGAATATCTTAGAACCTAAAGCCTTAGAACTCTCCATTACATACAATTACCGATTTTAAAGTGCATCATATGTTGGACATTAGTGCCTGAGCACTTAGATTATAAAAAGCATTGAGTAGTGTTGACTGTTAGCTGACTCATTTAGAAAGTTTCGGAGTCTACATAGTAGAGGAAACTAATCCCTTAAAAGATGACCTCATAATGTAATTCTAGCCAACAGTATTTGTGAATGTTATTACATAAATTGTCAGATTGGAAGAAGATCTTATGAGTGGGAATTGAATCACAAATTCTCCATATAGTCTACAAATTTCCATTTCCTATTTATATTTGACTGATAGGAAACTTCAGACCCACACACTTCAGAGATCTAATGGAAAATCCCTTGGCACCCAGCATCTATGTTGCTCATGTGTGTGGGATGTAATCTTGGTTAAAGGATTATCACACATGATGCCCTGTGGCTATACTTCTGTCATTGATTGGCCCAATATCAGGTCGTGCCTGAGGCTTTCATCATTCCCACATCCCCTGCCAAACCCGTAGACAAACCTTGTTCCCCCTCCCACAACACTGACCATCCCCTACAAGGTCAGCCAGCTGCAAGTGTCCCCTATATGAGGCCCTTTGATGTCTACTAGAGCCACATACATGGTTATATTGAAAAACCAAATCGGAAAAAGTATTTATCAATTATCAACACTGACATTTATGCTCCGGTGCTTAGTCTTTAGTCATTACCGCAGGTTAGTCATAGGGATACTGGTTAGAATGACAAACTGATATTCAAAAACGACTGAGGCAAAACAAAATATGACTGTTGCATTACTCAGAAATACATGTACAAGTCAATGCTGGGAAACTGTTCTCTAAACCAACCATCTGCCTGCATGTGCCTCTGTATGTGCATCAATGCGCTGGGTAGGATCTACACCTGCAGTACCTTGATGCTTACATGACTTCATCATCCCTGTCCTGAACTCTTATATTTATGAATGATATTACTCTCTCACTTGCCCACCCAAATACTCACTCACCAGCTCACTCCTTCTGAAACTCACTGACTGACTGACAGTGACCCATCCAATCACCCTAATAATGTTTTAAAGGTCAACAAGAACTTTTATATAGATAAGAGCCACAGTAACATTGTGTCCCTACAGGCCAAGAATCAACTTATAACTCTGTAAACTAAATTCAAATAAAGCCTTTTCCAACTCTTCATAGAAAGCCTGCCTAACGGTGTAAAACTTGTAGTCAGACTCACATTCGGCCATAACATCAAATGAGGAATTATCAGCTCGGAGCTGGGATGAAGGTCCTGAATGGCCACTCAGACGCCTGACCTACATCTACCTAGTTACCACACTAATGGTGTCTGACCACTGCATCCGGTACAGATTACTACAGCATTCATCATTCTGGTAAATAGTCAATGACAGGCACTTAGTCCACATCATGATGACAGGTTCTGTAGAGTCAGTAGTGGTGTAGCTAGTATCAAGATACCCAGAGCAACTCTTGTCATGTATCATAGCTAATGCAGCCGATTCATCCTTCTCCCTGCAGGAGATGTCTCCACCTGGCAATTTCATGCAGTATATATTCTGATAATGGAAATTGTGTCTACCAGAGCAACATGCCTGCTTCGTTTCCTCTATTCTATTGTCATTTGAATTGGATGAGGCCCTGGGGGATTCTCGTGTTATTCTCTTTAATATTCATTGTTTTTGAAGCTAGTTATTGCTTAATATATTATAAATAGTCTATCATAGATTGCAGAGTATACATATTGTTATTCCAGTCATTCCCAAACTTGAGCTCATGTATCTTAGCATAATACTTTAATAACTACTCACCAGTTTGGAGAACCACTTAGATTTGTATGAGGCAGAAGTTAATAAATTATTCACTATATTACTTGTGAAAGCCACAACGCATTAAACAATACACAAGGACGTCATAAGGAGCTTGGCTTAACTGATAGATGGGGAGCAAGGAATGGCCTTTGTTTTCAATTTGACAGATAGGCCTTCCTAGAGCACTAGCAGAAAGGAACAGGCAGAAATCTTTTATTAACCATGAGAAGGATGAGCTCATAATTTTCTTAGTCTTTTATAATAGGTGCAGGGACGACATTAAGGGATCCATATCTTTAGGAACAAAGAGCTAAGTGGAAGTGCAAGAAAGCGAATATACACTGTCATATACACTAATATCTTTTGATGACTTAAAGATGCCTAAAACATTTGAAGGATGGGGCTAATTAAGATCAGTCCATCAAATCTATCTGACAAGTTGGTCATTACCTTTAAATATACCTATACAAGTGTATGATATCACTATATACTGGATGCCTTCCTCTTAAGCTCTATTTCATTATTGTCTGTCTATACTAAAGTCTTTCCAGATAGATGCTAACTGTCTATGACCTGTTTGCCCTTCTCGCTGGGAGCAGTGAGTGCAGATCTGGCTGTAGTTGAGACAGGTATTGAACTGACTTCCAGCTCAGACAGTGTGAGTATGGTTTCTAGTTAATGAAGTTACCCAGAACTAAGATAATTTGTCTGCTGGGGATGTACATGTTCATCTATACTGAGATAGTGTCAGTCATAAGAAGGTATTGGGTTAAGCTTGTGTCCAAGTTATTTTCTGGGAATATACCTAATGAACAAGAGGGCAGAACTTATCTGTCTGTAAGGAATGTCTGCCAATCACTGTAAATAGTTGCAGCTAGATTCTCTTGTGAATCAATTTTGTATAAACTCATGATATATATATCAAATGTGATCCATTTTCATCTGACTCCAAGTTAGAGGAAAATAGAGGAGTAGTCAGAAATACTCTAGTTGTTCTAAATTATGCCAAGAAAATATCTAAGTTGATACTGATGTTATTTTCCAGCATTCACTGTGGGTGTCCACTCTAAGGAGCACTTTCTAACAAGCTTTAAGCTACCTCATTTGCCTATCGATAAATAACTCCATGCCTTTTATGGCTGAGAGAATCTGGTATCAGCATACAGACACCGAAGATCATTGATCTCCCAAAAGTCTACATCAGATACAGAGAGGCTGGGCTGCGTCTTATGTTTACAACAAACGCCAGACTTAATGCATCTTCATTTGTCTGATTGATGTTACTGAGATCTATACTTCATGGATTTTATGTAAAACAGATTGCAAAACAAGGACTTCAATATAGATGGTGTTTGCTGAAGAGACTAATAAATGATTCTGATTTAATACGATCATTATGTTGATTACTCGGTCAATTATCCAAATAGCACCAGCCCTGCAATAGTAACTGTAGCATTGAGGCCCTATTGAACATACATGAACCTGTTATAAGTACTATGAGGATACCACATCGAGATGTTCACTATACCATCGTGAAGTATATGATATGTCATTCTGTAATATGCCATTCATGTACCATCTCATTGACATGTACTGTGTTTAGAAAATCATTTTATGAAATAAACACTTTACAAACTCAAAAAACCAAGTGACACATTTGTCTATGATAAGGTAGTTTTGAACAAGAAATAAGCCACATAGAAAGAGAGAGAAATTAGGCTACTGCAGGCCTACACTCCCCGTTATAAATCATTGTTAAAATGTATTTTTGATAAAGACCTATTTTCACTACATCTATTTAATGAGTGAATAAAGCTGACTGCTATATCCAATAATCCTTTTAAGTGTGGTTACATTGATAGATATAAATTATGATCACTGCCTTTCTCAATGCACACATTTTTTCGTGACAAGCACTCATAGATAACATTCCTGTGTGTAATATATCTCTTGATCAAATGGCCTGAGAGAGGCAATCATGCAAACAATGCTATGGCTCCTTCAATGGAGAGGCCTTTTTAAGACCCCATCACTTAAAGTTATTCTTAGATCAGCAACATATATAAAGAACCTTCAGCTACAAAAAACAATCAGCAGTAAAGGACACTCGCTGACAGATCTGTAAATCTCATGTCACAGTCAAACCAGGTTCTCTCACAAAGACAGCATAAAGTACCACTTTCATTAATCTTTGTGATATCAGGTCTGAAGCAATAAACCAAATTTAATGTGTTCTTAGGACAGGCTTATTGAGCAGGCATTCTCTCACACACAGGCAAAAATTGGATAAATTTATATGTACATAAATCTGTACGCAAAGATATATGCCTGTATTAGAAAAGATACCATTTCAAAGTTTAAGATTCCCATATTACAGCAAAAACAAACATTCACAGAGACCTTGTAAAACGTTATCAGTATTTTTATAAAGATTTACTGGTGGAGAAGTTGACTATATAGCAGGTACAGCATCAATAGGTATCAAGTCATGTGACTGTCACATGTAGCCAGAAGCACTTGTCCGTCACACTCTGCCGCTCTTCTACTCATGTCTGCCAGTCTGATCACTGATGCGGATCAGGGTACCTGAAAGGTGGATTACTGCATCCTGCAAGGAATATGCCTTGTATACAGCTGATGGTATTATGTGGACTATAATGAGATATAATGGATTAGTTTGTTGCTTATTCTCATGGGGGTTATAAGAGGGAGCAAATGTATTTTCACACCCTAATACTATTCAAAGGATCACTTATATATCTCTTTAAATATATCTAGAAAAGAACCACTGTAAATGTAGATGTTTCAGTGGTGTACATTTTTTTCACTAAAATATGTACAGAGTGAAAATATATACACACAAAAATATTTATGTTTCCAGTAGGCTTTAGACCTCCACTTGTTACATGGTGTCAACATTGACAATAGTGATATAAAATTAATCTTACTCAGGCTACTTTTCATATCAACAACAGCCACTAACAATGGTCCTCCAAATTCTAAGGGTAGAGCAATAGAAGTGAATCTCTACATTACAACGTCTGAAGCGGACTGGGAATAATATGGACTATTGAATGCAATGTATGAGCCAATTCAATGGCTTCATAATCCAAATTGTAAAGAATTAAAAAAAAGAAGAAGATAGTCATGATGAAGGAACTATTGAAACGGGTCCATACGACTCCCTTTTAAATCCTACTGCAGACAGCTACACAGCAGCACTAGAGACCAATGCAGCAAAAAAAGGTGACTCATGGGGGTTGGCTTTGGGAAAAAACATAAAAAATTAACTACAGTCATTGAATCATCAATTGTTTGGAGATAGAAATCTTAAACTCGGCCGCAAGAATCCAGCCGATTTTTCCCTATGCTAGACATCAAGTAGCTGATTGCTTCTTTTAAATTCCTTTTGCGCTCTTCACCAATAGTCCCTCTACAATGGTTCTGTTATAGACACCATATATCATATGATGCAGAAAACAGGCCTGTGGCAGCTTTTGAAGGTGAGTGGACAGTAGTACATGGAAAGCTGGGTTTAAAGAGGGATGAGTTGTAAATTATATCATTGGAGGACCCAGTGGACTTCATGGCTGAGGGTCCTCCATTAGGGTTAAGGCTCTTTAACTTAAGGTCCAGGGGTATCTATTACGGTCCGTCACATTGGAAACAGCACACCCCACAGGCAGCAGTCCTGCTCGATACTCTGCAGTGCCTAATGTACCCTCACAGTCGGTGCTTGGTGCTCTTTACTCCTACTCCCTACACTCCCTTTATCCAAGCTGAACTCTACAAATTGGCCTCAGGTCCTTGTAACTGCTAACCCCCTACCAGTTAAACCAATCCCCATCAGGCAGTGTTGGCTGCTCCATGATAGAAGATGGCTGTAATCCCTCCCTCTCTAATCCCTCCTGACCCCTGCCAGCAGCCCTGAGCCCCGGGAGTACCTACCAAACAGACCTATCTGCACCCCTGTGTAATTAATCAGCCCCAGGCTTCAGCCCATTACCTTATCACCAACATAAACCCTTTGAGGTCTGGATAGTGTTTCTTATTGTAAACATCAAGAAATACATGAATTTGAAAGAATCCAATTTTCCCCCCAACTCTCGTATGTTGAACAGTTTGTAGACCTAAATATTATGAGTTTCCATTTTTAAGGAATTCTTTACATTTCTGCAATACTAAACCAACTGATGGACTATCAACTCTTCTCTACACCTTTTAAGGAACTATCCTCCTATTCATGCCCAGAGCTGCTCCTACATTCCTCCCACAGTCTGTTCACTGACTTAGCACTAACCTATCTGCCCTTTTATTTTGGGATCTAGTTAGCCACTTTCTGTAAATTGTGTGAAGCATACTTTCAAACTCAATCACTGTATTTGACAGTGCACTGCTGCTGGTAACATCAGAGGTCATGTGACAGGTTGTGGGCTTCTTGATCAGTCTGCCCCCTTGTGACCAGACAAGGCACTAACAGAGTAAAGGCACACTCTCCCAGCAGAGTCCGGATGCATCCAAGCTAGACCCTGCCTTACCATGACAGCATATACAAACATTTAGTGCCCTGTTGCTAAAAATGGCGGAGTCCAGCTCCATGTGTGGACAATCAATCTCCATACACATCCTCGTTCATCTAGCTCCCTCACTATATCTCTGAAGAACTAATGTTAACGTAGTAAAGTTGCACAGATAAGTGGGCATTCACCTAAAGGTCAATAAACTAACATTTTGTTTCTACATGTCCTTTGCTTCAGCTTCACTATTTGAGAATATAATGGAGAATAAATAGGCAATCCCAATTCAGGCCATCCAATGCTCAATGGCCTTTGTTGCTCTTTTCTATGACTGTTTTGTTTTTAAAGAATTACTGGGTATGTCAATAGGGGAGATATTTTCACCCTGATAACAAAATAGGCTTAAATGAGGCAATGTTATATAAATCTAGCTGACTAGATCCCTTAAACATAAAACCTTAATACCAAATCAACTACCATCTAACAACAGGATACCTACATCTCCTATATTCTGCCAGACTCTATCCCTCCATACACTATTGTCAACATGTCATTCCTTATATAGGGTTGTTGTTCAAAACATCAGGAATAAATGTACTCTGACCTTTACCACAGACATTGTAGAGCTGTATGGACAAGGAGATATTGGTGACTTGTTGACCTTTAGGAGGAATAGAATGCCTACATTATGGTAGCAAATATGACTACAGTTAGTGAACCAACATGTAGAAAGCATCTCATGTTCATGCACATTAGGATATCCCAGAGAAACAATGTGTTAAGAAGAGCTCTCCTATCTATAAAGCTGAAACAGAAAAGCCAAGAGCAGAGTCTCCTGACACGTTTACAAATGGCCAGTGGCAGAATGCATCTGCATTCATTTAATGGATGGGATCTTTATGTCATAGATCTTCTGTAGAAGAGATCTAAAACAAGGCTTTTCATATAAATAGTGTTTGCCAGAGATAGCTGGTTACTTACCTCTCCATGACTAGGCAGCTTTTATAGGGTAATTACATTAACCCTTTAAGGATACTGCATCATGACATCATGACATTGCTCATCACAATGAACTCACTAATGCTGCATTCAAGCATCATGAGGATCCTATGGTTGAGACACATCTGAAGGGCAGTCATGATGCTTGAATGCAGCACTGGGGAGTGACTCACTGGAGCTGCATTAGTGTATTGGTCCTCAAAGTTTTAAAGGCTCACCAGGGAGAAATTATAAGCCATAGGAGGTGAGAATACCACAGATACAGTGTCACATCAAGTTCAGTGTACACATGTTTTTTTATTGTTTATATCAGTCAACTGGGCCCACATCTGTTCAATTAGTGAATAAATAATCTCATTGCCTTTGATAAAATATGTAATATACTTCACAAATTTGACAAGAAATGTCTCAAATTGTTAGGGTCCTAGAATACGACAGGTACAGTGTCAAATCATGTTCAGGGTGCACATGTTGTTTTTCCTTCATATTTGCAATCAGTCAACTTGGCTAATATCTGTTAAGTTAGTAGATAAATAATCATCTTTTGCTTTCTTAAATGTGTTATATACCTCAGCAGTTTTGACATAAAAGTCTAGAATTCTTTACTCAATATGATGCATGAATGCCAGAATGGTGAGTTACTTGCTATGGCTGCATTTATGGATCATGATGACAAATGGCCCCAGTGAGACCGCTAAACTTGATTCATTCTTAATATTCACAACTTTTTGATTTGAGTTTCTACAGCCTTTTGGGTCCCCCAAATCTTTTAGCTTGGATGTTGTGTAAAAGAAGAGAGACTATGGATCAAAGGTCTCTATCATATCATGCCCCTAACTAAGTGAGAATCCTTGTACCAGCAGGTAACCCCTTAAATACCTACATTAGAAAAGGAAGAATTGACTTCTCATGACTGTCCTATTGCAGTAAATACAAACCTATATATTGAACACAGACCATGTTTATAAGCAAACATTACCAGCCTCCTGTTCAGCATAGCGCTGGTCACGTGTGTGGGATCTATAAAGTGTGTGGAGGCTTTAGGAGGTTGTTGACAAAGCTTGGTGTCTCATCTATAGAGGCAGCTGAGTTTAGAACAGTCAGAGTGCTCCCACTATTTAATGCTCAACTGTAAATAGAGATATGCAGTACACATTTTGTCTCTCAGCCTGTCTCTATTCTTGGCTTGTCTCCCTCACTCTCATCAGTGTCTCTCCAACTTTTTACAAATGAACAAACGAGGACATACAAGGTAATGCCCCTCAAGCTACCAGTGAGGAGGAGCAGGATATGGAAGGGGGTAACACCAGAATCTGTAAAATGTCCTTTATGCATTTATCCTATGGACATACTCTATTGTAAAGAGCTGAAGGCTAAAATGAATTTTCACATTGATGAAATAGTGGCCAATAATAAGAACAACGCAATGAAGGTGAAAGTTCGGAAGATATAATCAATCAGGTAGACAGGCATTTGGCAAAACGAATTGAGACAAAACAGGAGGTGAATAAATAATTGTGAACATCTGTAGGACAGACGTGAGGACATTTAGCATGCGCCCAACAGGACACAAGAATGTCAGTAATGGAATAAATCACAGCTGTGTGTGTGTTGAATGCTAATTCATGACATACCATGCTACAGGGAGGTTGTTGCTGTAGGGGGAGGATTCTCATCAGACATGGATAAGTACTCAGGAGCTCTTAAACTTATTGAATGACATCTCTACAACCTTAGCAATAGGTTTATAGATCTTTCAATGCATGTGAGGAGCAGAAGGGGAACCTTTCTGGAAATCACATGTGGCAGTGTTAGACAAGGCAACTGCCACACAGTTGCTTGAAGATCGAAATGAATGAGAGAATAATTCCCCCTGCTGGGAAACACAACAATGTAGGGAGGAAATGAAGTCATGTTGTATTCCCAGAGAGGGACTTGGTAAGCTGGTAACAATAGGTGTACAGGGACATGGAGAGTGGAGACCAGGATGAAGATAGATCTATGTGCTGTAGTCAGTCTACCCTGCCCCTACTGATGGATCGAGGACTGGTTCTATTATCAATCAAAAGAGATAGGCTCGATATCGAGAAAGCATAAGGAGCCTCTGTTTTCAATGGGGTGGAAAACAAACCATAGATCTAATTTTCTTTTCAATCGACATCTTTTTTGCATCTCTGACATATTGCCCAAATTATGACTCTGCCTGTGCCATTTGGTTTATTTATGACAAATGATTCTAGATTCTAACAATCACAACTTGCAAGTCAAACAATAATAAGGTTTTTGATAGATGACTCCAATCATCATTCCCCAAGATGGGTTTGCTCAGATAGTAAAGCTACAGGTTCTTTAATCCTATTATCTGGCCGTGAGAGAACCAACTTTTTCATTCCAGTCACTTCTTTGATTATCTCTCCCTCACTGTGCACTTTGAGATATAACAATAACAAGAAGTAGGGCTCTGAATGAATGACTGCTAGCAGAACTCAAGTGTTGTTATTCAAATTAGTGCAGGCTTTAAGAGCATAGCATGCTATGGAAATGAGTACATCTTTAGTTCATACCTAAAGTTATAAGACTAAACTATGCCAGTCATCTCAACACACCAATGGCAGCACTTTTTATACAGTGGAAAGTGAATTTTATGTGCACAGAAGTCATGCACATTATTGCGAGGGTAGAGAGTTCTATACTGCACACACACATCTGGTATCAGCAGCCTAACATAGTGCTTGAAGGTATCATGCTTTTGGTTGTCTTGATCCGTGACTGCAGTCCTGATGAGTAGCTTTCAAGGGCTACATTCAGGTACCATGAAGCCAGGGCTGATGTACTCCTAAAGCATTCATACTAACGGAGACTGCATTTATGTGTCATGTCAAAGGGTATAGCACATTAAAGTGCTATCAGGCCAATCAACATTCCCAGTCTTGATGATTGCATTAGGGCACCCTTGTCCCCCCAAATAATATATACAACTCTCTGCTTCATTTAAACATTCCTGATCACCGCTCAGCTTTATAACTTGGTCTTTGGACTTCATGATCAAAGATGATGAATGAACAGATGAACAGTAGATATTAGATGGCTACAGGATAATGAGACTCATCCATTAGATTTGACACTTAGCACTGGCTGAAATAAGCATCGTTAATCTCAATAGAAATGGTAACTGGCATCTTCTAATTGGTCTATATGAGGTGATTGTTCAATAGGATTGAGATTGTCAGCTAGAAGATACATCACATCATTAAACTAAGGGCAGGTCATTCTTGAATGAAGTATCTTGGGCATTTAAAAAATGATAGCTGCCGATCTTAAGAATGGTTAGAATCCCCTCAAGGAATGATATAATTCCTTTTAATATTTATTATAATCTGTACTTTATAGTGCTTCCATCAAAGATTGAAGTATTAAATATATTAGAGAAGGTTAACTAAGTTTCACATTCTACAGCATACAGAAAACTAAAACTATATACTGTACAGTGCTGCCATCAATGATTGCAGTATCCAACATCTTAGAACCTAAAGCCCTACAATTCTCCGTTACATACAATTACTGATTTTACTGAAATGCATCATATGTTGGACATTAGTGCTTCATTACTCAGATTATAAAAAGCATAGAGTATCATTGACTGTTAATTGACTCATTTAGAAGGTTTCAGAGTCTACATAGTAGTAGAAACTAATCCATTAAAAAGATGAACTAATAATGTAACTGTAGCCAACAGTATTCAAATGTCAGATTCAGATTATGAGTGGGAAGTGAATCACAATTTCTCCATATAGTCTACTAATTTCCATTTCCTATTCATATTTGACTGATAGGAAACCTCAGACCCACAGACTTCAGAAATCTAATGGAAAATCCCTTGGCACCCAGCATCTATGTTGCTCATGTGCGTTGGATGCACTCTTAGAGGATTATCACATATGATGCCCTGTGGCTATACTTGTGTCATTGATTGGCCCAATATCAGGTCATGCCTGAGGCTTTCATCATTCCCACATCCCCTGCCTCCCTACCACACCCGCAGACCAACCGCATTCCCCCTCCCACAACACTGACCATCCCCTACATGGTCAGCCAGCTGCAAGTGTCCCCTATATGAGGTGCTTTGATGTCTCTTAAAGCCACATACATGGTTATATTGAAAAACCAAATCTTAAAATATATCTATCAATTATACCAAGTATCAATCACTTCTGATTCTCTATCAATAACTGTTCCCCAACAGAATCTTACAGCATGTAATAGAGGGCTCGGATAGCACTGTCCAACACTGGTAATTTTTATGCTCCAGTGCTTAGTATGTAGTCACTATCCCAGGTTAGTCATACTGGTCAGAATGACAAACTGATATTCAAAAACGACTGAGGCAAAACATAATATGACTGTTGCAATACTCAGAAATACATGTACAACTCAATGCTGGGAAGCTGTTCTCTAAACCAACCATCTGCCTGCATGCGCCTCTGTATGTGCATCAGTGCGCTGGGTGGAATCTACACCTGCAGTACCTTAATGCCTACATGACTTCATCTTCCCTGTCCTGAACTCTTATATTTATGAATGATATTACTCACTCACTCGCCCACCCAAATACTCACTCCCTCTGAAACTCACTGACTGACTGACAGTGACCCATCCAATCACCCTTATAGTGTTTTAAAGGTCAACAAGAACATTTATATAGATAAGAGCCACCAGTAACATTGTGTCCCTACAGGCCAAGAATCAACTTATAACTCTGTAAACTAAATTCAAATAAAGCCTTTTCCAACTCTTCATAGAAAAGCCTGCCTAAAGACGTAAAACTTGTAGTCAGACTCACATTCGGCCATAACATCAAATGAGGAATTATCAGCTTGGAGCTGGGATGAAGGTCCTGAATGGCCACTCAGACGCCTGACCTACATCTAGCTAGTTACCACACTAATTGTGTCTGACCACTGCATCCGGTACAGATTACTACAGCATTCATCATTCTGGTAAATAGTCAATGACAGGCACTTAGTCCACATTATGGTGACAGGCTCTGTACAGTTGTTAGTGGTGTAGCTAGTAGCAAGATACCCAAAGAAACTCTTGTCATGTATAATAGCTAATGCAGCCGATTCATCCTTCTCCCTGCGGGAGATGTCCCCACCTCCCAATTTCATGCAGTATATTTAACCAATAATATATGAATATCGCCGACCGCGGGGTTTGTATTGATGAATAACGACCGAGGGGCGTAGCCCCGAGGTTGTTATTCATCTATACAAACCCCAAGGTCGGCGATATTCATATATTATTAGGTTTATTATACGATTTTCCCATTGAAATGTCCTTATTTACCTTTAAAACGTCCTATTTTCGCCATTTTGAAGGATTATACACTGAATATCACTCGAACACCAGTAGCGCCATGTTGTGGAACTCTTCAGTAGGGGAGGTGAGGAAGAAAGAGCTAGGCGCGGGGATCGGTCATTATTTCAAATCCAACATACCCTCAGTGTTAACGTATAGGAGTGTACCTACGCCGCGCGACCTGCTGCTTTAAAAACTAACTGCTCCCTGATACACTGGAATATATACAGCGTTTCCCTACCCGTTCACCACAGCCGGATAGGCATGGACGCTAGCGTCTCCGCCTCACACACCAAGGGTCTCCAGATCGATCCTGGGTGGAAACGAACCATTTTCAAAATGCCTATTTCTATGTGAAAAAAAATCCCTAGAATTATTTTAACGAAAGGCTAAGTAAAGTCCAACTTCTAGCTGTATAGTAAAAAAGAAATTAGAAAAAAATATTGATTTTCAAAGAAATTATACCAAAAAATGCCTTTTCTTCTTTAACTCGGTAAATAATGGGCTGGAAATCCGCCTGTAGACTCCTTGTTTCGCCACCTCCCTCTACCAGCGCCTCCACGGCGTGGTGGTTAGCACGTCGGACTTCAAGTCTTGATGTAGCGTGTTCGAGTCTCCATGAAACCTCTGATTTTATGGCTGACGATTCCCATTCAGAATCTTTCTGATATTCTGAATATCAGAACGATTTCAACTCCCCAAGTGTGCGCTATGATGGAATATCAGAACGGGAATATCACCTAAAAAGCACGGTGTAAGCCCATATCGTATAATAATTCCTGATAATGGAAATTGTGTCTACCAGAGCAACATGCCTGCTTCGTTTCCCCTTTTCTATTGTCATTTGAATTGGATGAGGCCCTGGGGGATTCTCGTGTTATTCTCTTTAATATTCATTGTTTTTGAAGCTAGTTATTGCTAAAAATATAATAAATAGTCCATCATAGATTGCAAAGTATACATATTGTTATTCCAGTCATTCCCAAACTTGAGCTCATGTATCTTAGCATAATACTTTAATAACTACTTACCAGTTTGGAGAACCACTTAGATCTGTATGAGGCAGAAGTTAATAAAGTATTCACTATATTACTTGTGAAAGCCACAAGGCAAAGATGAGTGTTTCCACTTACACAACGCATTAAACAATACACAAGGACGTCATAAGGAGCTTGGCTTAACTGATAGATGGGGAGCAAGGAATGGCCTTTGTTTACAATTTGACATTTAGGCCTTCCTAGAGCACTAGCAGAAAGGAACAGGAGGAAATCTTTTTATTAACCATGAGAAGGATGAGCACATAATTGTCTTTTATAATAGTTGCAGGGATGACATTAAGAGATCCATATATTTATGAACAAAGAGCTAAGTGGAAGTGCAAGAAAGCAAATATACACTGTCATATACACTAATATCTTTTGATGACTTAAAGATGCCTAAAATATTTGAAGGATGGGGTTAATTAAGATCAGTCCATCAAATCTATCTGACAAGTTGGTCATTACCTTTATATACCGATACAATTGTATGATATCACTATGTACTGAATGACTTCTTCTTAAGCTCTATTTCATTATTGTCTGTCTATACTAAAGTCTTTCCAGATAAATGCCAACTGTCCCTGTTCTTTTCCCCCTTCTCACAGAGAGCAGTGAGTGCAGATCTGGCTCCAGCTGAAACAGGTATTGAACTGACTTCCAGCACAGACAGTCTGAGTACTGTTTCTAGTTAATGAAGTTACCCAGAACTAAGATAATGTGTCTGCTGGGGTTGTCCATGCTAATCTATACTGAGATAGTGTCAGTCATTAGGAGGTATTAGGTTAAGCGTGTCTCAAACTTATTCACTGGGAATATACCTACTGAACAAGAGGGCAGAACTTATCTGTCTGTAATGAATGTCTGCCAATCACTGTAAATAGTTGCAACTAGACTCTCTTGTGAATCAATTTTGTATAAACTCATGATATATATCAAATGTGATCCACTTTCATCTGACTGCAAGTTAGAGGAAAATAGATGAGTAGTCAGAAATACTCTAGTTGGTTCAAGTTATGCCAAGAAAATATCTAAGTTGATACTGATGTTATTTTCCAGCATTCACTGTGGATGTCCACTCTACGGAGCACTTTCTAACAAGCCTGCTTTAAGCTACCTCATTTGCCTATCGATAAATAACTCCATGCCTTTTATGGCTGAGAGAATCTGGTATCAGCATACAGACACTGAAGGTCATTGATCTCCCAAATGTCTACATCAGATATAGAGAGCCTGGGCTGCGTCCTACCATGTTTACAACACACACCAAACTTAATGCATCCTCATTTGTCTGATTGATGTTACTGAGATCTATACTTCATGGATTTTATGTAAAACAGATTGCAAAACAAAGACTTCAATATAGATGGTGTTTGCTGAAGAGACTAATAAATGATTCTGATTTAATACGATCATTATGTTGATTACTCGGTCAATTATCCAAATAGCACCAGCCCTGCAATAGTAACTGTAGCATTGAGGCCGTATTGAACATACATGAACCTGTTATAAGTACTATGAGGATACCACATCGAGATGTTAACTATACCATCGTGAAGTATATGATATGTCATTCTGTAATATGCCATTCATGTACCATCTCATTGACATGTACTGTGTTAAGAAAACCATTTTATGAAATAAACACTTTACAAACTCAAAAAACCAAGTGACACATTTGTCTATGATAAGGTAGTTTTGAACAAGAAATTAGCCACATAGAAAGAGAGAGAAATTAGGCTACTGCAGGCCTACACTCCCCGTTATAAATCATTGTTAAAATGTATTTTTGATAAAGACCTATTTTCACTACATCTATTTAATGAGTGAATAAAGCTGACTGCTATATCCAATAATCCTTCTAAGTGTGGTTACATTGATAGATATAAATTATTATCACTGCGTTTCTCAATGCACACATTTTTTCGTGACAAGCACTCATAGATAACATTCCTGTGTGTAATATATCTCTTGATCAAATGGCCTGAGAGAGGCAATCATGCAAACAATGCTATGGCTCCTTCAATGGAGATGCCTTTTTAAGACCCCATCACTTAAAGTTATTCTTAGATCAGCAACATATATAAAGAACCTTCAGCTACAAAAAACAATCAGCAGTAAAGGACACTCGCTGACAGATCTGTAAATCTCATGTCACAGTAAAACCAGGTTCTCTCACAAAGACAGCATAAAGTACCACTTTCATTAATCTTTGTGATATCAGGTCTGAAGCAATAAACCAAATTTAATGTGTTCTTAGGACAGGCTCGTTGAGCAGGCTTTCTCTCACACACAGGCAAAAATTGGATTTATATGTAAATAAATCTGTACGCAAAGATATATGCCTGTATTAGAAAAGATACCATTTCAAAGTTTAAGATTCCGATATTACAGCAAAAACAAACATTCACAGAGACCTTGTAAAAGGTTATCAGTTTTTTTATAAAGATTTACTGGTGGAGAAGTTGACTATATATCAGGAACAGCATCAATAGGTATCAAATCATGTGACTTTCACATGTAGCTAGAAGCACTTGTCCGTCACACTCTGCCGCTCTTCTACTCATGTCTGCCAGTCTGATCACTGATGCGGATCAGGGTACCTGAAAGGTGGATTACTGCATCCCTGCAAGGGATATGCCTTGTATACAGCTGATGGTATTATGTGGACTATAATGAGATATAATGGATAAGTTTGTTGCTTATTCTCATGGGGGGTTTAATAGCGGGAGCAAATGTATTTTCACACCCTAATATTATTCAAAGGATCACTTATATATCTCTTTAAATATATCTAGAAAAGAACCACTGTAAATGTAGATGTATCAGTGGTGTACATTTTTTTCACTAAAATATGTACAGAGTGAAACTATATACACACAAAAATATCTATGTTTCCAGTAGGCTATAGACCTACACTTGTTACATGGTGTCAACTTTGACAATAGTGATATGAAATTAATCTTACTCAGGCTACTTTTCATATCAACAATAGCCACTAACAATGGTCCTCCAAATTCTAAGGGTAGAGCAATAGAAGTAAATCTCTACATTACAACGTCTGAAGGGGACTGAATGCAATGTATGAGCCAATTCAAAGCTTCATAATCCAAATTGTAAAGAGCTAAAAAAAAGAAGAAGATAGTCATGATGAAGGAACTATTGAAACGGGTCCATACGACTCCCTTTTAAATCCTACTGCAGACAGCTACACAGCAGTACTAGAGACCAATGCAGCAAAAAGAAGGTGACTCATGGGGGTTGGCTTTGGGAAAAAACATAAAAAATTAACTACAGTCATTGAATCATCAATTACTTGGAGATAAAAAGCTTTAACTTGGCCACAAGAATAGAGCCCATTTTTCCCTATGCTAGACATCAAGTAGCTGATTGCTTCTTTTAAATTATTTTTACACACTTCACCAATAGTCTCTCTACCACGATGCTGTTATAGACACCATATATTATATGATGCAGAAAACAAGCCTGTGGCAGCTTTTGAAGATGAGTGGACAGTAGTACATGGAAAGCTGGGTTTAAAGAGAGGTGAGTTGTAAATCATATCATTGGAGGAGCCAGTGGACTACATGGCTGAGGGTCCTCCATTAGGGTTAAGGCTCTTTAACTTAAGGTCCAGGGGTATCTATTACGGTCCGTCACATTGGAAACAGCACACCTCACACACAGCAGTCCTGCTCGATACTCTGCAGTGCCTGATGTACCCTCACAGTCGGTGCCTGGCACTCTTCACTCCTACTCCCTACACTCCCTTTATCCAAGCGGAACTCTGCAAATTGGCCTCAGGTTCCTGTAACTGCTAACTCCCTACCCATTAAACCAACCCCCATCATGCAGTGTTTGCTGCTCCATGATAGAAGATGGCTGTAATCCCTCCCTCTCTAATCCCTCCTGACCCCTATCAGCAGCCCTTAGCCCCGGGAGCACTCACCATACAGACCTATCTGCACTCCTGTGTAATTAATCAGCCCCAGGCTTCAGTCCATTACTTTAACACCAAAAGTAAGCCTTTAAGGGCTGCACAGTGTCTCTCAATGTAAACATCAAGATATCCATGAAATTAAAAAAATCCCATTTTCCCCCCAACTCTCGTACATTGAACAGTCTGTAGACCCGAATATTGTGAGTATCAATTTTTAAAGAATTCTTTACATTTCTGCAATACTGAAGCAACTGATGGACTATCAACCCTTTTCTACACTGTTTAAGGTTCTATCCTCCTAGTTATGCCCAGAGGTGCTCCCACAGCCTATTCACTGACTAACCGCTAAGCTATCTGTCCTTTTATTTTGGGATCTAGTTAGCTTCTGTAAATTGTGTGAAGCAAACTTTCAAACTCAATCACTGTATTGGACAGTGCACTGCTGCTGGTAACATCAGAGGTCATGTGATAGGCTGTGGGCTTCTTGATCAGTCTGGCCCCTTGTGACCAGATAAGGCACTAACGGAGTAAAGGCACACTCTCCCAGCAGAGTCCGGATGCATCCAAGCTAGACCCTGCCTTACCATGACAGCATATACAAACATTTAGTGCCCTGTTGCTAAATATGGAGTCCAGTTCCATGTGTGGACAATCAATCTCCATACACATCCTCGTTCATCTAGCTCGCACACTATATCTCTGAAAAACTAATGTTAACGTAGAAAAGTTGCACAGATAAGTGGGCATTCACCTAAAGGTCAATAAACTAACATTTTGTTTCTACATGTCCTTCGCTTCACCTTCATTATTTGAGAATATAAGGGAGAATACATAGGCAATCCCAATTCAGGCCATCCAATGCTCAATGGCCTTTGTTGCTCTTTTCTATGACTGTTTCGTTTTTAAAGAATTACTGGGTATGTGAATAGGGGAGATATTTCCACCCTGATAGCAAAATAGGCTTAAATGAGGCAATGTTATATAAATCTAGCTGACTAGATCCCTTAAACATAAAACCTTAATACCAAATCAACTACCTGCTAACAACAGGATACCTACATCTTCTATATTCTGCCCGACTCTATCCCTCCATACACTATTGTCAACATGTCATTCCTTATATAGGGTTGTTGTTCAAAACATCAGGAATAAATGCACTCTGACCTTCACCACAGACATTGTAGAGCTGAATGGACAAGGAGATATTGGTGACTTGTTGACCTTTAGGAGGAATAGAATGCCTACATTATGATAGCAAATATCACTACAGTTAGTGAACCAACATGTATAAAGAAGCTCATGTTCATGCACATTAGGATATCCCATAGAAACAGTGTGTAAAGAAGAGCTCTCCTATCTATAAAGCTGAAACAGAAAAGCCAAGAGCAGAGTCTCCTGACACGTTTACAAATGGCCAGTGGCATAATGCATCTGCATTCATTTAATGGATGGGATCTTTATGTCATAGGTCTTCTGTAGAAGAGATCTAAAACAAGGCTTTTCATATAAATAGTGTTTGCCAGAGATAGCTGGTTACTAACCTCGCCATGACTACGCAGCTTTTATAGGATAATTACATTAACCCTTCAAGGCTACTGCATCATGACATCATGACATTGCTCATCACAATAAACTCACTAATGCTGCATTCAAGCATCATGAGGATCCTATGGTTGAGATACATCTGAAGGGCAGTCATGATGCTTAAATGCAGCACTGGGGAGTGACTCACTGGAGCTGCATTAGTGCATTGGTCCTCAAAGTTTTAAAGGCTCATCAGGGAGAAATTATAAATCATAGGAGGTGAGAATACCACAGATGCAGTGTCACTTCAAGTTCAGTGTACACATGTTTTTTTAAAAATTGTTTATATCAGTGAACTGGGCTCACATCTGTTCAATTAGTAAATAAATATTCTCATTGCCTTTAATAAAATATGTAATATACTTCAGCAGATTTGAAAAGAAATGTCTAAAATTTTTGGGGTGCTAGAATACGACAGGTAGGCTACAGTGTCAAATCATGTTCAGCGTGCACATGTTGTTTTTCCTTTATATTTGCAATCAGTCAACTTGGCTAATATCTGTTAAGTTAGTAGATAAATAATCATCTTTTTCTTTCTTAAATGTGTTATATACCTCAGCAGTTTTGACAAAAAGGTCTAAAATTCTTTGCTCAATATGATGCATGAATGCCAGAATGGTGAGTTACTTGCTATGGCTGCATCTATGGATCATGATGACAAATGGGCCCAGTAAGTCCGCTAAACCTGATTCATTCTTAATATTCAAAACTTTTTGATTTGAGTTTCTACAGCCTTTGGGTCCCCCAAATATTTTAGTTTGGATGTTGTATAAAAGAAGAGAGACTATGGATCAAAGGTCTCTATCATATCATGCCCCTAACTAAGTGAGAATCCTTGTACCAGCAGGTAACCCATTAAATACCTACATTAGAAAAGGGAGTATTGACTTCTCATGACTGTCCTACTGCAGCAAATACAAACCTATATATTGAACAAAGACCATGTTTATAAGCAAACATTACCAGCCTCATGTTCAGCCTAGCGCTGGTCACGTGTGTGGGATCTATAAAGTGTGTGGAGGCTGGATGAGGTTGTTGACAAAGCTTGGTGTCTCATCTATAGAGGCAGCTGAGTTTAGACCAGTCAGAGTGGTCCCACTATTTAGTCCTCAACTGTAAATAGAGATATGCAGTACACATTTTGTCTCTCAGCCTGTCTCTATTCTTGGCTTGTCTCCCTCACTCTCATCAGTGTCTCTCCTACTTTTTACAAATGCACAAATGAGGTAATGCCCCTCAAGCTACCAATAGGCCTTTGTCCACTATACAACAAGGAAAGTGGAATATATGGTGGTTTTGATGTCCAGCAATATGTACATATTTTGGAATACATTTTGTAGATATATTCTACTTCAACTATGCTGTGTCCACTAGGCGTTATAAATTGCTGCCCAGACTGCCACGGGCAAACATGGACAAGGTTTTACAATAGAATAAAGAACATATATTCCAATTTCTGCACTAAAAATCAAACATGTTAGATATTTTAGCGTCCACTTTTAACGTCCACTTTTGACGTCCACATTTTTATATTTCATTTTTGTATTTCAGAATTTTGTAGTCAAGGTGTGTCCACAGGAAGACAAAACATATATTTCATATTTGTATTCAAAATCACGTTTCAAAGGACAACAAACGGCCTCATATATGCTAGTGGACACAGGCCTAATGAGGAGGAGCAGGATATGGAAGGTGGTAACACCAGAATCTGTAAAATGTCCTTTATGCATTCATCCTATGGACATACTCTATTGTAAAGGGATGAAGGCTAAAACGAATTTTCACATTGATGAAATAGTGGCCAATAATAAGAACATGACAACTAAGGTAAAAGTTCTGAAGATATAATCAATCAGGTAGACAGGCATTTGGCAAAATGAATTGAGAGAAAACAGGAGGTGCATAAATAATTGTTAACAACTGTAGGACAGAGGTGAGGACATTGAGCATGCTACCAACAGGACAAAGCAATGTCAGTAATGAATAAATCACAGCTGTCTGTGGGCTGAATGCTGATTCATGACATACCATGCCACAGGGAGGTTGTTGCTGTAGGGGGAGGATTCTCATCAGACATGGATAAGTACTCAGGAGCCCTTAAACTTATTGAATGACATCTCTACAACCTTAGCAATAGGTTTATAGATCTCTCAATGCATGTGACTAGCAGAATAGGGGAACTTTCTGGAAACCACATGTGACAGTGTTAGACAAGGCAACTGCCACACAGTTGCTTGAAGATCGAAATGAAGGAGAGAACAATTCCCCTGCTGGGAAACACAACAATATGGGGAGGAAATTAAATCATATTGTATCCCCAGAGAGGGGCTGGGTAAGCTGGTAACAATAGGTGTTTTGGGACATGGAGACTGGAGGGCAGGATGCAGTTAGATCTATGTGCTGTAGTCAGTCTACCCTGCCCCTACTGATGGATCGAGGACTGGTTCTATTGTCAATCAAGAAAGATAGTCTCTATATTGGGAAAGCATAAGGAGTCTCTCTTTTCAATGGGATGGGTAAAAGATCATAGATCTAAATTTTGCATGTCTGAGATCTTGCCCAAATTATGACTCTGACGGTGCCTTTGCTTTTATTTATGACGAATGGTTTTAGATTCTAACAATGACAACTTGCAAGCCAAACAGTAATAAGGTTTATGATGGATGACTCCAATCATCATTCCCCAAGATGGGTTTGCTCAGATCGTAAAGCTGCAGGTTCTTTAATCCTATTGAGAGAACCAACTTTTTCATTCCAGTCACTTCTTTGATTGTCTCTCCCTCACTGTACACTTGGAGATATAACATTAACAATAAGTAGGGCTCTGAATGAATGACTGCTAGCAGAATTCAAGTGTTGTTATTCATATTAGTGCAGGCTTTAAGAGCACAGCATGCTATGGCAATGAGTGCACGTGTAGTTTATACCTAAAGTTATAAGACTAAAATATGCCAGTCATCTCAACACATCAATGGCAGCACTTTTCATACAGTGGAAAGTGAATTTTGTGTGCACAGAAGTCATGCACATTATTGTGAGGGTAGAGTGTTCTTTCTATACTGCACACACACACATCTGGCATCAGCAGCCTACCATAGTGCTGGAAGGTATCATGCTTTTGGTTGTCTTGATCCGTGACTGCAGTCCTTTACAAGGGCTGCATTCAGGTACCATGAAGACAGGGCTGATGTACTCCTGGAGCATTCATACTAAGGCCACTCAAGAAAAAGTGGTTTCTCATCACCAAGGTCTGAAAAATCTGAAGAGGGAGGCTTTTTTTTTTTTTACTCGCAGGCCAAAATGTATAGGATAATTTACGGGTTTCTTTGGCCAAAATTCACATTTTATTGGTTAAGAATTAATTGAAATTTAGAAGTGGAGAAGATGTAAGTTATTTCTATACCACTGCATTGCTGGCATTATTAGCTTTAATTTGATACCAAATATGACCAATTTTATCCATTTTCATGAGATTTTTCATCAAAATTTGGCAAAAAAATAAAAGCTTTCCCCAAAACATGATTTTTATGATGCGCGCGGTGATGAGAAACCATTTTATTTTTTTGAGTGGCCTAACGAAGACTGCATTTTTGTGTCATGTCAAAGGGTGAAGCACATTAAAGTGCTATCAGGCCAATCAACCTTCCCAGTCTTGATGATTGCATTAGGGGACCCTTGTCCCCCCCAAATAATATATACAACTCTCTGCTTCATTTAAACATTGTATTCCTGATCGCCGCTCAGCTTTAATTTTTTTTATAGATTTTTATTAAGGTATTATAACTTGGTCTTTGTGAAACTTGGACTTCATGATCAAAGATGATGAATGAACAGATGAATAGTAGATATTAGATGGCTACAGGATAATGAGACTCTTCCATTAGGTTTGACACTTAGCACTGGCTGAAATAAGCATTGTTAATCTCAATAGAAATGGTTACTGGCATCTTCTAATCGTCTATATGAGGTAATTATTCAATAGGATTGAGATTGTCAGCTAGAAGATAAATCACATCATTAAACTAATTACTAAGGGAAGGTCATTCTTAAATGAAGTACCTTGGGCATTTACAAAATGATAGCTGCCAATCTTAAGAATGGTTAGAATCCCCTCAAGGAATGATATAATTCCTTTAAATACTAAATATAATGAAGCTGTAATATCTCAAATGAAGCCATGAAAGGGAATATTAAGACCCAACCCTGCTTTGTGACCTCTACTCTACAGTTAAGCATCGGCTTTAAGGACAGAGAAAGGAAGTCCAAGAGGAATAGTTCAACTATTACCCACACCATATTGTCACTTATCTGTACTTTACAGTGCTTCCAACAAGGATTGAAGTATTAAATATATTAGAGACGGTTAACTAAGTTTCACATTCTACACCATTCAGAAAACTAAAACTATATACTGTACAGTGCTGCCATCAATGATTGCAGTATTAAACATCTTAGAACCTAAAGCCCTACAATTCTCCGTTACATACAACTACTGATCTTAAAGTGCATCATATGTTGGACATTAGTGCTTCATTACTCAGATTATAAAAAGCATAGAGTATCATCGACTGTTAACTGACTCATTTAGAAAGTTTCAGAGTCAACAGTTAGAATGACAAACTGATATTCAAAAAAAATTGAGGCAAAACATAGTATGACTAATGCATTACTCAGAAATACATAGCCTAAAACTCATAGAGGTGCAAAGACTAATGTGGATTGGTCACAATTAACTAACCTGATTGTCTCATTGGTACATACTAACTGTGGTTGGTTTTTTAGGGAGCCAAAATATGACTAACTAAGTTATTCACAAGTGAGAGAGTTCCTAGCCAGTGCTGAATATGGTCAAAATATCAGTGCAGGCTCTGGCTAATGGATCAGCATATATGATGCCCTATGGTTATACCCTTGTCATTGATTGGCTCAATATCAGGTCGTGCCTGAGGTTATTATTGGACCCCACAGTCATGTTGATATCTCCTGCCTGCCCTACTCCCCCCCACACACTTTCCCTACATAAAACTCTTACCTCCCCACACATCCCTGCTGTAGTTAGCTTGTTGATGCCTTGTAGAGCTGCATATTGCAGCTGGCCCAGACTTATCTGATGACTGAACAAATAGGTAGTGAATACCGCTGGTTCACAGGTCGGTGTGATAAAAAGTATGACAACAATCAATAGAAAGAAGAAGGTGCCTTTTTGTGAAGGTTATAATCCATACAGTAACTGTCATATTATTGTCTTGCAATCAAAAGATAATGTCTACTGCTTCACATATTGTAAAATAGAATGATTTGAAAACAGCCATGATGATTTTAAGTTCCAAGAAAGTCCGATGCCCTGTGTTTGTTACATTATTCTTACCACCTTTACCTCTTTTTCCTATATTTTATGCAGCCATTAAAATGTCTTTGTTCAGTTCCCGGAATATTGAAGCTGTGTCAGGACACAGTACCTTGGCGCTATTGTTAAAATAAAATTGAGCTTAATGTTTCATTTTCCAAGTAGTTATTATCCTCAATAATTGCTGTTTGAAAATAATCATCGTAGCTTCTTCCATGGGGGATTGGTGCTGTGTGAGACAATAAACAGGTAATGTCTTCATTGCGATGAACATTGGATTTTTCAGGAGAGCAATAGAATAAAATAACTCCCCATTAAAGTCTGATTGCTGAGCATTGAACACTGTCTTGTCACAGTTGCCTGTTGAAGCTGTGGGAAAAACAAAACTGAGGAGATGTAAGGACAGAGTGCGAGACAATAAGTGACTAACTAAACCAGTCCAGTTTATAAAAATGTTGTATTCATATTGTATGAGTAGTTATCCAATCACCACAAATCATCACCTTGGTGATGTTTTCCTATAATGCTAAGATCCGTTAAGCATTTCGAGAGATTGTGTCATGGTTAGGGTTGAATTCCATATCATGTTCTGCATAGATATTTTCTATCATATTTTTGAGGGGATTATTGAATTATAGCCACCTCATTACAGATTAGTACAGAAAATACATAAAGAAAATATCTCAGGTGCATTAAGCAAATGGAAATGCATTAAGTCTGGGGCATTTCATAAACATTGGGGGAAACATCTTGTACCAGACATATAGATCTGAAAGTGCTGTCCAAAACAATGTCTGCCCTTGCAGCAGTCAATGAGTTGCAATGTTGGTGATTGCCGTGCATATGTGGTGGTGTATTACAACATGATAAACTGTGTATTCTATTGCATTCAATGATAAAATATAACAAATGCATTACTATGCATACCCAGCTAACAAAAAAACGTTATTTTACGTCAAAATAACGTTATAAAATTTCATATAACGTTATGCCATAGTAAGGAGCCTTAGAGAAACGTTATTTAACGTTATATAACGTTACAAAATGTGGTATAACGTTTTTTGTTTACTGGGTATCTCTATTATTATTGACAAATAATTGGATTTGTTTGAGTTATCATTGCAAGACTGTAGGCTATATTTGATCATGAGCCAATGAGATACCACAATTGTTCTGTGAATTTTGTTTGGCAGCCTAGGATAAAGGTCAGGGTGCACTTACTGCTGATGATTAAGGTGACGACCCTATAAAAGACTGACACATTAACAATGGGTACTGAGGTTCAGAGGAGGTAGGGCAGGATGTGGGAGATCTGGGTATCCTATTGTTAGGAGGTAGTTCAGTGGGTAACAAGGTATCACGTTCATGTGTAGTTTTAAACTATAGAACATATTTTTTGACAGAGAGAAGTAATACATTTACACCTACATGTTTCACATTACTTAAGTTTTGGAGAGAAATCTAAATTAAGAGAATTTTAGAGAAATGTATTAGATTCGTTAATGCCCTATAACAATAGAAGGATGTTTGTTATGAAATGCAATACTGCATCATTCAGTCTCATATCACATCCCAATGTGTGTACTCTCCTCCACTCTGCAAAATGTGCTTTGAATTAAATCTCTGTCCAAATTATAATAGCACACTCAACATACTGTATGAGTATATGATGCCAAATCATTGTATTTGTATGACCCAATAGGGTTTTCATAATGCATCAATGCAGCACTGGTGACACTGTTGTTTCTAGATGGTTAAGAGATGGTGATGTTCAGTGTGTGACGGAGAGGTTGTATGAGACACAAGGGAAAAGGCTGACTACTGGGATTGACTCTGCCCTCCTACCTCTGTTAGTGCCTTATCTGGTCACAAGGGGGCAGACTGATCAAGTAGCGTCTGGCATACACAGAACCTCTGATCAATATTGCCAAAGGTGCTGTGGATTGTAGCTTCAAGACAAAAAGTTTCTTGAACAGTTGTTAGATTGGAATATAAACTTTACGAATTCTAGCTAAAACCAAGTCTGACTTTTATTAAAGATAGTTAACCTGTCTACTCAGATGTTCAGCCAGTTGATGAGGGGATGTGTATCACTTTTTTTGATTCTATAAAGAGGTAGAGCTGTATAATTATCAGATGTCATTAGCAGCTATTGCTTTCCGGGCCTTCCTCAGCAGTACAATCTGGCACTGAGATTTGAATGACATATGTATCCCTTAGATAAGAATCTACAAAGAAAGTCCTTTAAAATAAGGGTAATTGACACACAGATGTTTTTGTTCCATTCTCAATATAGTAAAAACGATGGGATTGTAGTCTGGTTAGTTGACCTGTCTACCCTGACATTCAACAACTATAGGGGACTTGGTGAGATATAAGGATACTCTTTTGTGATAACTCTATGAAGAGGTAGAGCCCACTGCTGTTTGATTGTTTTATGTGCTTAGCAGCCATTTGTTTATGAATCTACTTCAGCAGTACAATCACTGAGGAGAGGCAGGATGAGCCCCAGGAAACATGGCAACATTGCAGACAGACGGGAAGCTAGCATGGCATACAACGGTTACCAGTGCAAACATACCATGTCCACAGTCTAACCTCCATCCTGAGTTTACTCACCATCAGCCTGAATTTGGTAACAAAAGGTGGCTAATCAGATGTCAAAAAGCATGAATCTTGATACTGAGGAATTATAAGCACCTACTTTCATGCAAAGGTGCTAGTTCTAAAGACTGCTATCATGGAATAATGAGCAGAAATATGAGGGAATTGAGCTAATAAGTGAAGTATTGAGTGAATGACTAAGTGAGTAAATGGATAGTTGACCAAATAAGTGAGTGATATTGCGAATGAGTAACTGAGTGGATGTGTGTGAGTGAGTAAATAAGTGAATAAATGATTGGATGGGTAAGTGAGCTGTCAGTTGGTGAGTGAGTGATTGAGAATCTTAGTGAGTGAGTAAGATGTAATTGTGTAAGTGAGTGAGGGTTTTTGAGCATTTGAGTCAATGACTGAGTGTGTTTAGTAAGTAAGTGAGTAATTGAGTAGGTGAGGGGTAGAGTGAGTTAGTGAGTGAGTAAGATGATGAGTGGGTGAGTGAGAGAATGAGTGAGTTAGTAAGTGGGTGAGTGAGTTAATAAATCAGGGAGTGAATGGGTGAGTAAGTAAATGAGTGTATGGTTGAGTGAGTGGTCTGATTCTCAGCACAGCTACTGGTTAGGTCATCCCAAAGAGGAATTGTTTCTCATCAAGCTATTACAAAGATGATACATCTCTGCAGGGTATCCATCGTAATAAACATTGCATTTGTAAGAATCTGCAGTCGTTGCATAACCAGCACTATCACTACTGCTTTATAAAATATTGTTAAAAAATAAAAATGATTTTTATGATGTGGGCTGTAATGGGAAACATGTTTCTTAGGAAGTAGCCCCAGATCTGTTAGATAAGACAAGGATTATGGCTAAATAATACATCTTTATTGTAAACCAGATGAGTGCATTTAAACCTTTGGCTTTTATGCCTGCATCATCAATTATTAATGACAAGATAAAAGTCCACTGAAAAGGGCTAAAGTGTTTAAATCAATTTCAAAGAAAAAATAAATGTTGTCACACTTTGGTTATAGCTCATGAGCATGGCTCTTCAGATGGCCATGTTGTAATGTAATAATTCACGACTGATTTTATCACATGCTTTCAGATCCCAATGTTTGAGGACTCATTTATTGCAGTTATTCAATTTATGTTTTTCCTAAAGCCAAACTGCCTGAGATGTATGGGTGCCATCAATAGGCAATGTGAATGATCCTTTCTCGAGAGAATTTCAATTATGCAAATTCATGGTAATTGGGAGTCCTGAAGGAGACTTGTTAGCGACCAGAAGGAAGTGCTTGAAATTTGTACGCTTGGTAAGGATCGGTAAAAAGCGGGGAGTATCACTATCAGAGTGATAGTATCCTCTTGAGGCAAGCCTAAATAGAACAGCAAATCAAGAAAACTGAGAACTGTATTTATAATTCAATGTCACACTCATAATATCTTCTTACTTTCTGACATTTGGATTTATATAATAACGTGCACAAATACGGCTCGATATATACAACAATGTTTCAAGGGATCAGTTTCCTGTAGTATGTATACTCTGAAACTTTCTGAATGCTATACCAAGTTCTATCCTAGAGGGTTATATTTTTTCCTTTAACAATTGCAGTTAGTAGATATGTGAACATTCAAGGTCAGCTTCAACAGTACTCTCTGCCTCTTATATTTCATGGGAAAAGACATTTATATTCTTACTTGTATTACAGTTGGTGTAATGTGTAATGTACAGTCCCTGAAAAGAGAAGTACGAACAATTTGGCATATTTGGTAATAGTTTAAAGATTCATCCCGGGTTGCCTTCCTGGATAGGGTCCTGATTCGTTTGATTACAATTTAAAGAGTACAAGGGAGTGAGAGCTGTATTGAAAAAGAAGTACAAATAAATGGATTCTTATCCTTCATATGATCCATATCAATCATTTTTATGGATCCCTAATTGTACCACATTCTTTAAGGAATGAGTTTGGCTTAGAACTTACTTAAATGATATGATCTATCCTCTAGCTGACAATCCTTATGCTATGGAACAATTGCCTAATATAGACCAATTAGAAGCTACCAGTATCCATCCTTATTGACATTAATAAAGCTTATTTCTTCTCATTCCAAGTGTCAGCCTGAATGGATGAGTTTCTTTTTTCTGTGGGGATATAATATGTGGTTTCATCCTTTCATTTATCGTCTCACAAGGAAAAGATGAAGTTGAGGATGACTTGGATAGCACTGTTTAAAGAAAGAGATAGCACTGTTTAAAGAAAGAGAGAACAAAATAGTTTGGCTGATGAGCATATAATACATGTGAAGTATGTCATGCTCTATCATCTAGCAAAATTTGCTTATAATAGACAATGTTCTAAAAACTGAATCTTGCACATTTTTTGCTTCACTTACAGGACATACCTTTTTAATAGCATGTGGGAAACACAATTGGCACTGCCAAAGATATTGCGAATAACGGCATCTTGTTGCATGAGGATCTTGCTCAAATAGTAACCACTATTTGCACAAGAAGCCAAGGAGAGATGGGACTACACAAGGATATGGCGAGAGATGCGAAGGCGAGAGATGCGACCGCATGAGAATATGGCGAGATAGACAACCTGGGTGCTCTTTTAGAACAAATTCATCAGTTGTGATACACATGAATTATGCCACTCCAAATAATATACTTGTTTCTCATCACCAATCCACGAAAAGAAAATCTGTACTGTGAATATGCATGTTTTCTAGGTGCATTTGCAGCACTGTAAGCTTGAATTTAATTATAATTTTTTTTTTTCACTTAGAATCTCATTTGAGGCCAATATGTACATCATTATAACTAGTCATCAAATGAGAATTTGATAACAAAGATTGTAGTTGGTCGCCTATCTCTTGGTTTCCTTGTGCAAATAGCAGCCTTATATGCATGTGCTCCTCATGGGAATTTTCTGCCGACTGGGATGGGCAGTTATCATCAAGTGACAATTTTGGCAATAGCATATTTTGCGGCTGTAATGATCCTTGCCATAGAAAACCAAATGCAGTTTCCACAACCCAGCCAGATTTGAGGTTCTCCTTGCTTTCATGTAGTATATCTAATCCTCCAGTCCATAATCCTACAGTAGGAACAAGGTGTAGATAGCATAATTACAGCACATCTATCTTCATCCTGGTCTCCAGTCTCCATGTCCCTGTACAGCTATTGTTACCAGCTTACCCAGTCTCTCACTGGGCTGACAATCTGAATTCTTCTTCCTGCCATAGTCTTGTCCTCCCAGCAGGGAATATCATTATACCATTCTCGTCTTTAAACAATTTTCTGACTGTGTCTTGACTACAGCAGCCTCATGTCCTTTCCAACGTGATCTTCCTTTTGCTTCTGAATAACACTGTCAGATGTCTAAATACATTGGTCAGGTTGTCATGCTATTTGTTAGAAGTCTGCCCAGTATTTGTCCAGGTCTGATGAGAATCCTTGCCCTACATCCACAACCTCCCCGCGGCATGGTATGTCATAAATTAGCATTCAGCCCACAGACGGCTGTGATTTATACCATTATTGACATTCCCTTCTCCTGTTTGTCCTCCCATCCGTCCTGTCACCTTTGTCACCCCTCCCCACAAAGGTAAATCAATCCTGGTTTTGTATCAATCTATCACGGCACCTGCTTTGCTAGAAATTTAATCTGAGAATGTCCATCTTCATTGTCATGTTCTTGTTATTGGCATGACAATTCATTTTAGGTTGCTCTCTTCTATCTACAAAAGAAAGTTTTACCACAGTGCACAGCTCTGCAATACAAATGGCTTGAATTGTCAAGTTACAGATGAGCTTTGCTGTAAATGATGTTGGTGCTTTATATTTTAAAAATGTAAATCTGTTTTCACATCAGCATTGACATCATAAAGGACCATTTTCCCTTGGGCTTTTAAAAATTCATAATGAAATAAATAAAAAAACTTGCAAATTTGAGCATAGAGTGTATTTGGTATCAATAACAAGTCATAGTATCAGTAATTCTGTAGCTATAAACAACTTTCCCACGCATTTTGAGATTCAATTAGCTCTTAGAATATGTTTCTTTTAGTACCTCAAAATTATGTTACGCCCTTAGTAAAAAAAAAGTGCTAGGTAGGGCGAAACTAAACCAATAACTAAACAAGTGACCATTAACAGTTGCCGTGTTTTCTTTGTTTAATGTTGTGTGCTCTGTTCTAAGTGATACATTTATCAAACTCACGCCTTGACCCAAAAAGCCACCATTGTGTGGGCTTGCAGTCCTGCCTCAGAATTAACAGCATTCCCTGGTTGTTAACAACTACCCAAATTCCTGACCACTCCCCTTTACTGCGATCCTCTGCTAGGGCTAGATAGGGCAAGAGACAAAGACATCTGTCCCTGATCTGTTTATTGATACCCTTGGTACACTTTTCATACACAGATGTCAGTTTAGTCACTTTTCGATACAAATTGATGTTACATAGTTCATCAGTTTTATTTATTTATATCCATCTGGAAAATGGATAAAAAACACCAAATGATTGATTGTGCTTCATTTTTCTAGTAGTTATTTTTTTACTCCAGACGTTCATTGGCTGGCTTGAAGGATTTTTGTCTAACTCATCCGAGCACTGATACATTATGCTAGAAGTTGTTGTTGCCGAACGAGTCATTAGAGGTTTATACCTGAGAAACAACACACTGCAGAATAGATAGGCTAGGACTTGTTAGCAATGATGAGCCCTACAGTAAACTGTTTTATAACTCCACTGTCATATATGCACAGTCTAAATGAAGGTCTCTAAAGCATAGTTAATTATTTGACAAAAAGGCTAACATATCTTCCGAACTTTAACATATTATAGTAGTATATTGTTGAATCAAAACTAAAGCTAAAGAAAGGTCTAATGTGATCCCCCTTTTCTTTTTCAACATTTCCCAGGAACTTAAATTGGAAAGTAAAGGGCTTGATGGCTTGGGTGAATCCAGGTGACTTTCCTAAAGCCATGCTTGCTGTCAAAACGACAAAAGGGTAATGCCTGCAGGTGTATGTGTTAGAAGTTATGACTTCAGGGGACCGACAGGAGCTGTGTAGTGACAGTGGTGGAAGTAGGGATTAGATGAGTTTAGGGAACAAGAATTGCCGCCGTTATCTATTTGGGGAATTTCTTGGAAATCAAAAATCAAGCAATATTTTATATGCTACAGTACGTAATGAGAACCCGCTGGAATTTCACAATTTCACTTCACCAGTTTTGTTCCAATATGAATAAGCTTGTATTCATGTTCACGCTTTAAGAAAGGATGTGTTCTGTTATTTTGTGAAATATAAACTGAATTGTATCTATTTTATGGCAGTTTTAAACTTGCAATATAAAATTATCTGCAACAATTATTTGGTCATCCTGACGAACCTGGCCTTTGAGTTCTATAACTAACCCCTGAGAAAATTGAATAGAACACAATATATGTAAATGATTTTCTTTGTTTTGGACGTGTAGTTGTCTGTGAATGAGCAGGCTTAGGCATAATTATGTTCAATAAGCAATTATTAGTACATACCCTAAAAATTCTACCGTGGTTTCATTGATTATTAAGGCAACTGGTAAATTTATGTCTGGTTGGTTGCAATCCTAATCATTTTTAGAAATAGGTTGCTATGGTATTGGTATTATTTTTATTTGGCAAAAACATACGAGAATATTGTTTCCTCCGTCAAGGCCAAAGTACGCTATAAGGTACCGGTTGGACAATAAAGAAATGAAATCAACTAATAAGTTGAATTATTAGTGAGATCATGGTTATCATTATCTTCAAGTGTCCAGGGTTAGATAATAATTAATGCTTAATCACTTCAGAGAGTCAATGGATTGATTGATGCATGATAATCGCAGACAAGCGACCTAATAGTGTCGTCTATTAGTGAATGCATATTCGAGTTCAGGATCGCCGCAGGTATTAATCTGCAGAAAGTTTTGGTGGTTGGTGTACGCTGCAGGTCTGATTCACACTGGTTCCACAAGCTCTATATCAATACTGCAAGCTTTAGGAAATATGAATGTCAGAATCAGATTAGGACAGAGAGTGAACCATTTCCAGAATTCTGATGCTCTTTTTGGGGAAGGTACTGTAAATCAGGGTAATCCTGCTGTCAAAAGGACAAAAGAGAAATGTCCCAAGGTGTGTACATTGGACGTAATGATATCAGGGTACAGGCAGGAGCCATGAAATGACTGTGGTGGAGGCAGGGATTGGATGAGGGAACAAAAGGCAAAATGTGCATCCAGTGGGGATCTGTGCCCAAGGGTATACAAGGCAACTGTTAGCGGGTGTCTAGATGGAGGGCCGATGCAGCAAACTCAAAGTAACCAGGTCTCAGACTATTAGTATACTTGTACAACAATTGATAACCCATATAAAAATAAATCAATTAGTAGTAATCGTAAAACCAGCTTGTTAGATTGACCACTTGCATGGTTTTTATATTCCATTGATAGTACAGGCAGTTTTTTGATTGAAATCATTCTTCTGTTATGAATCCGGAATGTAGCCTAACATCATGGCCAAAATTGGTTTATCCTAGGAAAATGGATGGGTAATTTGGGAGTTCAAAGGCTGTTAGGAGGGTGGCTTGGTTAAAGGCATTTGAATGGGGCCTACCATCTGCATGTCTTATTGGTACATTTACTAAAATTCCCTAAAGGATCAGCAATTAACCGCATAATTACACTCAGACTGTTATCTAGAATATTGCAAAGCTCTGCATCTATTGCTGGTGCAACAATTGAGATCTACATAGTTGTAAAGATGTTTGAAAGGCAATTCATAAGTGCTGAGTATAGTGTCAGTAACCAATTCTTCAAAATCATTTTACATTAAGATTTTTGTTATTCTTTGTATAATTATTCTATCTAAAAAAAGAGAATGATAGAAATGATACAAGCAGAAACTAAATCAGAAACCGGCAAACTTATAATACATAGGAATTGAGTGAGTCAGTGAGTGAGTCAGTGAGTGAGTAGGTTCGTGAGTGGATGGGTTGGTGAGTGAGTCAGGCTGGTGTAGATGCTGCCTAGGGCCTGTATACCGTAGAGGGCAGACACAGGTGGTCTGTGTAGTGAACCTACACAGTCAGCTTTCCAACACTCACTTATACAAGGACCTTTGAGAGACAGGACTCACATAAGCAGCTGCAACAGGATACTATTTGACATGTATTTAGTTTAGGTAGTTAGAGGGGACTTATGTACTCGACATTTGTTTTTCCTTCTGTATAGTCCCTCAGTTTTTATTCTCCCTAGTCATGAATAAGTTATCCAGAACATATCTAACAACTCCGACACTCCCTTAGGTCGCAATATGCATGAGGAATCTAATATAATATATTAAATGAACAACATTCAATATATATTATATATTGAATGTTGAAGTTTTTTGGTTGCACTATCAATCATTAATTGCACAATAACATTCCTGTAGAGTAGTAACTCCAATTATTTATTTCATGTTTCTCCCAAAGACAAACTGACTGAGATCTGTGAGTGACATTAATAGGCAACATTATGTAAATTTATGCTAATTGGGAATGCTGAAGGAGACTTGAATAACCAGACAGTGCTGCCAATGGGGTTTACATGGGGAGAAGCGGGTCAAAAAGAGGGAGGATTGGTATCAAAGGCAGTCCAGTTACCACAACCAGTTTTTTTTAAACCATAATTGAGAACAAATAAAACGTTTTTGACTAGCAGTACTTAGGGGAAAACATTTGCGCTGGCAATTTACAAGCCATTTTATGATTTAACACGATTAAAGACGAAGTTATCAATGCTCATGAAAAGAAGCTACCAGAAATGATAGGAAATACAGCACAACATATACCAATTAAACTGCACAGTCAGGGACATAGCTAGGTCTCAGTTTTCTCCTTATGGGTGGCCATGTTAGTTCTGAGCTCTGAATTCCTCGTGAGCCCTACAGGACAGCATGTTGCCTTAGAGCAAATTACATAAATATAATATACAGATGAGTTGCTATAACCCTTGTATCGATCCGATAGATATTGCTTTATTGTGGAGTGTAAGCTGTCCATTTCATTAGACCTAGAGCATTAGTGTTACTCTCTTTTTCATTATTACTGTTCAACCACACAGCCAGACACCACTTCCATCGAAACACTTTGTCCTTTCACTCTCCTTGTCTTGTGCTTTCCTCACAGCTCTTAAATAGGTAAAGTGGATCAAGACCATGTCCAATTATCAGCAAAAGGAATTAACAGTGAGTTATTCCATTTCATTGCTGTCCATGAAAAAGGCCAACGTTCTTTGAATGATGACATAATGTCTTTATCGGCTCCCAAAGCACCAAATCTGTCTGGAAGTAGGTGCCCGACTTGTTTTTGTAACAGCAAATAATGTGGGAAATGACTTCCTTAAAACTAAAACATTGAGCATGATTTAATTTGAACTATTGGAATCTGTACCTCAATTGTGTGATCTAGTAAAGCTGATTTGATGCCCTAAATGCTTAGTGAATTCCTGTTCTCTGAAAAAAGGAAATGAATAGTAAGGCATACAAAATAGAACAGGATTTTTCAGAATTTCATTGTTAATTGGCAAAACATGCTTCAATAACAAGTAAAGCAGTAAAAAGAGTATTTATGAGGCTTCAGTTTGTTATATCATTTTTGTGTAGAGCCTGCTGTTAGAAGCAACCACTGTTTCCAACATTGCTCTGACCTGATAATTGTAAATTGTCACCATCACAAAAATGCACTTATGCCCTATTTCATTTTTATCTATATTTCTAGTAATCACCTTACTAGAGGATGGTTTTATACTTTTAACCAAACCAGCGCTGGCATGTAATTCACCCCCTACATGCTCAGTCAGAGATCCAATATGTGGCCCTACAAGACATCAAAGAGCTGCCTAGAGTGGACACCCCCAGCTGGCTGCATGCTGTGGGGGATGAGACTTGTAGAGGGTGTAGAGGTGGGGAGGTGTGTGGATGTGTGGGTGGGTGGGTGTGTGGGTGTGTGGGTGTGTGAATATGTGTGTGTGTGGGTGTGGTAGGGAGGGGATGTCAACATGACTCTGGGGGTAATGACAACCTAAGGCACGACCTGATATTTGGCCAATCAATGACAGAGCCATACCCATAGACATAATGCATGTCATTCCTTTAGCCGCAGCCTTAGAAAGCTCCATCTGATCCCTGTATTACTGAATTCTACTACAAATTCTGTTAGTGACCAGTTATTTGCAGTGAATCAGAATTATCTGACTATTGTAAGCTATCACTCAGGAATACAATTTTCCACATTTATAATCTTGGAAGCATGTTTTCAGGTGTAGACCGATAAATGAATATTTCTATTCGATTTGAACAGCAACTCTCTCAGAGAATTTGAATATTCTATGACATCATATCAATTAACTTCCATCAGATTAACACAATATAGTAACACTTGATATAAAAACATACATGTTATCGCAGGTCACACACAGATAAAGCACCCAAATCTCCATATCTCCATATCCCCATGAGGCAAGCTTAAATACAACCACAAATCAAGACAACTGAGAACTGTATCTATAATTCAATGTCACACTCATAATATCTTCTTACTTTCTGACATTTGGATTCATGTAATCACATGCACATATACTGCTAGAGGAACACAATGTTTTAAGGGATAAGTGTACTTTCTGAATACTATATATCAAGTTCTATCCTAGACAATTGCAGTTAGTCAATATGTGGAGATTCAAGGTCTGCTTCAACAGTGCTCTTTGCCTGTTATATTCCATGGGAAAAAGGCATTTATATTCTTATTTGTATTACAATTGGCTTAGATGGCCAAACAGCACAGCTATCAGTAAAAGTGTGTAATGTACAGTCCCTGACAGGAGAAGTATGAACAATTTGGCATATTTGGTAATAATCTAAAAATTCGGCCCGGGTCCTGATTCGTTTGATTACATTTTAGAGAATACAAGGGAGTGAGAGTTGTGTTGAAAAAGAAGTACAAATGAATGGATTCTTATCCTTCATATGATCCATATTGATTATTTTTATAGATCTCTAATTGTACTACATTCTTTAATGAATGAGTTTGGCTCAGAACTCACTTTAATGATGTGATTTATCGTCTAGCTGACAGTCCTTAATCTATGGAACAATTGCCTGATATAGACCAATTAGAAGCTGCCAGTAGCTATCCTTATTGAGATAAAGGTTATTTCTTTTCATTCCAAGTGTCAGCCTTAACGGATGAATCTCATTATTCTGTGCAGATTTAATATGTGCTGTTCATCCTTTCATTTATCGTCTCACCAGGACAAAAGATAAAGCTTCAAGAAAAGAGAGAAGAAAATAGTTTGGCTGCTAATGGTATGCACATGTGCAGTCTGTCATGCTCTACCATCTAGCAAAATTTGCTTATTATAGAAAATGTTCTAAAAATCTGAATCTTGTAAATTTTTCGCTTCACTTACAGGACATACATATTTGACAGCATGTCGGAAACCCAATTGGCATGGCCAATGATATTGCCAATGATGGCAGCTATTTGCATGAGGATCTCGTTAAAATAGTGGCCACTATTTGCACGAGAAGCCAGGGAGAGACGGGACTACACAAGTATATGGCGAGAGATGCGAAAGTGAGAGATGCAAATGCATGAGAATATGGCGACATAGACAACCTGGGTGCTCTTTTAGAACAAATTCATCAGTTGTCATACAAGTGAATTAGGCCACTCCAAATAATATACTTGTTTCTCATCGCCAATCCAGGAGAAAACAATCTGTACTGTAAATATGCATGTTTTCTAGGTGCATTTGCAGCACTGTAAGCTTGAATTTAATTATGAAATACTCATATTTATCTGCTATCATCCTGTTTTTTTCAACTAGAATATTATATGAGGCAAACATGTGCATTATTATAACTAGTCATCAAATGAGAATTTGATAACACAGATTGTAGTTGGTCGCCTATCTCCCGGTTTCCTTGTGCAAATAGCAGCCTTATATGCATGTGCTCCTCATGGGAGTTTTCTGCCGACTGGGATGGGCAGTTATCATCAAGTGACAATTTGGGCAATAGCATATTTTGCGGCTGTAATGATCCTTGCCATAGAAAACCAAATGCAGTTTCCACAACCCAGCCAGGTTTGAGGTTCTCCGTGCTTTCATGTAGTATATCTTATCCTCCAGTCCATAATCCTACAGTAGAAACAAGGTGTAGATAGCATAATCACAGCACATCTTTCTTCATCCTGGTCTCCAGTCTCCATGTCCCTGTACAGCTTTTGTTACCAGCTTACCCAGTCTCTCTCTGGACTGACAATCTGAATTCTTCTTCCTGCCATAGTCTTGTCCTCTCAGTAGGGAATATCATTATACCATTCTCATCTTTGAACAATTTTCTGACTGTGCCTTGACTACAGCAGCCACATGTCCTTTCTAACATGATCTTCCTTTTGCTTCTGAATAACACTGTCAGATGTCTAAATACATTGGTCAGGTTGTCATACTATTTGTTAGAAGTCTGCCCAGTATTTGTCCAGGTCGGATGAGAATCCTCCCCCTACAGCAACAACCTCCCTGCGGCATGGTATGTCATAAATCAGCATTCAGCCCACAGACGGCTGTGATTAATACAATTATTGACATTCCCGTCTCCTGTTTGTTGTTCCCACAAGGTCCTCCCATCTGTCCTGTCACCTTTATCACCCCTCGCCACAAAGGTAAATCAATCCTGGTTTTGTATCAATCTATCACCGCACCTGCTTTGCTAAAAATTTAATCTGAGAATCAGGACTGTCATTGCTATCTAATTTATTTCGATTCCGATTATCACTATTTTGGTCTCGATTTTTCGATTATATCGATTTATTCTGATATGGGATAAATGGTTAAATTAAGCATGAAAACAAAATAATTCACTTTTTTAGTACAACAGGTAGCACATACTATATCAAGTGTGTAGACAAAGACTATATTAACAACATTTATACAATTTTGATTCACATTCACAAGATAATTTCCCCAAATATTAGGCCTTTTAGAAGCACCTTTTTCGGCCTAATAAATAAGGTAGTTATAATTGGAATAGTTACACAATTCTTTCAGTTTTGGGAGGTACATTACTGGACTTCCTGTGTGCAAAAAGGTGTATCGATATAGCCTAAGGTTTTTATCGATGCGATAATCGGAATTCCGAAAATGTCAGTGTATCGATTTGGAGGGTATCGATGACAGTCCTACTGAGAATGTCCATCTTCATTGTCATGTTCTTGTTATTGGCATGACAATTCCTTTTAGGTTGCTCTCATCTATCTACAAAAGAAAGTTTTACCACAGTGCCCAATTCTGCAATACAAATGGCTTGAATTGTCAAGTTACAGATGAGATAAGCTTTGACGTAAATGATGTTGGTGCTTTATATTAAAAAAATGTAAATCTCTTTTCACATCAGCATTGACATCATAAAGGACCATTTTCCTTTGGGCTTTTAAAAATTCATATTGAAATAAATATAAAAACTTGCAAATTTGAGCAAAGAGTGTATTTGATATCAATAACAAGTCATAGTATCAGTAATTCTGTAGCTATAAACTCTTAGAATATGTTTTTTTTAGTACCTCAAAATTATGTAACACCCTTAGTAAAAAACAGTTGCCATGCTTTTCTTTGTTTAATGATGTGTGCTCTGTGCTAAGTGATACATTTATCAAACTCACGCCTTTACCCAAAAAAAACCCATTGTGTGGCCTTGCAGTCCTGCCTCAGAATTAACAGCATAACCTGGTTGTTAACAACTACCTAAAATCCTGACTACTCCCCTTTACTGCGATCCTCTGCTAGGGCTAGATAGGGCAAGAGACAAAAACAAAGTTAAAGAGAGAATGATTAAAATTTGCATGTTTGAACATGGTTTCTCATTTGGTTTGGAGCATAATAGAATAGACAGCTTGCAGGGTGATGCTTATGATTTCATTCTTTTCAGACTGCAACCCATCTAAGAAAAGGAAAAAAAGGGCTGAGGAAAGGGCCAAACCTAAAAAGCCTAACATTCAACATATGCTATTGATTATTAATTTTTATTTCAATTCATGTATGCTATGACTTGCTCTTTCTTGTATCATCTGCTAAGGTCATTTTGAGCATTTTAAGGGGTCGCTGTAGGAAAGATCCTCTGAACCTTTGAGCCTGTGCAATTCAGTAGAAATAAATCAAACCTATACATATTATACATCATTTTGACTGTCTATAATGTCTCCACCATATCCATTCCATTTTTTGGCATTTTAATGGCTGTGGAATGTGAATGGAACAAAAACGTTCTTTTTTAGCTTCTTCTCCTTAGAACAGCATTATGGGATGGAAATAAGGTATAATTTTCAGATTTAGTAAGTGAAATGTATTTTTGGTGTGATAACTGAGGGCAGTTTTTGATATTTTGTGGATATTCCAATTATTAAGGTCTACAGAGCTGCTCAAAGTTGCATAGTTACCATGAAAAGGTGATTTTCGCATAAAAATTGGGAAATTCACCACTTTTTGGTAACTATGCAACTTTAAACAGCTCTGTAGACCTTAATAATTGAAATATTAACAAAATATTAAAAACTGCCCTCGGTTATCACATCAAAAAAACATTTTAATCATAAAAACTGGAAATTATACCTAGTTTCCATCCCATAATGCTGTTCTAAGGAAAAGAAGCTAAAAAAAGAACGTTTTTGTTCTATTCACATTCCACAGCCATGAAATCCCCCAAAAATGGAAGGGATTTGATAAAGGTATCATATATGGTCAAAACATCATGCAACATGTACGGGTTTGATACATTCCTTTTAAGTTATGCATGCTCAACTGTTTCAGTGGCTCCTGCCTACAGCGACCCCTTAAAGAAACAATATGGAAGATATTTATATAATGAACTTATTCCACAGATGTGAGGCTGCTTGATTACTAATTTACAACGAAAACTGCATTTGCAACTTAAACTGCATTTGACACTGCTTCTGTTGTATTCTCTGGCCCCTATGGAAATGAATTACTCTTGATGGGCATTCAATTTCATTCTGCTATGAAAGCTGCCCCCATGCACTTTGAAGGGTCAATGACTTGATATCCTTGTCATCTCCATGGAAAGGCAGACGCTCTATCTATAGTTACCAGAGTCAATGTGTATGATAATTAAAGAGTATGATGGCTGCTTGTGCAATTATGTAGCTGTCTCCAGTAGGATTTAAATGGGAGCCATATGGGCCCGTTTCAAGGACTTTTTTCTTGTCTTTTTGATCTTCATTTTTTTGTATGAGAATATCATTGACTTAGTCACACATTGAACTTAATGCCATACTGTCTATATCTGTCTCAGAACTTTGTGGTAGTGCAGACCACCATTACAATTTGGGCAGCCATTGATATTCTGTATGGACAGTAACCTGAGTAAGATGCGTATATGTTATTTATATTGCTATTATAAATCTTGACACCATCTTACAAGCATGACTTTATAGCATAGTCTTTTCAATACAGGTTTGACTTAGGATCTGCAATCCATAAATGGCCTTTAGATAGCTAAGTTGACTGTCATTATTTCATATGTTATCAGGAGCTTTTCAGATCTCAATGTTTGACCACTCATTCGTTGCAGTTTTATTTCATATTTTTCCCAGAGCCAAACTGCCCGAGATTTGTGCCTGACATCAATATCCAAGATAATAACTTTTTTCTCAAGAGCCTTTCAAATATGTAAATGTACACTAATTGGGATTGAAGGAGGCTTGAATGCCCAGGAATTGCATCCAATTTGGCATGCATGGTGGGAATGATGTAAAAAAGGGGGAGGACCATTTTCAAAAGACTCTCCTGTAACTGTTGTCAGTTTTTTTTTTAAATGGAGAGCGACAAGGAAATATTGAATGCTGTCATTTAACAAGCCATGTCTTGTTTCAGATATCTGAATTTGTGTCCTGATTAAACACAAACAAATAAAAGTGATTTATATGGGCTGATGTGGACACATTTACTAATAAAAAGGCTACACAATATTTCAAAAAGGCTGGGTATATTTCCTATCAAAGCTTCATAATAAGTTAGTTTGGGTTAAAAAGGGGGAGGATCACTTTAAGAGGCTTTACTCACCTGAACATTTCCCAGGAATTATTGAAAACAAATAAAACTTTTTCTAAGGTGTCATTTTAGAGTTTTACTGAGAAATCACTTGAAAGTGGGAAATATTGCACCATGTTAGCTAACATGTCTGGTTTCAGAGATCTCTGCATGTTAAGATAAAACATTAAAGCAGAAACAATCACTATGGACCTGTGTATGGCCAATTTTACTTCCAATATGAACACTGCTCAATAAATGTACAAGATGCCCTTGTTTATTTGTAACATGAGAATTGTTGTGAGTTGCAAAAAAAAACTATTGGGAACCTGTATACACCCTGACAATTTCAAAATAAATATAAGGTTGTATATCCACTGCTGGCGTTTGAAATATTTATATGCCGTTGCTTTTTGGGTTTCGCCATTTGCTGTAGTCAAACGATAGGAAAAAGTGTTGTTAAGGTCTCTGAAGGACTTTGAAACTCTGTAAATGTCACCCTGGTTAGAACAGTTATTAACACCAAGGAAGCCTCACAATGATGAGTAGGAACAAAAGAGATAATTAGAAGTAGATTTCAAAACTTGGAAGCGCAATCTGATACTTCTCATGTATTCTGAAACTCTACTTTGAAGGGCATCTAATGTTGCCTTTGAAGTTGGTTTCTATGGGTTCCTCCTCTAGAATACACAGCCTGGTGTTTTTGGTCTTCATCATTTGGCACTCAGCATTGACATTGCCTGCACAGAATTACCATCACAAGAAAGGAAGTATGAAAATAGCACAGATAAAGAAGGCCATATTGGTCACAAGTCTAATCATGAATGTGGCCCCAAGCTTACAATTGGGGATTCTATTGTTAGTGATTTTTTTTTTTTGGTATGAGAAGACGTAAAGACATCATTCCCGTTTATTTACCCTGGCAACATAAAGAACTTATACAGCTCGAAAATATATATCACCAGCAAATACTTGAACATCACTTAGCTGATCTATTATAAAGTATAACAATATTTCATATGAATGTTAATGATATGGAAAACACAAATATTAAACAATGAATAATTGGATCTCATTTTAAGGATTAATTCAACAATAATGTTTTATGATAAAATATCTCAAAAAATATATTATAATTCCACTGTAAGTCACAGATCCTCATGTATTTAACTCGAATACACATTTTTAAACTATGGTTGAGGATGATGTCGGGAATGGGTAGCTCCCTGTTCACAGCAATGTTCTAAATGCATTATAAAGTTTTCACGTGTATTCATTATTACCGCTTATTAATACAATACACTGATAATCAATACATACCAGTAGTTATTAATTATGAATATAACTTAGGTATATTACACTGTTTCAAACTGGGACTATTAATAACCCTTATTACATATAATTAGTACTCCCCAGCCACCTTTTCCTGTCCAGTTTGAATTCTTCATATGACTCAATATTACGAGTGCCTACACCTAGAGCATTCCATAGCAATGCCCCTCTGTATATAGGACTTTTTCTGGCAGTCTCGTTTCTTGGCTTTATAGTTAGAAACAATATAGCGTCATGTGCTCTTGTAAATATTTCCCTCCTATTTACAATATCAATATTGCTCCTTTGTTTATACATGAAATTCACCATATGCATTTGTCGTCGGGCTGATAGAGATGATATTTCAGCCTCCTGGTGTACAAGGATAGTCGGGTATCTTGCATCTACCCCTAGGCACATCCTTAATGTTTTGTTCTGTGCTACCTGCAGCTTATCTAATATATATTTACCAGCAATTGCATAAAAAATATCGCCATAGTCCAAATGAGGTAGAATCATTGTTTTATACATTTTTATGCGAATGAGTGACGTCATGTTTTCTTTCAAAAAAGCAAGCTGATAAACCTTGAAGACAACTTTCTTATACGCACATTCTGCATACATATTAAAGTTTAGCAGAGGGTCTAGGATTATACCCAGATACTTGACACTTTGTACCCTATCAATGACAGTCCTACCAAATCGAAGGGAATGGTGGTGAATCTCCTTTAATTTACTTCTAAGTCCAAATATTACATAATTTGTTTTTTTAGCATTTAAAGTTAATTTATTCTTTATAAACCATGCTTCTAAAGTCACCAAATCCTCCTCCATATCATTTGTAAGGGTATTCAGGTCAGGCCCCGTCTTTGATACTACCGTATCGTCAGCGTATAAATATAGACTACAGTTTTTCACAACATTACTCAAATCGTTTATATACACCAAAAAAAGGGTAGGTCCCAAAATGGACCCCTGTGGGACTCCACATACCATATTACCCTCCCTAGACCTCTTACCATTAGCTGTAGTACACTGTTTTCTATCTCTTAAATAGTTGGAAATCCAACCATGAAGCAGACCTCCGACACCTAATTTAGACAATTTTTCCAATAATATAAAATGATTTACGGTGTCGAAAGCCTTCTTCAGGTCCACAAAGGTAGCCAGTGTATATTCTCTACAATTAATGCCCTTATAAATTTCATCTACAAAGTAAGCAACTGTATCTATCGTCGAGTGGCCAGCTCTGAAACCTCCCTGTTTTTTTTCCAGAATATCATTACTTTCCAAATAATTCATTAATCTATCGTTAATAATTTTCTCTAATAATTTTCCAATTATGGGAAGTAACGTCACTGGCCTCAGATTAGACACATCACTTCTATCTCCATCCTTCTGGAGGGGTACAATATTACCAATTTTCCATGCGTCAGGTACCTTTCCAGACACAATAGACTCATTGAACAGTGAAGTAATTCTGTCCGGTACAGCTAACATGGCATCTTTAAGAGATGATGAGGATATGCCATCAATGCATGATGCTTTTGAAGTATCAATCTCCTTGATGAATTTTTCAACTTCAATCACATTAGTCTCAATATGCTCAATGCTAGAATCAGGCACTCTCCCCTCGAATGACCATGGTTCATCATAATTAGCTGCTAAATTTGGACCTATGTTCAAAAAGAAATCATTTATAAAGTTCGATGTGTCATCATCATCAATCATTATATTCCGTACCGTATCTTTCAATTTGAAATGTGTACCTCCTCTATCACCTTTGACCAGACCATTTATAGTCCTCCAGAATTTCTTACTGTCCTGTTGGTATTCCTCCAAACTATCTCTAATAAATTTAGCCTTAGCTTTCTTAATAAATTTATTTACAGAGTTCCTCAGTCGACAAGATTCTTGCCAGTGCAGCGGATTTTTAGAGGAGATAGCCTTTTTCAAAGCCTTATCCTTATCATTGATAAGTTCTAGAATGTGATCAGTTATCCATGGAGCTCTATCTTTCCTAACCTTAAAAGTACGTACAGGACACATTTTATCTAGCTCATTTGTAAACATACCAAGAATAAACTGCCATCTAGCGTTGACCTCCTCACAGTCATCTATGGGGCCCCAGTCAGCGTTCTTGATACATGCCTTAAAGAGCTCAGGGTTATACTTCCTATAAGATCTACCTTCAAACGACATTTTTTCATTAATGAAATAATGGTCAATAAGTATGATCCCCACCATTAAATGATCACTTAAATTCCATGTCCTCGTAAAACCTTCATACAATTTGGACGTATTTGTAATGACCCAATCAAGACATGTAGCCGTGACCTCATTAGATCTAGTCGGCTTATTGATAATCTGCTTAAGACCTAGAATACTTATACATATTTTCATTAACCTTGTCGATACTTTATTAACATTCAAGTAATCTAGGTTAAAGTCACCCATAATCATCAGATCTTTGCGTCTTAGATGTGCTTTACCAACCTGAGCATTAAATTCCTCAATAAAGCTGGCTTTATCTCCATCAGGAGGACGATAGACATTGGCTACTACAATATTTTTTTTCCCATTTCTAATAATTTCCACCCATTGAATTTCAATGTTATTACTACTTACATTCAAATGTTTATAATTGGTGGTTGAGTAAGATAATTCATCTCGTATATAAATAGCAACGCCACCACATTTTTTGTCGTCCCCCCAAGAACGATCTAGTCTTTCAAGCTTGTAACCCTCAATGTCTACCATGCTGTTTATAACTCCTTCATGAAGCCAACTTTCAGAGATCCCCACGACAGCGTCTCTTTTATCAAGCATATGTACTCGTAAAGTTTCAATTTTCGCTTTTAGGCTTCTAATATTAATATGAGCCAATGAGAAATCTTGTTTACTACCTCTTACCATATGTCTACCCACCATGATAAACAAGGGTACCCAAAGACATCAAATCAACCATATCAAAATACATAGATAACAAGGTTTGCAGGTAAGGGCAACTCGTGCCACCTGCATAGAGATTTCTCCCTGTCATGAGGATAAGCCTAGAGTGATCAACCTTTAAGAAAAGTGATACGTCCCCCCTCCCAGTTACTGTTATTATAATACATTAACAATTGGCTTTGTGCCCTTTTTTGAATTTTAAATTTAAGTAGTTTCAGCAAAAACAATTAATCTAGATTTAATATCTTAGTTTCATACACATTTAATATGTTCAAACAGGATGGATCCTATACTCAATGTGAAATTTTACTATATAATCAGGTTACCGGTATTCAATTGAATGTCAAGAAACAGTTTGTGTATATTAACCATAGTAATAATTGAGACATGATTCAATTTAACTAGTATGTACACACTCTGAGCCTTTCTATACATGAGACTGTAATGCAACCGCTACCGGTAAGTTTTTGTCGAACAGCGCTATCAGTCCGCCTGCACCTTAGTGGCGCCATCTGGCGTTTCATTACTAAACCAAAGATCAGCTTCAACTCAGCATCTTTGACGATTTCATATCAAGTCACATTACGGTATGTATAATTCTATAGTAGACCATACAAGGGTTTACAAGAAATGTCACATATAGTTGAACACATACAATATGCTTTCAGATTAGAATGCACTACATAGAGACCACACTCTGAGTCAGGTATGACCCTGTTGTAATGGTAATTACGGTACATCAATGATCAGCTTGTCTCTGAGGCTCATAAGGATTTTCCCCATTTTATTCTCCTTTACATTGTCTTTGGTTATCAGGTGGGCCTGTGCAATTGTGAACCCGCACCCCCAGGATTTTTCAAGGGTGCATTCGTAAATCTCCCCCTTGATGGCCTTTAGACGTTCCCCTAAGTCGCCATTTTGCTCAAATTTCAGTTCGGCTACCTCAGCCATGATCTCGAATTTTTTTGTAGCGGTATCTTGCTTGGTAATCTTGATCTTGTAGGATAATCTTTTAGCTGCGTACCCGGTAATGTGGCCATGTACAGTTACCTGAGTAAGATGGGTTTGTGTCAGTTATATTCCTGTCATGAATCTTGCTGCCATGTGACATGCTGCTGCCTATATCACAGTTTTTCTGTTGCACCCACTAATCCTTAATATCTCTGGTGAGATTTTTCTACTCCCTGCTTACCCATTGCCTTTCAATACCTGCCATTATGCCAGCATTTCTCTCTCCCTCCTAGTCCCTCTTGGGATTCCCCAATCTGACCCCCTACTCTTCCCACCACTGCTATTTCTTCTCCATTACCCATCCCGTTTCAGCCTCAATATTGATAAAACCAGCAAACGTTCCAATCTTAACTTTTCCCTTTCCTTTTAAGAAGTATGCTTCGTCATATGTTCCCGATCTTTTCGTTGATACCTTTGGCACACTTTTCTCACACAGATGTCAGTTCAGTCATTTTTTTTAGAAGAATTGATGTTACATAGTTCATCAGTTATATTCATTTCTTTCCACTGGGGAAATGGATAAAAACCAAAACCACCAAATGACTGATTATGCTTCATTTTCCTAATAGGATTTTCTGACTCCAAACTTTCATTGGCTGAGTGCTGTTTCTCCACAAAGATGGCTGTAGTCAAAGGATAGGAAAAAGTGTTGTTAAGGTCTCTGGAAAGCCTTTGAAACTCTGTAAATGTCACCCTGGTTAGAACAGTAATTCCCACAAAGGAAGCCTCACAATGATAAGTAGGAAGGAAAGAGATAATTAGAAGTAGATTTCAATACAATTTCAGTGCAATCTGATACCTCTCATGTATTCAGAAACTCAACTTTGAAGGACATCTAATGTTTCCTTTGAAGTTGGTTTCTATGAGTTCCTCCTCTAGAATACCCTATGGCAGCCTGGTCTTTTTGGTCTTCATCATTTGATGGCACACAGCATTGACATGGCCTGCACAGAATTACCATCACAAGAAAGGAAGAATTAAAATGGCACAGATAAAGAAGACCATATTGGTCCCAGTCTAGTCATGAATGTGGCTCCACCCTTACAATAGAAAGTGATGTGGTAATACGAGTAACCTGAGTAAGACGGGTATGTGTCAGTTGTATTCCTGTCATAAATCTTGACGCCATGAAACATGCTGCTGCCCATATCACCGTTTTTCTGTTGCACCCACTAATACTTGATATCTCTGCTGAGATTTTTCTACTCCCTGCTTACCTCTTTACCCCCCTGCCTTTCAATACCTGCTTTTATGTCAGAACTTTTCCCTTCTTCCCAGTCCCTCTTGGGCCTCCCCAATCTGACCCCCCTACTCTGCCCACCATTTGTGTTTATTCTCAATTACCCATACCTTCTAAGTCTCAAAGTAAACCAACACACTTTAAATATGTTCCTCTCCCTGAAGCCCCTGTCTTTAAGAAGTATGCCTTGCTGTGTGTCTCTAGATCTGTTCTTTTCAATGCTAACCTTGACACACTTTGTTCACACAGATGTCTGTTCAGTCACTTTTTGATACGAACTGATGTTACATAGTTCATCAGTTATATTTATTTATTTCCATCTGGAAAATGGATAAAAACCACCAAATGATCGATTGTGCTTCATTTTCCTAGTAGTTGTTTTTTGACTCCAGACGTTCATTGGCTGGCATGAAGGATTTTTGTCTCATTCGAGCACTAGTTCATTATGCTAGAAGTTGTTGTTGCCAAAAGAGTCATTGTAGTATATATCTGAGAAACAACACACTGCAGGATAGATAGGCTAGGACTTGTTAGCAATGATGAGCCCTACAGTAAACTGTTTTATAACTCCACTGTCATATATTCACAATCTAAATGAAGGTCTCTAAAGCATAGTTAATTATTTGACAAAAAGGCTAACATATCTTCGGAACTTTAACATGTGTATATTGTTGAATCAAAACTAAAGCTAAAGAAAGGTCTAATGTGATCCCCCTTTTCTTTTTCAACATTTCCCAGGAACTTAAATTGGAAAGTAAAGGGCTTGATGGCTTGGTTGAATCCAGGTGACTTTCCTAAACCATGCTTGCTGTCAAAACGACAAAAGGGTAATGCCCTTAGGTGTATGTGTTAGAAGTTATGACTTCAGGGGACAAACAGGAGCTGTGTAGTGACAGTGGTGGACGTAGGGATAAGATGAGTTTAGGGAACAAGAATTGCCGCCGTTATTTATTTTGGGAATTTCTTGGAAATCAAAAATCCAGCAATATTTTATATGCTACGGTATGTACTGAGAACCCGATGGAATTTCACAATTTCACTTCACCAGTTTTGTTCCAATATGAATATGCTTGTATTCATGTTCATGCTTTAAGAAAGGATGTCTGTTATTTTGTGAAATATAAACTGAATTGTATCTATTTTATGACAGTTTTCAACTTGCAATATGAAATTATCTGCAACAATAATTTAGTCATCCTGACAAACCTGGCCTTTGAGTTCTATAACTATATCTATAGAACACAATATATATGCAAATGTTTCTCTTTGTTTTGGACGTGTAGTAGTCTGTGAATGAGCAAGCTTAGGCATAATTATGTTCAATAAGCAATTATAAGAACATACCATGAAATGACTGTGGTGGAGGTAGGGATTAGATGAAGGACAAAAGGCACAATGTGTATCCAGTGGGGATCTGTACCCAAGGGTATACAAGGCAACTGTTAGAAGGTGTCTAGATGGAGGGCCGATGCAGCAATCTCAAAATAACCAGGTCTAAGACTATAAGTATACTTGTACAACAATTGATAGCCCATATAAAAATAAATCAATTAGTAGTAATCATAAAACCAGCTTGTTAGATTGACCACTTGCATAGTTTTTATATTCCATTGATAGTACAGGCAGTTTTTTGATTGAAATCATTCTTCTGTTATGAATCCGGAAAGTAACCTAACATCATGGCCAAAATTGGTTTATCCTAGGAAGATGGATGGGTAATTTGGGAGTTCAAAGGCTGTTAGGAGGGTGGCTTGGTTAAAGGCATTTGAATAGGGCCTACCATCTGCATGTCTTATTGGTACATTTACTAAAATTCCCTAAAGGATCAGCAATTACCCCCATAATTACACTCAGACTGTTATCTAGAATATTGCAAAGCTCTGCATCTATTGCTGGTGCAACAATCGAGATCTACATAGTTGTAAAGATGAGTAGTATAGTATGTATCGGAACGGGACTATAGTTAAGTACTGTTTATTACTCAATCGACATGCAGCCAATCAGAGGCCTCCATTTGGTCACGTGACCGGAAGTGACCTACTTAGGGGATTAGTGGTGACGTCACGTGACCTAGTTAGCCAATCAGAGGCCTCCATTTGGTCACGTGACCGGAAGTGACCTACTTAGGGGATTAGCGGTGCATTCTGGGTAACCCTGAAGCCAATCAGAGGCCTCCATTGGGTGACCGGAAGTGACCTACTTAGGGGATGGTGCATTCTGGGTAACCTACTGACCTACTTAGGGGACCGGAAGTGACGTCACATGACCTAATGGCCAACCGGAAGTGACCTCATTGAGGATCACGTGACCGGAAGTGACCTGATTGATCACGTGACCGGAAGAAGAAGAAGAAGAAGAAGAAGAAGAAGAAGAAGAAGAAGAAGAAGTGACGTCACGCGACTTAATGAAGAGATGAGCGTCTTTAAGGGGTCACGGGCTTTAAAATGTGATATCTTTTTTTTTTTTGGAGGAGGAGGCGAGTCTCTTATTTTTTTTCGGTAAACTAATAAAAAACACTACGATATAAGTTTTTTTTCATTTTTTTTCATTTTTTATTGTTTTACGAGCGACTGGAAGTGACTTATTGAACTAGGTAGAAGCGTTCTTTAGAGTGTATAAGGGGGGGAGGGGAGGGGAGGGGGGAGGGGGGCTTCTTTAAGATGCATGGGGAGGGGGGCGCTTTTAGGATGCATGGGGCGGGTGGTGGGGGGGAGGGGGGGAGGGGGGAGGGGGGCACTCTAGGGGGGTGGGGGAGCACTCTAAGGGGCGTTTGTCTCTTTTAAGAAAAAAAGAAAAGAAAAAGATTTCAATCGAGAGACACGCTTCTTCCTCTCGAGAGGAAGAAGCGTGTCTCTTCGTTTTTTTTTTGTTTATCACGTGCTGCGATGAGGCGATCAGCTGCGACTGGAGGAAGTGACACTTTAAGAGATCGCGCGTCTTAATTGTTATGATATTTTTTTTTTTTACTTACTAATAAAGAAGACGTATGAAAATAAAACACAACAATTCACATGTCCGTCGTTCTCGTTGTTTCTTGCTTGATAAAGTCAAGTAATATCGCGATGCCGAGGCCAAACTTTCCCATGTCCTCAGTCAACACTCGAAGGAGTTCAAAAGGCGTACCGCCGGCGCCGTCAGCTTCATCTTGCCACATTTTCAACACTCGGAAGGCCCACTCAGCGGGACTTCCTCCGTATTCGCATTCTTCAGCGATCTTATCTAACCTCTCAGGCGACAATTTTAAATGGTCCCCCACCTCTTTCCACCTGCTACCCAGACGTCTGCCGAGGGTGCCCAAGTGCTTGTGCATCGCGCGCGAGTCGGGGTTCTCGAAATCCAACCCCTGTCTGTGGAGAAGGGCCATCCACTGAGCCAACAGTTCCATGCGTCTTATGCGGGTGAAGACGCGACCGAGCTCGCCCCATCTATGACGATGCGGGGTTTCACCCCACCACACTCGGAACATCGCCGTACACAGCTCCTCCGGTGTCTTGACACTGCGCTCTACTAGAGCATCCATACGGGCGGCGCTGACTTTTAAGCTACTGCCCAACTCTCTCCAACAGCCGCTCAACTCTTTACCTAGTTGACGAAGCAAGGCGTCGCTATAGGCTAACCGCCGCTGTCCTACCTGTCGGGTCTCCCCATCATCGGTCTGCTGCCTCGCGCCGCGTCTCACGTCGTCAAGCCGCATTAACTTTTTTTCAGGCGCACCGGGCGGTGAAGGCGAGCTTGAAAGTGGAATAGCTTGAGCCATCTCGTCTCGTCTTGGCGGCGGCGGCAGCGGCGGCGGCGGCGGCGGCGGCGGTGGCGGCGGTGGTGGTGGTGGCGGTGGTGGTGGTAGTAGCCGTTACTGGGGTCAGAGGTGATATGTTTTTTTTCCAACAGAAATGAGAGCTTTTTATACAGAGGGAGTTTAATCCCATTTCCAACAGCGCTCCAGCTGTCTAGCACCCTGTCCGCATGACGCTTTTTCAGCCGCTCCGCTCCTTAAGAGCTTAGATGACGAGGGGGTGTGGCATCGCTATCCGTGGAGACCAGCTGAAAACGGTGTTTTTTCCTCACTCATAGCCTTAATACCTCCTACCCCCTACCCGAGGACGTCTCCCTCCCTCTGACATTCATTGTAACAAACGTCAGAGGTCAGGTGAAAATCGGATTTTTTTTCATGCACAGCCTTAGGCAGCTGTCACCCCTCCCTATTGAACTAGCCGGCCGCCCGCCCGCCTGGCCGGCCCGGTCTACTCACCACGGCAGGAGGTGGCGATTTTTGTCTTACACTTAAGTCGCTCACCACATGCACACGCCTCTACTCACAGACAGACACGTTCGTCTTAGGGGGGTCCTGCTTCACGCCACACGCCTCCTGTAGTTTTTTTTTGTATACACACTGTAAGCTCATCACCGTTACCGTTAATCCTTTATACAGCTAACGCGCGCTGAATGGCTGAACAGGGTGGTAAGCGGCTTAGCTCACCACAGTGGATCCCTCAAAAAGGGATCCAGCTGAAAACGTCATACCTTATGTCTTTGTGAATGGCCGCCGCCGGTCAGTCGACGGCAGGCAGCAACCGCTTAACCCTTTATACAGCTAATGCGCGTTGAATTGCTGAACAGGGTGGTAAGCGGCTTAGCTCATCATCACAGTCGATCTCTCAAAAGAGGGGGGGGGAAAGGGATCCAGCTGAAAACGTCATGCCTTATGTCTTTTTGTTTCTCTTTGTGAATGGCCGCCGGCCAGCCGGCGGCAGCTGAACAGGGTCGGTAAGTAGCTTAGCTCTAGAAGCGAGAAGGCGTATATAAGGGGCTTGGAAACCTCCATTCACTCACTCATTCTTTTTTGCTGCTCTCTACAGTCACCACCATGAGCAAAAGACAACAGCTAGCGGCGTTCAAGAACAAGAAGACTACGCGGAACAGCGTTCGTTTAGCGTCAGTGCCTGCTCTTGCTACTGAACATGAGACTACCGCCGCAGCCGGTTGGTCTTATCACCCTCCTGCTGTAGCGAGCGCTCGCGGCAGTAGTAGTAGTAGTAGTAGTAGTAGCAGTAGCACTAGTAGTAGCAGTAGTAGTAGTAGTGGTAGTAGTACTAGTAGTACTACTGGTAGCAGTCGTCGTGCTAGCGACGTTGTTACACTCGCGACGGTACACGTTGCTGCTAAGCGCGCTGCCGCTGCTACCGCCGTCCCGCCTGCCGCTGCTGCTGCTGCTGCTGCTGCTGCTGCGCCTGCTACTGCTGCGCTTGCTACGGCTGCGCCTGCTGAGGCTGCTGCTGCGCCTGCTACTGTTGCGTCTGCTGCGGCTGCGCCTGCTGCGGCTGCTTCTGCTGCACTTGCTGCTACTGCTACTACTACTGACGACAACGCTCCTGGCACAGCGCAGTACTGGCAACCGGGTTTTTACCTCCCCACTACTGTTGATGACTTTGATGACCTGCCGCACGTTGCACAGCCCCTCTCCTCCACCACTACATCGACGGACGCCCTCGACGCCGCTCGCGCTGAGAGTTACAGCTATTCGGACACTCAGCCCCTGAACCGAGAAGAAGAGGAGGAGGAGGAGCAGCAACAGGGTGAGACAGAGAACGACGCTGACGACGAGGCGTACGAAGAACCCGAAGGGCAAGGGGTGAGCGGTACGTTTTTCGGCTTCCCTCTTCGACCTTTCGACCTCACTTCCTCCACTGCTAGCGCCCCCCCGTCCGGTCCGTGGCGACTGCCCTCACCGCCACCTTACGAGGGCGGCGGCGGCGCTTCATCTTCTACCGCTACACACAGCACGGACGGCGTGTGGCTGCGCTGTTCCAACAACGAGACCTCCGATACCACCAGCGCTGACGCTGCTCCTGCTATCGGTTCTGCTGCTGATTCAGCTCACGCTGATGGTGTTACTCATCCTGCGGGTGTGAAACGTTCTAAGGTGAGTTCCAGAACAACAAGGCCCACTAAGAAGAGAAAAATACAAGAAAAAGAAGGAGATGGACGAGAAGAAGCAGAGAAAACACTCGGGTTAGAGTTCTGCTTAGACGGAGCTTTGACGCTGGAGATCTGGGAGGACGTGGCTAGACTGTCTAGGAGGCCGCGCTACACAAAAGACGGCCAGGTGAAAGAGGCGTCTCTGACCAGAAGCAAGCGAGTGCACTTCACGGCCGACGCGCTGCGCGAGCTCATAGCACGCATCGCCGATATCCGCGCAGTGGTGCGCATACGCGACACAGCGGCCGCGCAAGGAAAACCTAATCACACCCCCTGGTTCGCAGTGCTGGATGAGGCGGGCGAAGTGTACGCAGCTGTGAGCTACTACAGCGGTAAGAACCTCGTCCACGTGCGCAAGTACGAAGGTCCTGACAAAAAACCCACACAGCAGGGGGTGACGCTGTCCGCCAGAGCGCTCAAAGAGTTGGATGACAAAACAGAGATCATTCTGAAATATCTCGGCATAGATTCGGAATGAGAGACGCTCAACGCTCACGCGCGCACACACACACACACAGCGTTTGACGTACGCTGTATGAGACAGACAGACAGACAGACAGACAGACAGACGGATACACAGACAGCAGACAGAAAGATAGTTACATAGACGACAGATTGATAGATGGCTAGATAGATAGATAGATAGTTAGACGGCTAAGTAGTTGGTAACCGAGTGAAAAAAAAACATGACACAGTACGTATGCGAAAAGTGTTTCAAAATGTTTAAAAGAGCGTACAACCACGAGAGACACGTAGAAAATTGTAGAGTAGTAGCTAAGTTTTGCCCTCTATGCGGCGAAGGGGATTGCCGAAAGAGCGCTTGTCGACGCGAATCTCTGGACGGGGTGACCGTCCCTCCGCGCATATGTGCTGTACCGAACGGGGAGGAAACGTTCACGGCGAATTGGCCTGCGATACAAACGGGCGTCAGGATGCACGGGACTCGCGTGAGTGTAACAAACTTCAGGCTACCAACCGGCGAGTTGAGTGACGCTGTAGATACTATGCGTCGCATTCACTTGACACAAAGATTCAGATACAAAGTGGGTTTCTCGGTAGGCTTACTGTTACAACACAGAGAAGACAAGAGCAAACTGCGCTACTTCCACGCCTCCCAGAACAACGCAACTCTCATACAACCGCTCCCTACTGTAACTAATTCAGAAACTTTGGAAGAGCTCCTCTCAAAGATGCAAAACACCGTCGCTTGCGAGGAGGTACGGAAACTTTGCGACGCTGACACCAAGTGGCACGTTCTTTTTCCTACCAATTTGAACATCTGCGTTTACATGGGACCGGGGGAATTCCCCATAGGCGGTAGGATCACTCAGGCCGGTCGAGTTGGAAAGAGAAGCGGCGTGTTAGATTTTCCCAACAAGGACAACCTCTGCATCTTCCGCTGCATTTCCTTTCACTTATACAACACCAGCAAGCGCGCTTCAGATTTGTTACGTCAGTTCTGTCCCGCTGCCACACCTGAATCCTTTCCGGGTCTGAACATCCGCGACTTACCCGCGTTAGAGAACTTGTTTGACGTACAAATAGCGGTTTACACCGCGTCGCGTCAAGTGCCGGGGCGGAAGTTGAGAAGACGCGTTACTCTGATCAGACCGCCTTCCAGAACTGTGGCCGCCCGAGGTAAAGTCAACCTACACCTGACGGCGAAAGGCGGTTTGCACGTCTCTCTCGTCACGGACTTCAACGCGTACGCGGGCATATACGAATGTTGCAAGTGTAAGGCGGCGTTCACCACCGAGTTCTTGCTGAAGAGACACAGGAACCAGCTTTCCTCTTGCCGACAAGTCAAGTTGCGCTACGTAGGTGGCATCTACCAAAATTCGAGAACGATTTTCGAAGCGCTAGCAGACTTCTCCATTTTTCCCCCCGACGGACATTCCGGAATCTACCCTTACAAGATCGCCTTCGATTTCGAGGCTTTCTTCAGACCGTGCAAAGAACCGTCGACGGAGCACGTGTCCCTGCTGTGGGATCACGTCCCTTTGTCGGCTAGCGTCGCATCCGACTTTCCGGGGTGGGAGGGGCCCGTCTGCTTCGTCAGAGCGTCCGACGCAGATTCCGACCCCTTGTTGGACCGAGTTTTAAATCACATAAACGAGAACGCCAAAGCGATCGGGGAAGCTGTGCTAGAACTTTACCGACCGACGTTAGCGAAGTTAGATGCGGCGATAGGTGAAGCTCTCCTGCTGGAGGAGGCGACGTTCACCACCCCTTCTCCAGGCGGCTTCGCTGCGGCTCAGACCAGACACCCGTTAGTTCAACTGAAGAAGCGTCTTCTGAGATACATCCGTCAAGCTCCAGTGGTGGGCTTCAACTCGGGGCGTTACGACTTGAACCTGATCAAAATACGCCTTCACTCGTTCTTCGCCTCCGGAGACCGAAGAAACCAAGAATTCAGCGTCATAAAGAGAAGCAATCAATACTTGGCGGTTTACACACAGCACACGGTTTTCTTGGACGTAGTCAACTATTTGGCACCCGGTTACAACTACGCGACCTATTTGCGAGCTTTCACCAGGAACGAAGAGAAAGGTCACTTTCCTTACGAATGGATGACGTCTACCAGGAAACTGGCAAACAGAACGCTGCCGCCGAGATCGGCTTTCGACAGCGAGCTGACGGGCGTCAAAATGTCCGAATCCGACTACGCCGCATGTCAGAAAGTTTGGTCCGACGAGAAGATGCAAACTATGGAAGACTACTTGATCCACTACAACAACAAAGACGTGAAACCTTTCATAGAAGCTCTGAAAAATCACGCTAAATTTTTCCAAGATCGCGGCATCGACATGTTGAAAGACGGAGTTTCTCTCGCCGGTTTGACTTTACGCTTCCTCTTCCAAAACCTAGAAGACGCGTTCACAACGTTTCCCCAGTTCGACGCCGTCCTCCACGCTCTGATCAAAGAGAATCTAGTCGGCGGTCCTTCCATCATCTTCCATAGATTTCACGAGAAGGGCACCACGCGGATAAGGGAGCACAAGTACGGCGAAGAAGCGAGACCGTGCCAACACATCCTAGGACTAGACGCTAACTCTCTGTACTTGCGCTGCATGAGCGAAGCGCACTGCACGGGCTATTACGCGGTGAGACGGCCCGAGACCGAGTTCAAGCCCGAAATCAGGCAAAGAAACTCTCACAGCGCTTTGGAGTGGTTACGCTTCGTAGAGCACGACCGCGACGTGAAACTGCGCCACGCTCTGAACGGCGGTGAGATGGCGGTAGGCTGTCGGAGAATTCGCGTGGACGGATTTCACGCGGCCTCTAATACGGTTTTCCAGTTTCACGGGTGTTGGTTCCACGCTCACGAGTGCATACCGTCGCACCGATATCAGTGCGCTTCACTGAGAGAGGAGAGACGCGACAGAACGACCAGAGTAAGCGCTTACTTGAAAGCGTTAGGTTACAAGCTGGTCGTCGTGTGGGAGTGCGAATGGCGAGAGATGAAGCGTCGAGATGAGCGGGTCAAGGCCTCCCAACAACGCTGGAAGGTTGACGCTTTGAAAGTGTCTCGAAACGCGATGAGCGAGAGCGACATCCTTTCCGCTGTGAAAGAGGAGAAAATGTTCGGTTTAGTTCAAGTGGACATCACTACGCCGCCTCACCTACGAGAGTACTTCGAAGAAATGACCCCCGTTTTCAAGAACGCGACCGTTTCAAAATCGGACATAGGCCCTCACATGTCAGACTTTGCGCAGGAAGAAAAGCTGTTGAGCACGCCTCAGAGATGTCTGATAGGGAGTTACCACGGAAAAAATATTCTCTTGGGAACGCCGCTTCTCAAGTGGTATTTAGAGCACGGTTTGATAGTCACCAAAGTGCAGCTGGTGGTAGAATACCTACCTAAACGCTCCTTTGCCGGTTTCGCGGACGAAGTGACGGCGGCGCGAAGACGTGGCGACGTGAACGAGAACGAGAAAATTCTGTCAGACTGTTACAAGTTAATGGGAAACGCTACGTACGGTAAAACAATCTGCAACAAAGAAAAACACACGGCGGTGAGATACACTGACAGTCGGAAGTTCGAACTATTGGCCAATTCGTGGCGCTTCAAAAAGGCGTCCGAGTTGACTTCCGATCTGTTTGAAGTCGAACTACAACCGAAAACGGTCAAGAACAACCTCCCTATTCAGATAGGGTTCATGGTATACCAGTACGCGAAGTTGAAAATGTTAGAGTTCACATACGACTTCTTGGATAGATTCGTCGATCGGCGCGATTATGCCCTTTGTCAAATGGACACCGACAGTCTTTACATGGCTCTCAGCGGTGCCACGTTGGATGACCTAGTGAAACCTCGCCTGAGAGAGACGTACTTCAGAGAGAAACGAAAGTGGCTTCCGACAGCGGTGTGCGACGAGCACTTAGAGCTTTTCGTGAAGACAAAAACGGAAAGAGTGCGAGAATGGTGTGCGCCGCCCGGCGGATGTTGTGAGAGACGGTACCTTCACGATCTGAGAACTTCGGGGCTCATGAAAGCGGAGTGGGAAGGTGACGGGATCCTAAGTCTCAACCCTAAGACTTACATTTGCTACGATCGAGTCAGCGACACCGGTGAAAGAAAATCCAAAAAATGGAGTGCAAAAGGCGTACAGAAGAAACAAAACCCCCAGGAACCAGACGCCTTCTTGGATGTTCTTCGCCAACGAAAAACTCTCATTGCTGTAAATAGAAATTTCAAAGTGGTGCGAAACAAAATGGTCACCTACACCATAGAGAAAGACGGCGTGCGCTACTTGTATTATAAGCGTCGCGTGCATTCTGACGGTGTGACAACGAGTCCTTTAGAGATATGAAAAAAAAAAAAAAAAAAAAATAAGCGTGTGCATCTTTTCAAAAATAGAGTGTTTATCAAGATTGAAAAAAAAATAAATAAAAAAAAATTAAAAGAAAATATTGTTGTGTTTTTATTATCATACGGCTTCTTTTACTAGTAAGTCGCGCAGTCTCTTAAAGCGTCACTCATGTGACGACGTCGCTTCCAGTCACGGGATCCTAAACAAAAAAAACTTCTTCTTCTTCCGGTCACGTGATCAATCAGGTCGCTTCCGATTGGCCATTAAGTCGTGTGACGTCACTTCCGGTCACGTGACTCATCAGGTCACTTCCGATCACGTGATCCTAAATTAGGTCATATGACGTCACTTCCGGTCCCCTAAGTAGGTCAGTAGGTTACCCAGAATGCACCATCCCCTAAGTAGGTCACTTCCGGTCACCCAATGGAGGCCTCTGATTGGCTGCAGGGTTACCCAGAATGCACCGCTAATCCCCTAAGTAGGTCACTTCCGGTCACGTGACCAAATGGAGGCCTCTGATTGGCTAACTAGGTCACGTGACGTCACCACTAATCCCCTAAGTAGGTCACTTCCGGTCACGTGACCAAATGGAGGCCTCTGATTGGCTGCATGTCGATTGAGTAATAAACAGTACTTAACTATAGTCCCGTTCCGATACATACTATACTACTAAGATGTTTGAAAGGCAATTCATAAGTGCTGAGTATAGTAACAGTAACCAATCAATATTGAAAAAATCAATTCTTCAAAATTATTTTACATTGAGATTTTTCTAAAAAAAAGAGAATGATAGAAATAATACAAGCAGAAACTAAAAATCAGGAAGCAGCAAACTTATAATACATAGGAGTTGAGTGAGTCAGTGAGTGAGTCAGTGAGTGAGTAGGTTTGTGAGTGGATGGGTTGGTGAGTGAGTCAGGCTGGTGTAGACCCTGCCTAGGGCCTGTATACTGTAGAGGGCAGACGCAGGTGGTCTGTGTAGTGAACCTACACAGTCAGCTTTCCAACACTCACTTATACATGGACCTTTGAGAGACAGGACTCACATAAGCAGCTACAACAGGATACTATTTGACATGTATTCAGGTAGTTAGAGGGGACTAGTGTACTTGACCTTCTGTATGGTCCCTCAGATAAGGTTTTTATTCTACCTAGTCATGAATAGGTTATCCAGAATATATCTAACAACTCCGACACTCCCCTAAGTCACAATATGCATGAGGAATTGAATAAAACATATTAAATGAACAACATTCAATATATATTATATATTGAATGTTGAGGTTTTCTGGTTGCACTATCAATCATTAATTGCACAATAACATTCCTAAAGAGTAGTAACTCCAATTATTTATTTCATGTTTCTCCCAAAGCCAAACTGATTGAGATCTGTGAGTGACATTAATAGGCAACATTATGTAAATGTATGCTAATTGGGAATGCTGAAGGAGACTTGAATAACCAGACAGTGCTGCCAATTGGTTTTTCATGGGGAGAAGCGGGTCAAAAAGAGGGAGGATTGGTATCAAAGGCAGTCCAGTTACCACAACCTGTTTTTTTAAAACCAGATTTGAGAACAAATAAAACGTTTTTGACTAGCAGTACTTTGGGAAAACATTTGCGCTGGCAATTTACTAGCCATTTTATGATTTAACACGATTAAAGGGGAAGTTATATATGCTCATGAAAAGAAGCTAGCAGAAATGATAGGAAATACACCACAACATTTACAAATTAAACTGCCCAGTAAGGGACATAGCTAGGTCTCAGTTTTCTCCTCATGGGTGGCGATGTTAGTTCTGAGCTCTGAATTCCTCGTGAGCCCTACAGGACAGCATGTTGCCTTAGAGCAAAATACATAAATATAATATACAAATGAGTTGCTATAACCCTTGTATCGATCCGATTGATATTGCTTTATTGTGGAGTGTCAGCTGTCCATTTCATTAGACCTAGAGCATTAGTGTTACTCTCTTTTTCACCATTACTGTTCAACCACAAAGCCAGACACCACTTCCATCCAAACACTTTGTCCTTTCACTCTCCTTGTCTTGTGCTTTCTCGCAGCTCTTAAATAGCGAAAGTGGATCAAGACCATGTCCAATTATCAGCAAAAGGAATTAACAGTGAGTTATTCCATTTCATTGCTGTCCATGAAAGAGGCCAACGTTCTTTGAATGATGACATAACGTCTTTATCGGCTCCCAAAGCACCAAATCTGTCTGGAAGTAGGTGCCCGACCTGTTTTTGTAACAGCAAATAATGTGGGAAATGACTTCCTTAAAACTAAAACATTGAGCATGATTCAATTTGAACTATTGGAATCTGTACTTCAATTGTGTGATCTAGTAAAACTGATTTGATGCCCCGGATGCTTAATGAATTCCTGTTCTCTGACTGCATGAATTACGAGAAAAGGAGATGAATAGTAAAGCATGCAAAATAGAACAGGATTTTTCTTGAAAATCACAATTCCATTGTTAATTGGCAAAACATGCTTCAATCACAAGTAAAACAGTAAAAAGAGTATTTCTGAGGCTTCAATTTCTGAGGCTTCAAATCTTGTTTTATTGTTTTTGTGTAGAGCCTGCTGTTAGAAGCAACCACTGTTTCCAACATTGCTCTGACCTGTAATTTGTACATTGTCACCATCACAAAAATGGACTTATGCCCTATTTCATTTTTATCTATATTTCTAGTAATCACCTTATTAGAGGATGGTTTTATACTTTTAACCAAACCAGCACCAGCATGTAATTCACTCCCTACATGCTGAGTTGGAGAGCCAATATTTGGCTGTACAAGACATCAAAGAGCTGCCTAGGGTGGACACCTCCAGCTGGCTGCATGCTGTGTGTGGTGAGACTTGTAGAGGGTGTAGAGGTGGGTAGGTCTGTGTGTGTGTGGGTGGGCAGGTGTGTGGGTGTGTAGGGAGGCAGGGGATGTCAACATAACTCGGGAGGTGAAAACAACATCAGGCACGACCTGATATTTGGCCATCAATGACAGAGCCATACCCATAGACATAATACATGTTATACCTTTAGCTTCAGCCTTAGAAAGCTCCATCTGATCCCTGTATTACTGAATTCTACTACAAATTCTGTTAGTGACCAGTTATTTGCAGTGAATCAGAATTATCTGACTATTGTAAGCTATCACTCAGGAATACAATTTTCCACATTTATAATCTTGGAAGCATGTTTTCAGGTGTAGACAGATTAATGAATATTTCTATGCAATTTAAACTGCAACTCTATCAGATAATTAATTTGAGTATTCTATGACCTCATATCAATTAACTTCCATCAGATGAACACAATATAGTAAAACTTGATATAAGAATATACACGTTATTGTAGGCCATACACAGATAAAGCACCCAAGTGTCTGTAAATATTTTGTGTATCTGCATATCCTATGCAGTACTCATATTTTACTGGAGTCTCTCCCTCACTCTGTAGCTCTATCTCCATATCCCCATGAGGCAAGCCTAAATGAAATAGCAAATCAAGACAACTGAGAACTGTATTTATAATTCAATGTCACACTCATAATATCTTCTTACTTCCTGACATTTGGATTTATGTAATAACATGCAGAAATACTGCTAGAGGTACACTGTGATGTTTCAAGGGATTAGTTTACTGTACTATGTATACTCTGAAACGTTCTGAATGCGATATATCCAGGAGGTTTATGTTTTCCCTTAACAATTATAGTAAGTAGATATGTGGAGATTCAAGGTCTGTTTCAACAGTACACTCTGCCTCTTATATTCCATGGGAAGAGGCATTTATATTCTTACTTGTACAACAGTTGGCTTAGATGACCAAACAGCACAGCTATCAACAATATTGTGTATCAATTGATAACCGGAACCTATATTATACTGGAGTGTCAGTTGATAACTGGAACCTATATTATACTGGAGTGTCAGTTGATAACTGGAACATATATTATACTGGAGTGTCAGTTGATAACTGGAACATATATTATACTGGAGTGTCAGTTGATAACTGGAACATATATTATACTGGAGTGTCAGTTGATAACTGGAACATATATTATACTACAAGTCAGACTCATAACTTGGAGATTGGTGTGCAATTGTCCTTACACACCCTGGCAGGAGGCCCTGCCCGTTTATTGAAAAACATTCAATAATGAATAATCAAATAAAGCGAAAATTTGAGCCAGGAATGGCGGTTATGCCGAGTTTGTTGACGAGGACGGCACTGGGGCGCCCCCCCGCGGGAGTAGTTGGTACTAAATACCAAACTAAGGCTGAGTGTTCGTGTACTATTGATACCCACATAACCGTGGCTTATATGACGAATCAATTGATAACCGGAACCTATATTATACTGGAGTGTCAGTTGATAACCGGAACCTATATTATACTACAAGTCAGACTCATAACTTGGTGATTGGTGTGCAATTGTCCTTACACACACTGGCAGGAGCCCAAAGGCGAAGCCCCCCAGTGTGGAGATGGTAGGGGTAGTATGTGTTGAGGTAGTCAATCCCACTGTGGTGCCATGGAAATTGGTTTCAGCGCTACTCTGTCCAGCAGAGTAGCCACACTCATATCCTGCTGGATCCGGATGTCAATTGGCGTCTTGAGGCACTCCATGACGCAGTTGCTTTTCCAGTCCCCTCTGGTTTTTATATCCTGCACGGTTACTCCAATCATACCTAAATATGTACTTCCTCCCCTGCGCAGGGAGTGGCTTAAGAATTCTCCCTCGTTGAGGCCTGCCCTGGTGCATAGCAACTTCAAAGTTCCCTGGTAGTCGGCGTATGACTGGCCCCTTGGCGCTAAGGGTCCGAAAATTTGAACCAGGAATGGCGGTTATGCCGAGTTTGTTGACGAGGGCGGCACTGGGGCGCGCCCCCGCGAGAGAAGTTGGTACTAAATACCAAACTAAGGCTGAGTGTTCGTGTACTATTGATACCCACATAACCGTGGCTTATATGAAGAAATTTACAGTCATTAACAGGAGAAATATGAACAATATGGCATATTTGGTAATAGTTTAAAGCTTTGTCTCTGAGTTGCCTTCCTGGATAGGGTCCTGATTCCTTTGATTGCAATTTAGAGAATACAAGGGAGTGAGAGTTATGTTGAAAAAGAAGTACAAATGAATGGATTCTTATCCTTCATATGATCCATATCAATCGTTTTCATAGATTTCTAATTGTTTCTTCAATGAATGAGTTTTGCTCAGAACTCACTTTAATGATGTGATTTATCCTCTAGCTGACAATCCTTATTCAATGGAACAATTGCCTGATATAGACCAATTAGAAGCTGCCAGTATCCATCCTTATTGAGATTAATAAAGCTTATTTCCTCTCATTCCAAGTGTCAACCTGAACGGATGAGTCTCATTATTCTGTAGGGAATTAATATGTGCTGTTCATCCTTTTATTTATCGTCTCACCAGGACAAAAGATAAAGTTGAAGATGATTAGTTATTTAAAGGCGCACTGAACCCACGACGTCATTTGCGTGCAGAACTCGGCAGGGCTAGGTCACTGACTCAGTGCGCCTTTAAACAACATTGATTCCATGGTGAACCGAATTCTCTGCCCACTGGGAAGGGCAGTTATCATTAAGTAACAATTTTGGCAATAACATATTTTGCACCTTTAATGATCCTTGCCGTGGAAAACCAGTCCATTATCTTATAGTAGAAATAAGTTGCCGATAGGATAACCACCTTGCATGTACCTGCATACTGCTCTCCAGTCCCACACAACTATTGTTACTAGCTTACCCAGTCCCCGTCTGGGCTGACAAGCTGAATTCTTCCTCCTGCCATAGTCTTCTGCTCCAGCCGGGGATATTATTATACCATCCATTCCCATCTTTGAACAATTTTCTAACCGTGCCTTGACTACAGCTTCTACATGTTATTTCCAATTTAATCTTCTTTTTGCTTCCCCATCACATCTTTAGTTGCATAAATCTATTGGCCAGCTTGTCATGCTATTTGAAGCCTCCCCGGTATTTATCCAGGTCTGATGAGAATCCTCCCCCTACAGCAACAACCTCCCTGTGGCATGGTTTGTCATGAATCAGCATTCAGACCACAGACAGCCGTATTCCATTACTGACATTCCCGTCTCCTGTGTGTGGTTCCCACAATGTCCTCACTTCTGTCCTCTCACCTTTGTCACCCCTCCCCATAAAGGTAAATCCATCCTGGTTTTGTATCAATCTATCACCGCACCTGCTTTGCTAGAAATTTTATCTGAGAATGTCCATCACCATTGTCATGTTCTTGTTATTGGCCAATATTTTATCGGCATAAAATTCCTTTCAGGTTGCTCTCCTTTATCTACAATGTTTTGACATAGTCTGTGAGTCAAGCAATTCTTCCCAAGTCTGCAATACAAATGGCTTAAGTTTTTAAAGTCATATATGACATAATCTTGCTGTATCTCCTCTTTATAACACATGTTTTATTAGGTATGTCAAAACTTGTCAGATACTGTTGGACTATAATAGATGGGTCAAAGGCCATTCTAGTAAGGGTCAGGCTATTCAGGACCTTCATCTAGAGCCTCTACTCACCCACAATTGCTTGAGAGTCTAGCTATGCTCGATCCTCTTGCTAGAGTCTGACACTGCTGGACTCTTGCAAGCTGAAAGAGACTCTCCCCAATATGAGAGTAATATTGGCGACATTGATTGACGCCGATAATTGCCTCTGTGGAGAACCATTCAATTCTGGACTGTTAGAGCATTCTGATTGTCTAAACGAAGTCTAAAGGAGGTCTAAAGTCTAAACCCAGCAGCCTCTATTGATGAGACACCAAGCTTTGTCAACAACCTCCTACCGCCTCCACACACTTTATAGATCCCACACACGTGACCAGCGCTAGGCTGAACATGAGGCTGGTAATGTTTGCTTATAAACGTGGTCTTTGTGCAATATGTAGGTTAGTATTTACATCAATAGGACAGTCATGGGAAGTGCATTTTGCCTCTTTGTAATGCAGGTTTTTAAGGGAGTAGAATGTTGGAACAAGGATTCTCATTTGGTACAGAGCATGATATGATAGACAGTTGGCAAAGTGATTTTTGTTGTTACATGTCTTTTGCACAACAACCTATCTAACGTGGAAAAGGGCTAGGAGGAGGCAAAAACCAAAAGCACTAAACCACTACCAAAATCTAAAGCACAGTATAGAATTTCCTGTTTCATTTACTAAAGTCCTAAAATCATTTCAAAGAAAACAATGTGGATGATATTTCTAATGAAATAGTTCAAAAGATGTAACCCTGATTGATAACTAATTTTCAACAAAAGCAGCATTTGCATACTGAACTCTCTCTGACACTGCATCTGTTGCATTCCTGAGTACCTATGTACTGAATTGATGGGCATCCAATGTCATTGTCCTATGAAAGCTGCCTATTCTTTGAAAGGTCAATGACCGAATATCCTTGTTATCTCCTGGGAAAGTCAGACGATCTATTAATTAAAGATCCCTACCACATCCTTGAGCAATATTCATATATGCATTATGCCTCTGGAAAGGTCAGTAACCGGATATCTTTGGCAACATTATCTATATCGAAAGCCTTGTTTCAGATCTTTTCTACAGAGAATCGTTGAAGTAAAGCTCCTTATCATATATAGCCAAAATAATCAGATATGTTATGCCTCTGAAAATGTTTTAAAAAGTCAGTAGAGTTTTAGCCTGGCTTTACTCTCTCTGGTATTTAGATAAGGTAGCTACCCCTTGAGTCACTCATGGGTAAAATTATTCAAGGTCACAGAAGTACGTTCCCTCTCAATTAAACTCTACATTTACTAATTGAAGAATAATAAAAAACCTCTGCAAAGCTGAAAGAAATAACTCCATTCCCATTGCCAAATTGAAGATTTTGCGCTTTAAATTATGGATTTTTTGACTGTGATAGTTTATATCATGTTTTCCCAGAATCGTAGTCAAATGAGATAAGTGGTTGACACCGATAGGAAATGTGATTATGTAAAGTTATGTATGGGTGTTTGAGTCCCTGAAGGTGAGCTAGTCACGTGTAGAAGGTGTGGCATGTCACACACTCGGCCTGATTTAACATCAACATCTGTGTCACTTTTCTCTATTGATCATGGTTGCAGACAAAGAAGGTTGTTTGGCTTTAATAAATTGGTTTTGATAAAAAGTAATTTGTAGATAACATTATGGCATAGTAGTTAACAAGGCAGGGCCTGACACAGACATATCAGGATCAATAAATGAGAGTCTCTCCTATTTAACCCAGTTCTGCAGCTTTGATATAGAGGTCTAAGCTTTTCACATCGTTTCGATTCAGGCCTCACTCAAACTACTGTTCAAAAAGTCAGGTCTCAAACTTCAGAAACAAGTTAGAGTTCTGTGAAATACTTTGGGCTTGTAAGTATTAAGGAGTAAAGGTGTATGATGCTTAAAAAGTATGATGGCTGCGTGTAGAGTTATGTGACTGTCTGCATTAGGATTTCAATGGGCCAAGTTTGTCATGATGCCTGATGGCAACACTTGTAAACGCTGCCTCCAAGCATCATGGGCCCAATATTGTCACATATCAGCACTGTGCTAGCTTTGGAGGGTTAAATCAGCATTATTGTGCTTTTCTACCACACAGTCAGACCCAATCTCCAACACCATCCTCTGTCCTTTCCCTTCCTCAGTCTTGGTTTTTCAACAGCAGTTACATGAATAAAGGTGTCAAGACAATCCTCAATGATCAGCAATAGGACTTTAACTGTGAGTTATTGCATTTAATTGCTCTCCTTGAAGAAAGTCAGCGTTCATTGGGATGAGGTTCAATGCACCCTGGAAGAAGGTGATGTTTTTTTAACATCAACTGATACAGGAATAACTGTGCTGAAACTGAGAAAGTCAGCTTGGATTTATCTTAACTATGGGAATCTGCACCTGTATGGTTTTATATTTTGCCACAGCCTACAATAAGTATTGTGTGCGTGCCCACCTCCTTAACATTTTGGGCATTAAAAGGAATTTTCCTGGTAGTTTAATTGGAATGTCTGTTTGCAATACATCTTTCTCTACCATATTTGAAGCATTGAACATGCTATTTTTGTTCTTTAACTAATTTTCATTGTATAGAGTCTACACTTCTATGAAGAAACTACTGGTCACAAAATGAGGTATTATATATAAATCACAACCTGCTGACCAAGGCAGGAATCAGTATATCTGAAGAGTTGCCCTAAACACATGTATACTTTAAATCCCCCAATCTATATATGAAATATAGTTATTCTGTTAATAACTATTAAAAGATTGATGTTGGTTTCCAAAAGCTATTAACAATTGTATTTAGAATTCAATTTCATACTCCTGAGATCATCCTACAGTCTGAATTTGGATATTAACCTCTACAAACACTGTTTGCTAGAGTTACATTATGAATAGGATTAGTTTTAAGGGATTAGTTTCCTGTGTTATGAAACTGTCTGAATGATATCTTGAATGACTGTGAGGAATTTTAGTACACTTCTGTCATTCCCTGTTCTGGAAAAAAGTACAAATGAGTGGATTCTTATCATCGACGGTTATCAATTTTAGGAATACCTAATGCATACTAAAGGCCTTGATGAATGACCTGAGCTGATCAGTGAGTTTGATAATGTGATTTATCCTCTAGCTAGCATCCTCTATCCAATCCAGTAATATTAAGCTTATTCATTCCTGCTCTAACTGTCAAGCTGAACAGATGAGGGTCATTATCCTGTAATGAAATTAAATGTTATGTTCATTTATCACCCTAAAGTGTGTTCTAGCTGAAGGATGGATTCAGTGCATTAAACCAAGCTTATTCTGAATCATTGACTTTCAATGCTACATGCTGGGGTAGTTAAGTGCAACTCCTTCCATTAAGAGTAAATACTAGGTTCTCAGAATTGTATGTAAATCCCTTGTGGCTTAAACATTAAATCCTCCCTTGTGTCTATATTATGTAATGTTATGATTTAACACATATAGCCAACAAAACAGCCAAGAAATGGTGGATGGGGGAGGAGACAACCCTGGAGGAAGGGGAAAGTCTGGACCAGGCCTGGAGGAGTTTGGTTTCTTGATTATATAAGGCCTGCTAGTGGCCACTCCGTTAGCAACAGTAGAGGCTGGGTGCACCAGCCGCTTTAAGTGTTGGTTTCTACTTCCAAAGGTCAATGTCAAACTCATTTCCTCTTGCCTGCAGCTACATGCTTAACCATTAAAGGGTAAACCCCTGATTAAAGGGGAATGAACCTGGTCAACAGCCAGGGACTGAGGGCCCGACTTTGTCAAAGTGCTCTCACTTGGATGCCTTAGGTTTTAGATTGGAGGTCACATTCTGTTTTAAGGAGGGTACACTCCAATCACAGAGAATCTGACCCATGTTGAGCTTTAATGCATAATGCCCATGTGTCACCATGGTGAATGAGTGGGAAGGTTTACAAAAGGGTTTGTTCTATGGTTACTCAAATGCATCTAATGACGTTTCGCTCACTACCACAGACTGAATAGACCGAGAAATCTGCGCCAGTTGTTGAACTGACAGATTGCTCTGCTCTGATTGGTCAGAAAATATAGCCTCAAACTCTCCAGTGGTTATAGAGCCATATCTACTGTTATGGTATACAAAACATTAAATCCTCCCTTTAGGAAAATCTAGGGTAGGTAATTTTCTGCCCAAAAAAGATACTGAAATGCTATCAGGTTATTTATTTATTAAACATACTTTTGAACAGTGAGCTGTGTACTTGCCTAAATGTCAGGTTTTAAACCATCATTATCCAGCAATGAGTAACTCAATCCCTTTAGCAAACACTATCTAGTCCTTATTACGGTCAAGTTTTACATAAAATCCATGAAGTATAGATCTCAGTAACATCAAATAATGTAAACATGGCAGGATGCAGCTTAGCCTATCCGTCCCAGTTGTAGAGATTGGGGATATCAATCACCATAGTGATGCTCTGATAATCCTATAACATGCATTTCTGGATGAAATCATCTACATACCAGTTGTTTGACAACAGTTCACAGGATATGCATCAGCGCATGTTTTGGAACTACTGGTATGTGGAGTCACGTCCATGGATGACTGTGGACTTTTAGTTGGACACCTTCCCCAGGTCAGGGAAATGAAGGGAAACCCTCCCAAGATCCATTATTTACACCAGTGTTAATTTTTACAATGCAGGTAGGTGTGAAAACACTGCAGGGCTAGACTTAGCAACGATTTTCCTTGTAGCATAAACACTACAGGGCTAAAATTAGCAATGGTTTTCTTATAACCCATTTGCTGAATTTTCTATCAATTTGCTGTTAAATGTATATATTCCATAAGATAGATTAGTGTATGCTCTTGAATCATTGGGGAATAGTGAATCATACATGGGATTGTCATGAAATCACATATAAATAAGCTTTTTCTATAGACATTCCCTCTGTGCTCCTCCACCTCACCCAGTATAGGCAGTGAGCCCTGCAGTGTTTTCACACCTACCTGCGTTGTGAAAATTAACACTGGTGTAAATAAAGGCTCTGGGGAGGGTTTTCCTCCATTTCCCGGACCTGTTTCCATGATGTATAGCCTCCTCACTCCCCAAGCTGAGGTCTTGTTAGAAACAGTGGTGCAGCCCTAACTCTGTTAGTGCCTCATCTGGTCACTAGAGGGCAGACCGATCAAAGATGAAAGGGTTCCCACACAGTTAATAGATTTGATAGTGTACTTTATGAAATCTAGCAGAAATAGTCTGATCATTACCAGAAGAAAGCAACTCTAAAGAAAGTTAGAGTGCAATTAAATACATTTTTATCTTGAAGGGCGCGATGCTCCGACATATCATGCCATTAGTACTTTTATGTTAAAAAAACAAAAACAAAAACAAAACGACCTACCAACCCTACATTTTCTTCCCATGTTACCTGAAACAAACCTTTTTTTTTGCCTTACATATCAAAGAAGAAATTTGTTTTTCTTAAATATTTTTTTATGGTGACCAGTCAAAGATGGCACCCAGTCAATGATGGCACCCCGTCAAAGACGTTTACAATGGCCCGATCTCATGAGACACCACCATAGAACAAGGCACCATTTTATCATTATCTGTATTGTACTATGTCTTCTGCAGCTGACGCCAATACCCAATGAAGTCATATCAAAAAGAAATAAGCCAAGATATCAGGGAGGTTTTAATCAAGTTTTTATTGAAACATTACCATAGCTGCCATCAAACTACAGAGTTACCGTAAAACCTCGCGTATAAGCCTAACTCGCATATAAGCCGCACCCCGAGTTTGGTGCGATCCTATAAGCCGCAGAGGCCATCTGAGAATTGTTAATTTGGTACTGTAGTATAATTATAAAAACTCTCATAGAAGCCTCACCCTATATAGGCATGTTTGGTATCAAAAGAAAGCTGAGTCTGATTCGCGTACAAGCCGCAGCTTATACGCGAGGTTTTACTGTATGTAATATCTGGGTAGACAGTCCAGCTACTTTTAATACAATTACCGTATTCGGTGTAATAAGCGCACACCCCCTAATAAGCGCACACCCCCCGTTTTTGGCAGATTTTTATACTACAAATAACCAAAAATATCTCAGTTTTTGACTCCAATTAAACTCTTAACTACTAAAAGGTGTCCATAATAATTTTTTAAGCACACGGTGCGCTTATTACGTCGAATACGGTATTAATACCTTGGTTGAACTAGCTTGACTTTATTCTGATTGAAATAAAGTTTACCTTGTGGACAATAACAGGTGACTGAACTTTACTAACGAAAGTCCCTTGGTTCATCTTTTTCCTCTGCAGGAAACACCTGTCTCCTAGACAAGAGTAAAAAAGAGTTCAGTGACAGAGAAAGAAAATGGGAGATAGGACATTCACCTAGATAGCCGATTGCTGTCTGACAGATGTAAGAACAGTACTGCGGATAGACACGTAGCTGTTTTCCATTGTAGGATGTAACTTCACAGTGCACAACTGTGTAGGATTACTTTCTTTATGGTGCATAGTTATCCGTATGAACCTACTCATAATGACTGCCAACTTACTATCCATTACAATCGGGTTGGCTTAAAATGCCAATGTTATATATATATAGCCACCCAGGCTGGATAGGGTTTCCATTGAAAGAGTATCTATATTCCAAATTCAGATTGCTAGACTGAAGTTCCAAAGTAATAAGTGAGTTTGCCTGATACTAAGAGATATTTGAACCATGCATACAGAAGGAGGAGGGAGATTATATCTTTGTCCACAAAGCCGGGGGCTGAGTGGGATACTTTTCTAACCCCCATTTGTTAAGATTAATAGAAGTAGATATCCAACCCTAGATTCATGCATCATCATGACCCATAGGGAGGGGATAAATCCCAAATGAGTTCTACGTGATGATTGAATGCAGAACTCGCCAATATAAATTTATCATTGTGACAAACATGCATTTTGATCTAAAGCACCTTGTTGATTGGACTCTCTATAGATCCGTGAAAAAGGTCAAATTACCTTATTTTCGGTGTATCTACTCTTTTTAAAGTTTATCCTTAAAAACAGAAAGTTCCAATTTCAAACTGAAGAAATCCAAGGTAGTGTAGTTTAACAATTTCAGGTCGTTACACTCTAAGAACAGTGTGTTACGTTTACGCACTAATCGACACACTTTTCTGAAGCCACTTTTAACACATATTTTGGTGTAACACACTACGCACTACACAATCTTTGCCAAAAGTGTGCTGATCTCAAAAGTGTGTTGCAAATTTGTGTGTAGAACTGGCTATGCATGTTCCCGTAACACACTGTTCTAAGAGTGTAGTCCCTGGTTCTTGACCAGCTTTGCTCTACTTAAATTGGGGGGTACTGTAGTAAATACCGACCGAGGAGGAGGAAACTTGCGAGCTGCTGCTGCCGACGACATCGACGATCATCGCCGATTTTCGTGCGCGCACATGCGCGCGCACCAGACATGATGCCGCTCACGAGACACACTCACCTGAGTCTAGGCAGTTTAGTTTAAGATCCACTATTATGATGTTATATCTTTATTAGACAAATTGTAGACTAGACTATCAACTAAATAACATCCACTTATATAAGCTGTAGGAGTGGTGTTCTTCACAGAACACCAACTCCAGAGGTTGTAGAGACAGCGTGTCCGGGCGACCATTTCCATAGCAACCATTTACAAGGGAGTTTCTAGACCAATCAAAATGCCTGTTTATAATTGGGGGGGGGGTACCCTGGCAACAATTACTGGTAAGGAACAATTCAGAGTTTCAAAGACACCACCAGCAGCTGCTAGCAGGGGTCTAGGAATTGGGAATTTACAAGAGTTGAGAGTTCATACTGGAGGACAGCACCATTTCAACCAAGCTGAGTGAGTCCTTGCAGTCTACTGCTAGATATAGTTTACAGGCTATCTGTTGTGATTTATTTAATGTGAGTTTGGACCAGTATTTAGGTTCAGGCAAGGTCAGCCATATTTATTTCTGTAATTTGTACTCAGTTTCCAGTGACACTAATAAAAACACCTTAACTGTAATTAACTTGTCTGGTTTTGTGTTCAGCATATTAGAACCCATATTTATTTGGAGCCTTGTGACATTTTTGTTACAATTGGTGTCAGAAGATTTGGGAATCTAACAGAACACAAGCCACTGGTTATTTGTGAAAGCTCTTTTTGTGAGAGTTTACATGACAGTTAGCCTAGGTGTTTTTGGGTGTAGGCCTAAAATCACTGTTTGTACAATTTACTGAATGCCATATTCACACATAAAATGTTAGTAAATAAAACATTTTGTGATTGATCTGAAATGTCAAAATTTTTGTCAAATTTAAAATTTGCCAATGACATTGAATTTTGCCATGACCACCACACTTACTAACACTGGGCTAGTGATAGGAATTGCCTAGATCCAGTGTTATATTCCTGGAGTTAGGCCTAGAAGTGTTGATTTTATTTAACACTTACCATTGGCTATAGGCCTATTTTTAGCCAGAAATTTGAAAGGTATAGGCCTATAAATGCTGATTTTATTTAAAACTTACCGTTAGCTATAGGCCTAGTTTATCTAGAAACTTGGGCCTACAATTATTGACTGCATTTTAACGCTGACGGTCGTCCGTAGATGTGGTTTTGGCCTTACCTTGGAAGAGGCCTATAAGTGTTGACTTGATTTAACACTTATTACTTGCTATAGACCTACACCTGTTAAAAATTTGGACTAGGCCTAGAAGTGTTTAATTATTGTAACACTCTCTAACCTTGATACTATCCATTGCAGAGGAACATTCAAAGACTGTACGGAGGCCAGGATTCTGTCCAGTGTACGGATCGACTTGTGACTAGTTAAGATATATTTAAAGATAGACTGTCCGAAAAATTAAAGGTAGACAGGTGTTATCCAAACTAACACTCTGTACACTGATTCTGCTACAAGTGCAGATTTTGCTTGGATTTGTTGATGATTACATTAAAGGTGAACATCAAAGTGTTGTCTTGTTGATTCAATATTCCATATATTCAATACAAGTAAAATAAACGGAGGCCAACAAGCACATTGTGGTATTTGTTTATTCTGCACTGCCATCCGGTCACGAGCGGAAGCGGGGTAGCGCCAAGGTCCTCGCCATATCCACGGTTCTCCCAGGCGATCTAGAAAGATAAATTTAGTCATCCATCTGGTTACGACAACTAAGGTGGTTATAGGTAACAACCTTACTACTGAGAAGGATTATTGCTGTCTCGCCTCCGACCAACTACTTTCTTACACCTTGTGTCCCATGTCACAGTATTAGGAGGTAAGTGGGTTTACTCATTATTGACTTACTGTTGATATTCAGAGTCGTACGATGGCGACTCATTCTATGGCTACCCGTAGTCAGTCTGCCATACTCGGGGATGGTGTTGCTACGGAGCACGAAACTGTCCGCTCGGAGGTAGATCCGCTCGACGAGGTTGAGAGGGACCTTAGGAGGGAAGACGAGAGGCAGGAGAGACAAGCAAGACGCTCTGATCTGTCAGAGGAGGAGCGGTCACCAGATGGTGACAGACCCCGAAACGGGTTGTCGAGGGACATGGGGGGCAGCAGGTCGTCGAGGAGCATGGGGGACAGCAGTTTCGAGACATCACGAGATCGAGCAAGTGGTGACTGGGATTCTTCACACCACAGGAGTAAGGAGGAGGGAAGATCTTTCCCGAGGGGCCAACCATGGAGTTTCCCCGACGCCTCTAACCCTCCAAGGGAACACACAAGCTGGGATTGGTACCCTTACTGGATGTACGGGTATCCACCCGGAGACGGTTATAGGGGAGCAGCCCATCAATACCCCCCGGGACCATTTCCTCCAGATGCAGCCGGCTATAGAAACGTTTCAAATAACGTTTACCAAGCCAGCGGAAGGGGAAACTCGAGTTCTACTCAAAGGGTGGAGAACTCCCAGTCGGATACCCAGATAGATCGGGGACGTGGAGCTGATTCTACGAGTCATGATGTGGGTGGGACAAGAGCTCGTCGTAGGGAGACAAAAGCCCGCACGTATGATGGTAGTATTCCTTGGGAGGAGTATAGAACCTACTTCGATAGACTGACCAAAATGAATGACTGGTCCGGAAGCGACAAACTGGACAACCTGTTGATTAACCTGGTAGGGGAAGTACAACGGTTCGTTGACGGGGAGTCGCTGACGGTACAGAGTAGTTTTGAGTTACTGGATGGAGCACTCCAGAGAAGGTTCGGGTGTAGCAAACTGACCGCGGTGAACAAGACAGTTCTTCGGTCGCGAGTCCGGAAGCCGGATGAGACTCTAGCAGCACTTGCTCAGGATATCAGGCGGTTGACTAAAATGGCATATCCAACGTTCCCTGCAGAAGCGTTGGAAGAGATGGCGATAGATAGATTTACACATGCATTGGATAAGGCAAAACTTCGTAAAACCGTGTATGATGCTGAACCGCCCACCCTGGATGAGGCCTTGCAGACTGCCTTGAGGGAGGAGGCTTGGATTGGCCTGGAGGGAAAAGGAGAAATGACAGACTCCCTTGGGGAGAAAACCAACAAGGTTCGTTTCCGGGGAACTAGCCCAGAGCCGAGAGGGGGAGTAGAAGAACTACGACAGCAAGTCACTTTGATCGTCAGCCGACTAGACGCACTAAACACGACAGTCGAACAGCTGAACAAACCAGGAGCTTGCTATGGTTGTGGAAGTTACGGTCATTTCCGTTATGAATGCCCGAAGAATAATTCGAGGAGTTCGGATAATAGACCAGGCTACTATCGGTCTTCTTCACCGGGGAATCCCGGGAACTATCGTTCCCTGTCCCCTGGACAGCATCAGGATAGGAGGTCCAATGACAATTATCGGTCTCAATCCCCTCGGAATTACGAAGATAGAAGAGGGTTCTATAATGGGGAACGACGCGACAGATCACAGAGTCCAGGGTGGCGTGGGAATCCCAGTCCGCAGAGGACAGGAAACATTCCACGGCCCATTAGTAGCAATAGGAGTCCGAGTCCAGCTGCGAGGTCAACAGAAACTGCAGCACGTATGGTAGGCATTCCTAAAGGTAAAGCTGCTACGAGCAAATTTCATCGGTCACCAGTGGAGATGAGAGCAAGTTTCAGCATAACCGAAAGGAACATCACTAGAGAAGTCGATGGACTGGTGGACTCAGGGGCAGAGAGATCTTTCATAGGGAAAGATTTGCTGAGAGAGATTTTTGGGTCAACAGACAACATTGAGTACAAGAAGGCCGACACTGAGGTGTTCGCCATAAATGGTACTGGGGTACCTATAGAGGGTGCTGTAATGCTAACCTTGCAGACAAGAATTGGGAACTTTCAGCATGAGTTCCTATCGGTGGATTTGGGTACCGACCTTGTCTTGGGATGTGACTTCCTAGCGCTACACTCTTTGGAGTGGAGTTGGGACTTCCGTGACTTACGTCAAGCAGGGGAGCATCATCCGGAAAAAGGCATTCCCCTCAGCATGCCCCTACCAGTAACACATACAGCTTACCTGTACACTGTGGAGGAGGTAGAAATTCCCGGTGACCATGGCATACTGATAACAGCTAGTACGGGCCACCAGGTAGAAATGAAGGAGGCAAGAGTCGGATCGTATCCTGAATTGGCCATGGTGAAGAACATAAACGCTGCAGAGGCTCTGGTCTCCCTTCAGAATAACCGTGCACCAGTTTTCCTGACCAACACAGGAACCCTACCATGCACCTTACCACAAGGGTCGCGCGTAGCTGTCCTCACCAGCATTGCACAGAGAGAGGTTGAGGAGAGACATTGCTTCTTCAGGCGTTCCGTTGCCACCTCAAAGTTAGAGGGGGAACGCCTGGAACTCTACAACAAAACTAAAGAACATCTGCCAAAAGAGGAGCACAAGCAGGCTGAAGAACTCTTGAGGGAGTTTCATGACGTCTTTGCCTGCAAGGGGGAAGCACTGGGGAGGACAGACCTAGTAGAGCAAGGAATATATACAGGAGATGCTAGGCCCATTAAGATGCGGCCTAGGAAAGCCCCTATACACCTTGAGGAAGTAGTCAAAACTCAAATCAATGAGATGCTGGAAGAGGGGATAATCGAACACTCCTCCAGCCCCTGGGCAGCACCCATAGTAATGGTACGCAAGAAAGACGGATCTCACCGTTTCTGTGTTGATTACAGGAAACTCAACGCTGTCACTCTTAAAGATGCCTATCCCTTACCAAACATTGAAGATAATCTCGCCGCACTTGGGGGAAACCACTGGTTCGCCACCTTAGACCTCAAGTCTGGTTACTGGCAAGTAGCAGTCGACCCTCAAGACAGACATAAGACTGCTTTCACGACAAAGGAGGGCCTTTTCCAGTGGACTGCCATGCCATTTGGGCTGTGCAATGCCCCATCAACTTTTGAACGGCTCATGGACGAGGTGCTGAGGGAAGAAAAAGACAAGAGCCTAGTTATCTATCTAGACGACGTTATAGTATACACAAGAACGTCTGGCGAGCTCCTTGAGAACTTGAGGCGAGTTTTCTCTCGATTCAGAGAAGCCGGACTCAAGCTGAAACCAGGAAAATGTCATCTAATGGAGACGGAGGTAGAATTCCTGGGGCACATCGTTTCAGGAGCAGGGGTGAAAACCGACCCTAGCAAAGTGGAAAAGGTCAGGAATTGGCCAATCCCTAAAGGGAGAAAGGACATCCGTTCTTTCATTGGGCTGACTTCCTATTACCGGAGATTTGTAAAGGACTACGCTCGTATAGCGGAGCCGTTACACCGCCTTCAAGGGAAAGAAGAGTTTGTCTGGGGAGAGCATCAACAAGAAGCTTTCGAAACCCTGAAAGAAAGACTACTGCAGGCACCAATTCTCGGCTACCCCATAAGGGGTCTACCTTACATTCTGGACACCGATGCCAGCAACTGTAGTATTGGGGGCGTGCTCTCACAGGAACAGGACGGGGTTGAGCGGGTGCTCGCTTTTGGAAGCAGAACGCTTGACCCGGCCGAACGGAATTACTGTGTCACCAGGAGGGAACTCCTGGGAGTCGTAGAATTTGTAGACAAATACCGGCACTACCTCTATGGGAAACATTTCCGTGTTCGGACGGATCACGGCTCACTCCGTTGGCTGTTCGACACCAAGGATCCGGAAGGACAACTAGCTCGGTGGCTCGGAAAGTTGTCAGTCTATGATTTCAAGATAGAACACCGTCCAGGGCGTTTACATGGAAACGCTGATGCCCTCTCTAGAATACCGTGTCCTTTCCCTTGTGCACAATGCGGAAGAGACCATGAAGATCCACATTACAGCAAAAGAAACCGCATACAGAAAGAGCCGGTCATGAGTGAACCCCCGACCACTTCGAAGGAAGATATAGAGAGAAAACCAGGGAATGGGAGTTGCAAAATCCGGGCTGCTACCACCCGACGCTCCTTAGGACGGCGAGGTCGAGGAAGGCTGCTAAGGAGCCGTGAGGAGGAAGAAGCGGAGAAGGACCAGGTAGTGCAGGGAGACCTGTGGTCCGATGAGGCCCTTCTCAAACATCAATTAGAAGACCCTGTTCTGGCTATAGTTCAAGGTTGGCCTGCGGAGAGGCCGCCCTTGGAACAGGTGCTCGCACATGACCCAGAAGTAAAGTACTGGTGGTCCCAGTTTGAAAGCCTCGAGAAGGATCAAGTGGGTCTTCTCAGATATCATTGGCTAGTAGAGGGGGAGATTAAGGCTAAGGTCGTCCTACCCAAAGCACTAAAATCGGCTCTCCTCACTGCCATCCACGACCACCCTAGTGCCGGTCATATGGGAGCAGAGAAAACCTTGGCGAGAGCAAGGAACAGTCGGTTCTATTGGCATCACATGAGCTCAGAAATATACAGTTGGTGTAAGCGTTGTGACTGGTGTTTCAGAGCCAAAACACCTGCCCGACCACGAAGAGCTCCGATGAAGAATATGACTACTGGTGCCCCGATGGAACGGGTTGCTATGGACATATTGGGTCCGCTGCCCAAGACCGCCTATAACAACCTGTATATTTTGGTTATGGCTGACTATTTCACTAAATGGGTCGAGATAGTAGCACTACCAGACGAGAGGGCAGTCACAGTGGCGGAGGCACTGGTAGAGACAGTTTTCTGTCGGCTAGGGGTCCCAGCCCAGTTGCACTCGGACCAAGGGCCGGACTTTACCTCAAAAGTCATTCACCAGATGTGCACCCTATTGAAGATCGATAAGACTCGCACCTCACCATACCATCCCCAAGGGGATGGACTAGTAGAGAGAATGAATAGAACCATTAACCGTATGCTACGGCAAATGGTTCAGGACCGCCAAGACGCTTGGGACGAGTATTTGCCAATGATTGGATTAGCCTACAGGTCCACCATTCACTCGTCAACCGGGTACACACCCAACATGCTAATGTTGGGTAGAGAGTGTCAAATGCCAATGGATATACAGGCACCCCTACCAAAAACTGACGAGACGGAGGCCGGTTGGACCCATAACGTGGATGCCCTCCGCAAGCGGTTTACGAAAGCATACTCCCTGGCCAGGGATAACCTGGCCGGGGCTCAAAAACATCAGAAGCGATACTACGATCGCAAAGCGAGCGAACAGAGGTTTCGGAGAGGGAGTTGCGTATGGCTTCTGGATACCGCAACGAAAGTAGGAGTTTGTCCAAAACTCCGACTTCCGTGGGTTGGTCCGTTCGTAGTAACCAACAACGTGGGTGACTTGAATGTAGAAATTCGGGAAGGTCCCAAGAGTAAGAGGAAAGTGGTGCATGTAGACCGGGTGAGACCAATGCAGGGGGAGCCAGATAACGGTTGGGTAGAAACCGTTTTAAGAACTACTCCCATCTCCATCTACCCCAAACCCAACTAACCAGGTGGCACATGGCATGAGCCCGACCAGACCACATGTTAAAATAATTTTTATTTTACAGGATGGAATGTCCTCAGTGCCGGCTTTTATTCCGTGGTGGGGAGGTGCCGCCACACCCATGCATGAGGCCCTGCATGGCGTGTGCGAAACTGATTCCGGTCAACACCTTCATCACGCACCTCAGTAGGTCGTGCGGTGGTTGCGGTGCTCTGCTCTGTCAGGCGGGGTACCAGCAACACCGCATGGCCTGCAACCCAGGCAGTCACGGGGAGAGAACAAAAACCCAGAAGAGGAATGCACAGAAGCGGCGAAAGAGGGAAGACACTCGAGAGTTGGGCACGGAGGAGGAGAAGGCGGAACTAGAGGAGAGGCAGCGGACTAGGGAGGAGCGGAGAGAAAGAGAGAGAAGTGAGAGAGAAAGACGGGAAAGACGGGAGAGAGAGGAGTGGGAAGAGGAGAGAAGGAGGAGGGAGAGAAGAGAAAGTGAGTGGCAGCAAGAGAGAGAAAGAGAAGCAGTAGAGAGAAAAGAGCGAGAGATAGAAGAGAGAGACGACCAGGAACTTAGAGAGAGACGTAGAGCGTTGGAGATCATCAGAGAGAAGATGGTTAGACAGGAGGCGGAGGAGAAGGAGAGATCGAAAAGGAAGAGAGAAGGGGAGCGCAGAGAAAGAGAAGAGAGGGATGAGAGAAGAAGAAGAGAGAAACTGGAGGATGAAGAGAAGAGGAGAAATCGCCAGAGAGAACGACAGGAGAAAGAGGACAACGGGAAAAAGAGGGAGAGAAGAGAGAGAGAAGGCAAGAGCGATGAAAGGAGGAAGGAAGAGAGAAGAGGGAGAGAGAGGGAGGAGACGAGCAGGAAGCAGACAAAGAGGGAGGCCATGGAGGAGGCAAGAAAGAGGGGAGCGGAAGCGGCAAGGGAGGACATGAAGAAGAGGGAGTCACGAGCAGCTCCGGCCGCAGAAGTCCCCCCCAAGGCAGAAGTCCCCAAGACTCTTCCCCCAAGAAAAGAAGTCCCCAAGACCGCTACCAAGACTGCCCCTGAACCCTCTGAGAGACCGGGTCCCGGAGGGGATTTCAGCTGCCGCGACATCCGCTACTACAACAAGGACGGCAGCCGGAAAGAGGAGCCAATGGACGGCTTGGAAGCCCTCTCCGACTGGGAGGAGGATCCGGAGGTGACCGTGGATGGGAAGGAGATGGAGGAGACGGAGGAGCTGGAGCCACTAGAGCCGCTGGAACCGCTACCCCCACGCCTACGGTTGGATGGACACGAAACGGGAGTGCAGTACAACTGCCGACCACAACTCGCCACCCTCGTCCCCCCCATGGGCTCCACCCTGGACGTGGGGAAGGACATGGTCCTGCATGTTCTCCTGCCCTCAGCCGTGGTAGGCGTCCTCGCTCCCCGGGACATACCACGCACAGAGATAGAGCGGCAGCTGGAGGTCTCGGGAGTGGGGAACGCGGCCATGAACCTTAAGATCTTGGAGGAGTGGGAGACCGTCCTTCCTCCCTACTTCCCGCCAGTCACCGTCGAGGAGATGGGGAAAGGGGAATCTTCACGGCGGAGCTCAGCTGTATGACCCCGGAGATAGTGGCGGACCGGGTGGAGGACTTCTTCCAAGGAGTGTCCGAATCCCTGAACAACTTCTCCTAGACTGCAGGAAGTAAGGGCGGTGCGAAAGCAACGTCGCTTACTATTAGCCAGTTGGGTGATGTTTCGAAAGGAACATCCACCTCTTATTAAGGAGGCGTTTTAAGAACGTTTTCTTCACACGACGATCATCGATGTGGCGAGAGCAACATCGTTATTACTATAAGAGATACAATTAAGACGATAGGTGTAGTTTTAAATTATAGATGTAAGACGTTTAAGCCAAAGGTAGCTTACTATACCGTATGGTGGGAGATTCCCGACATTTTATTCTATTTCAGTTCCACGGTTGAGTCAGTACCGTGAGAGCTACAAGTTCCAGTTCCAGTACTATTCTATTGAATCTACATTTAAGCGTTACCCGAAGTTCTACAGTTAGGTGTCAAAGTTAAAGGGGGAAGTCCTAAGTATGCTTGAGGACAAGCATAATCTAAGGAGGGAGAAGTGTAGTAAATACCGACCGAGGAGGAGGAAACTTGCGAGCTGCTGCTGCCGACGACATCGACGATCATCGCCGATTTTCGTGCGCGCACATGCGCGCGCACCAGACATGATGCCGCTCACGAGACACACTCACCTGAGTCTAGGCAGTTTAGTTTAAGATCCACTATTATGATGTTATATCTTTATTAGACAAATTGTAGACTAGACTATCAACTAAATAACATCCACTTATATAAGCTGTAGGAGTGGTGTTCTTCACAGAACACCAACTCCAGAGGTTGTAGAGACAGCATGTCCGGGCGACCATTTCCATAGCAACCATTTACAAGGGAGTTTCTAGACCAATCAAAATGCCTGTTTATAATTGGGGGGGGGGGGTACCCTGGCAACAATTACTGGTAAGGAACAATTCAGAGTTTCAAAGACACCACCAGCAGCTGCTAGCAGGGGTCTAGGAATTGGGAATTTACAAGAGTTGAGAGTTCATACTGGAGGACAGCACCATTTCAACCAAGCTGAGTGAGTCCTTGCAGTCTACTGCTAGATATAGTTTACAGGCTATCTGTTGTGATTTATTTAATGTGAGTTTGGACCAGTATTTAGGTTCAGGCAAGGTCAGCCATATTTATTCCTGTAATTTGTACTCAGTTTCCAGTGACACTAATAAAAACACCTTAACTGTAATTAACTTGTCTGGTTTTGTGTTCAGCATATTAGAACCCATATTTATTTGGAGCCTTGTGACATTTTTGTTACAGTACTGCTTTGATGATTGAGGATGTAGCTGAAGGTAACAGGACATTAGACTGTCATTGACCTTTGGAAGTAGAAACCAACACTTAACGGAGGGAGTTTCTCTAATCTAAATTTGGCCCCTGATACTGCGAGTCTGTAGCATCAACAGTCAAACCAGCGTATGTGCTTCTTTAGACCTGGAGACCGCACCACTTGTAACCGCCCACTCATATACTAGGGCATCCATTACACAAGTTCATTAACTCATGTTCATCTAATCAACCCGCTTAGGAGTTTTGCCTATTACCTCAAATCCTACATTAGGCTAAACATCCACTAAGCAGCAGACCACACACAACACATTAAATACAGTAGACTGACTCAAATATCTTTAAACTACTTGTATGGGAGCATTAAATAACCCTGTTTGGGCATAGTTAACGAATAAAATCCTGATTGCATTAAGTAACCCACACACACAGAAAAGTGAGAGTCACTGTCGCTAAAACTACCCTCACCTGAGGGCTAGGCACTGCCTGACTCTCAGGTGAGGGTAGTTTTAGCAACAGTGACTCTCACTCTTCTGAGGGTGCAAGTATAAACCCTTTTGAAAACCTTCCCATTCATTCATCATGGTGACAGATGAGCAATTGTGGGTCAGATTCTCTATCTGTGATCTTTTGGAGTGTACCCTTAAAAAAAGATGTCGCCTCCAATCTAAAACTTAAGGCATCCGAGTACTTTGACAAAGGCACTCTGGTGGTTGACCAGCTTCTCCCCGCCTTAATTGAAGGCACCCTTTAAGGGTTAAGGATGTAGCTGCAGGCAAGAGGAAATTAGTTTGTCATTGACCTTTGGAAGTAGAAAGCAGCACCACTGTTACTCTCTTTCCCCATTCCTTCCGAAGGAAGGCTCTGGTAACTGCCAAATGTTGGGATTTTGCTGGGTCTGGGCAACCCCTGCTGGTAGGCTTGAACCAGCGAACTGGAACAGGAAATGGAGCCAGAAAGGCTGTTGGTAAAACTACCAAAAACTACCATCATACATTCTGGTTCCATTTCCTGTTCCTGTTCCCTGGTTCCAGCCTACCAGCAGGGGTTGCCCAGACCCAGCAAAATCAAAAGTTCAAGGTCATTTGGCTGTTACCAGAGCCTTCCTTCAGAAAGAAGATTTGGGAACGAGAGTACACCACTGTTAGCCTATAGCATTGAAAGTCAGGTTAAAGGCAATTATTCAGAATTAGCTTGGTGTAATACACTGAATTCCTCTATTCCACATCAAGCATATTTTGATGTCAGGAAAGGTCTCATAATATTATGATAAAAGTTTTGTTGGTGATGATCTGTTTTATGATACACAGGGCAGTTTATAAATGATCATCATACTGTTTGTTACAACATCTGATTTCCTCTTTTGGAGCCAAAATTGGTACTTCAAGATTTAGGACTGATATTGGTGCCAGATATTATGTTGTTAGATTAAATATAACTGGAGTGTTTCTGCTAGATTCTATAAAGTATACCCTCGACCTGTTTCAACTGTTATAAGGATCCTTTCATCCTTTACTTAGAATGCAGAGCTCCTCTGGTAACAACAGAGGTCATGTGATAGGAACCTTATCAGTCTGACCCTTGTGACCAGAAAACAGAGGCAGAAAACAGATATAGGACGGCACAGACCATCTCCACAAGTGTCTGTGTCTCACAGGACACCACCCAAAATTAAAACAAAAATGGAACCAAGGCCAAAAAAGGTTACATGGTCTGAAAATCTAGGGTAGGTAGGTCGGATTTTTTTTTTTTTTTTTTTTTTTTTTTTAAACTTAAGCCTGAAAAGTACCCAGAAATCGACTCACCAACTACAATGCTGACTGGTTGACGACCGCCTCGACTCGTGAACTATCAGATCGACCCTTAAATAGCCCCAAAATGACCCAAAATATAAATATCTTTTCCAAATTGCATAAAGATTTCTAGGGTCGGCCCCATTTTGCTAGGTAGGGTCGGGTAACCTGAAACACACCTTTTTTTTATTTGGCCCAAGGGACATTTATATTTCACATTCAAACATTCATTTCAGGAGAAACACACACACATTCTCTAGAGAGTATGGTGTGATATATTGTCCATATACTGAGGAGCCCCTCAAGCATTGGTCATGAAAAGAGTCAGCTTGTAGATCTAAGGAGCTGTTCACCATATCGACTTAAATGAAATGGTATATTTTTGAGGAATCCACCTCAATCATTAAGCATACCCCCAACAAAATTAGTCTAAATTCATTTTGATAATTCTTTAATTTATCACTTGACTTGGCTAGAACACACTTTGATGATAATATTAAACCCCTACAGAATAATGAGATTCGTCTATCATGAACAGGTGGAGGACTGGACAAGAGATACAGGCTGACTCAGATTTCTAGGCAGCCTGTTAATGCAGGCCGGGAGTCTTTACAGGCACGGTGTTAGGTCAGGTTGTTTACACTCTCCCAGCACATCAGCCTGATATAGCAGGCTGGGGCTCAGGCTTTCACACCTTCTCCCAGCATATACAGCTGCTTTACCATGCTCTATGTGCCCCAAACCAGACAATACAGATTTAAACTTGTAATTACTCATGAATGCAATGGACCATGCACTAATTGCATCTATAATCTGGTAGGTGATATATTGATTTATATACTATAGGGGGCTTCATTTTTCGCGAATATCATATAAAGATCGCAAACATGATTATTATGAAAGCTATGGTAAAAACACAGTGCTCTAGCTATACAACCCTGTATACCAGGCTGAGTGACCTGTAATAAAGGGATGGGTGCGTTATACAGGCTGTACTGCAACTCCCGGCAGTCTTCCACCTGATGAAGGACACTTGGTAGAGGACTAAATAAGCTTTATCAAGCTCAATACAAATTGCTACTGGCATAATTTAACTGGTCTAGATGAGGTAATTGGAGAAATTAAGTCACAAGAGGCGGGGAATACCACAGGTGTAGTGTCACATCAAGTTTAGTGTGCACATGTTGCTTTTCTTATATATTGTCAATCAGTTAACCGGGCTCATATCTGTTTGATTAGTAAATAAATAATCTCATTGTTTTTTTATCAAATGTGAAATATACTTCAGCAGATTTGATAAGAAAGTTGTAAAATTCAATTTGAATGCCAGACTGGTGAGTTACTTGCTATGGGTGCATTTATAGATCATGATGACAAAAGGGCCAAGTGAGACTGTTAAGCCTGTTTCATCCTAACATTCAAAACTTGTTGATCTGAATTCCCAAGCCCTTTAGATTCAGTGCAGTGTAAAAGAAGAAAGACTCTCTCATATCTGGCCCCTAACTAAGTGAGAATCCTTGTTCCTACATTCTACACTCCTTAAACACCTACATTAGAAAAATCTAAATTCACTTCCCATGACTGTCCCACTGCGGTGAACACAGACCTACATATTGCACAAAGACCATGTCTTTAGACAAACATTACCAGCCTCATGTTCAGCACAGTGCTGGTCACGTGTGTGGGATCTATAAAGTGTGTGGAGGCTGTGGGAGGTTGTTGATGCAGCTTCGTGTCTCATCTATAGAGGCAGCTGGTGCTAAGCCAAAAAGCATGCTCCCGCTATTAAGCCCTGAACTGCACATAGAGATATGCAATACAAATTTTGTCCCTTGGCCAGTCTCTATTCTTGGCCCGTCTCCCTCACTCTCATCTCATCTCTACTTTTTACATACGAATAAACACTTTTTCTTTGACATCCATATGCTCTTATATCACAAGCTTTCAAAGCTCTTTCAATCTGCGTTTGAGTTACTAAAGCTACCTTATCAGAATCTGACATTTTTTTATTTATCAGTATGGTTAACTAAACAGAATATAGACCCATACTATTTGATCTTTACTACTAATATGGCTCTGGAGACGTGAGCTTTTAAGGTATTATCAATCTTGCACAATGCAACTTTCTAAATGACAAACTGCAGTATGAAGATAATTCACTGGTTCATATTTTACAATTAATCTACAAATGACAATGATTCTTTTGTACAGTAAGTGCATTTCTCACAAAGATATGCATTTGCCAAAATTTGCCAGTTTGAGCTTAGGCCCTCTGCATCATGAATCCACTATGCTAACCACTACTCTATGAGGGACAGGTGACATAAGTATTGCCCAGGTACAACCCACTCATAATACCCACATCCTGTTTGTACCCTAATTTTGGACCTGAGATTTGGCTGAGCTAGTTGCTAGAGGTGTAAGCTGGTTACACTGGTACCAATCAACATGGCGATGTACACAGGACATCTTGCTAATGTGGAATAGGGTAGCAATTTGCTGCCCTATGGCAGAAGCGTTTTTCAAGGATATTTTAGATGCTGCCCTTAAAGGGTTAAGCACATGCATTAAGATCACAGCATGCTTGCTTGCAAGCGTATTTGTAGTTTTATCAACCTAAAGGCATGATACTCAAATGTGCAAGTCATAACCCTTGGGAAATTTAATCACATATACAAAGACTGCATTCATACATCATGCCAAAGGTTATAGCACATTAATGTGCTATGAGACCAATCAAGCTTCCCAGTCTTAAGGAGTGCATTAGGGGACCATGTTCGCTCTCCCCTAAATAATGCATACAATTCTCTGCTTCATTTAAACAGTGTATTCCCGATCACTGCTCACCTTCATCACTTAGACCTGTGAAACTTGGATCTTTTGACTTGATTATTAAGGATGATGAATGAACAGATGAGCAGCACATATTAGATTGCTTCAAGATAAAGAGACTCATTCATTAGGTTTGACACTTGGCACAGGAAAAAAAATGCTTTGTCAATCTCAATAGAAATGGTTACTGGCATCTTCTAATTGGTCTATATGAGGTGATTGTTCCATAGAATTGAGATTGTCAGCTAGAAGATAATTCACATTGTCGAACCGATTACTAAAAAAACTGAAGTAACATTCCGCATTCATAAAATGATAGCCCTGCATCTGAAGAGTGGTTAGAATCCCCTCATCAACTTTTCTTTTCAGAACAAAGCATAATATAATTGTACTTAATTTCTTTTGTTACTAAATATGATTAAGCTGTAATATCCTAAATAAAGCCATAAAAGGGCATATTGACAAGATCCAACCTTCCATTGTTTTCTCTACTTTACAGTTAAGTGTTGGTTTTCAGGACAGAGAAGGGAAGCCTAAGAGGAAGAATTTAACTATTACCAACAACATACTGCCACTTATCTGTACTTAACAGTGCTTCCATCAAGGATTATAGTATTGAATATCTTAGCAACTGTCAACTAACTAATTTAGGAAGTTTCAGATTCTACACAATACAGGAAACTAAAACTATGTACTGTACAGTGCTTCCATCAATGATTTTAGTATCAAATTATCTTAGAACCTACAGCCTTAGAAGTCTCCATTGCATACAATTACTGATTTTAAAGTGCACTATATGTTGAACATTAGTGCCCCATTACTCTGATTATAAAAAGTCTAGAGTATTGTTAACTTACTCATTTAGAAAGTTTTGTAGTCTACATAGTAGAGGAAACTAATCCCTTAAAAGACGGCCTCATAATGTAACTCTAGCCAACAGTATTTGTAAATGTTATTACATGGATTCAAATCTCATATTGATTGTAAAAGATCTTATGAGTGTGAATTGAATTACAAAATCTCCATAGTCGATACATTTCATTTCCTATTCATATTTGAGTGATAGGAAACTACAAACACACAGACTTCAGAGATCTAATGGAAAATCCCTCCGCAATCAGCATCTATGTTGCTTATGTGTGTGGGATTTGTTCTTGGTTAAAGGGTTATCATGCATGATGCCCTGCGGCTATACATCTGTCATTGATTGGCCCAATATCAGGTCGTGCCTTAGGTTATTATTACCCCACAGTCATATTGACATCTCCTACCTCCCCTACTACCCCCACACACTGTGCACACACACCACCCTCACCCGCCCCTCATGCCAGCCTGGAGATGCCTGCCCTGCCATTAAGATCTCAGGCAGAACTTGTGCGGTTCTTGACTCGGAACTCAGGATCCCTGCAAGAATTGTGCATTTATCTGGGACGAGAATATGGGAGCAGCTTTTGACTGTGTCATATTCTGTGGAATTCCACATTATTTATATCAAACAGAACTTGGGAATTGACTGGGTAGAATCTGGGTAGGTCACAATGACGCAGGAAAGGCAAGAGATATTTCCAAGAATTGTGAATATTGGCGCTGCAGATTCCTATCGTAAGAATAAAATCGAGCTTAATGTTTCATTTTCCAAGTAGTTATTCTTTTCAATAATTGTTGTTTGAAAAGAATCATTGTAGCTTCTTCCATGGAGAATTGGTGCTGTGTGAGACAATAAACATGTAATATCCCCATTGCAATGAACACTGGCTCTTTTCAGGAGAGCAATAGCTAAATAACTCTCTATTAAAATCTTTGCTGACCATTGAATAGCTGTGGGAAAAACAAAACTGAGAAAGTGAGAGGACAGAGGCTGGGGCAAATTGTGATTAAGAACACAGTCAACCTTAAGAAAATGTCATATTTTATACATATTTATCCATTTAATTTTATTCATTGCCTTGAAGATGTTATCTCATATAACATTCACAAGAAGCTGATTGTATATTTCATGAGTCCTGTGGCTCTGAGGTCCTTCTACAGGTCAGTGTTCAGTACACCAACCACCTGTCTGCCCCTGTGTATGTCCTTCAGTGTTCTCCTGCCCTGGGTAGGATCTACACCTGCAGCACCATATGTTACCTTAATGCCTACATGGGCAACTCATGACCTGATCATGTCTTTGTCTATCATACTTCCTTTGTACTGAACTGAACTTGCTAACCCAGTCACTCACTCATTCACTAGCTCAAACACTCTGAAGCTCACCGGTTGACCCATAGAGTGACCAATCCAAAACATTTATCTGGATAAGAGCCAGCAACTTACAACTTACAACTCTGTATACTGAAATAAAATGAAGTTTCTACAAATCTATACAGAAAAGCCTGCCAAAGAAGCAGAACCTTTAATTCAGACTAACATTTGGCCATAAGATCAAATTATCAGTTTGGACCTGGGACAAATGTTGACATCCTTAATGGCCAATCAGAGGCCTGACCTATATCTCCCCAGTTACTAATGGTGCCTGACCACTGCATCTGGTACAGATTACTACATCATTGATCACTGGGGTAAATAGTCAATGACAGGCACTTAGTCCATATTATGATGACAACCTCTATAGAGTACTTGGCTTGTGTAGCCAGTATCAAGATAACCGAATAACCCTGGCCATGTATAATAGCTAATCCAGCCAATTTATCCTTCTTTTTGTGGGCAAGGTCAGGGACTGGAAGTTTCAGGTAGTATATATGTCACGCGCAATATCGGAATTTGCGCAATATCGGAACTCCTACATGAACATAAAATATATTATGAAATATATCAGTATACCCCTCAAACAGGAAGGTAGGGCAAGAAATGTATTTGCAAGGAGGTTATTTTGTATCATTTCAGGCCCAGGCAGCCAAAGGCCCAATGTTTTATCACAGCAGATGCATTTCTGCCACACCTTATTCACAGCTACATACAGGTGTGATATGCATGTGGGTTCTCCCTGACTCTTTTCACACCTCCAAGATGCAGTACAGTATCCTCAAACATAGCTGAAATATATATTTATATGCTACATCTGTAGCTACAATAAAAACAGAGAGGAGTTCTGATACTGTGCAATCTAACTATGGTGCAATTCCGGAATTGCCCTGCGCAGTTCCGGAATTGTACAGGGGCAATTCCGGAATTGGGCTGGTTCCTATTCTGCGCCTGATATATATATCCTCATAATGGAAATGGTGTCTACCCGACCAACATGTCTGCTTCATTTCCCCTTTTCTATTGTCATTTGAATTGGATGAGGCACTGGGGGATTGGAGTTACTTTATAAGAGAGATAAATCTCTTGTTATTCTCTTTAATATTCATTGGTTTTTGAATAAGCTAGTTATTGCTAGATATATATTGAATGTTCCATCATAGATTGCAGAGTAAACATGTTGTAATGATAGGTTTTTCCCAAACTAAACCTCACCTATCTTAGCATATATTAACTATTCACCAGTCGGTAAAACCACTTAAATTTGTAGGAGGCAGAAATTAATAGATATTCACTATATTTTTTTATGAAAGCCACAAGGCTCAAATCAGTGATTCCACTCACACAACACATTGAACAAATCACAAGGATCTCCTAAGGAGCTTGGCCTTACCAATAGATGAGGAGAAAGGAATGGCCTTTATTTACAATTTGACAGATAGGCCTCCCTTAGAGCACTAGCAGAAATGCATAGCAGGAAAGCCTTTATTAGCAACAAGCAGTGAGTTGATGGGTGAGCACATAATTGTCTTACTTCTTTTTTCTAGGTGAATAGACCACATAAAGAGATCCATATATTAAGGTACAAAGAGCAAAGTGTTAGTGTTCAAAATTTCAAAAGTTGGGTCATTTAAAATATGTCCATCAAATCTATCTAGCAAGTTGGTCATTACCTTTATTTACTTTTACAATTGTATGACTTCAGCTCTATTGCATCAGTGTTTCTCCACACAAAAGTCTTTCCAGATAAATGCTAACTGTCCGTGACCATTTTTACCCTTCTCACAGAGAGTAGTGTGCACATATCTGGCTCTGGCTGAGACAGGTGTTGAGCTGACTTCCAGCTCAGACAATCTCAGTACTGTTACCAGTTTATGAAGTTACAAGTTCTTTACTGGGAATATACTTAATTGGTATAGATTAAAGACATTACCTTCAATATTCAATAAGAGAGGAAAACTGCCCTGTATGTAAGGAACTGTAAAAAAGCATAGATCTCTCCTCAGCATGTTTACTACGGAAGCCCACGTGTGCCACAATAGATATGCACTATGACCCTTGCAAGTGTGAATGTGTTACTAAAGAATAACTGAGAAACAACACTCTGTCTGTCTGTTAAGTTCTGCATTGTAGTAGTGACAGGTATCCCCTAAGGCTAGAAGCAGCAAAGTAAGGGGAAGTAGGCAGGTGGGTGGGAGATGATGAGTGTAAGTAAGTGAGTGAGTGAGTGAGTGAGTGAGTGTATGCACTGAAAAACTGTTTCTCCACTGAAAAACGTTTTTGCACTGGAAAACAGGTTTGCACTAAAAGACAGGGTTTGCAGGGAAGGATTCATAGCGGGAGTACAATGCTACACATCCTCCAGACAGTGTCACCTCCTTCAAGGACCCTAATTTCCATAATCAAAAATCTCTTGAAAAAGGATCCATCATTTTTATGTCAGGCCGACATCTCAGCCTGTTAACTTTACGAATGAAATGTAAACTAAGTAACAAATCTATGAATTGTTTTTTTGAGCAAATATTCTTTAACTTGGCCACAGGAACAGAACTGTTTTACAACTATCTAAAAATAGAAATAGGGGTTGCTTCTTTGGCACAGTTTAGCAATTAGTCCTTTAACCAGAACATTATCATAGACACAGTATATATTATATATGATTAAGGCATGACACAAGCCTGTGGTATATGCATGAGTGGACTGAGTAGTACATCAACAGTTTTAAGAAGGTGGAATTGCAAATTATCTTTTTGGAGGAGCCAGTGTACCACTGTGCCGATGCCGCTCCGTCATTCAAGGTCTAAGGGCATCCATTATAGCACTTGGGATTACTCCCACCCCCAACCCCACATTACTCCTGCCCTGTAATCTGCAGTGCCGAATGTACCCTCACAGTCAGTGCTGGGGTCTCCTACTCTCTCTCCCTACACTCCCTTCATCCAAGCGGGACTCTACAAATAGGCCTCAGCTCCTTGTAACTGCTAACCCCCTACCCATTAAACCAACCCCCATCAGGCAGTGTTTGCTGCTCCATGATAGAAGATGTACTACCCCAAGGGCTGTAATCCCTCCCTATCTAATCCCTCCTGACCTCTACCAGTAGCCCTGAGCCCCGGGAGCACACACCAAACAGACCTATTTGCACTCCTGTGTAATTAATCAGCCCCAGGCTTCAGCCCATTACCTTATCACAAACATTAACCCTTTGAAGGCTGCAAAGTGTTTTAATGCGTGCATAGGAAAACATGTGAGAAATCAAAAGCAGCTTTTATACTTTGAGTACAAAAATGCAACATGCAGACCTTTCAGAAGTGTATGCACTCCATATAGGGGCACTCATAGGTTACTCACCAGGGCTGTATTCATGCACCACAATGACATAAGGCCTAAGGGGTTTATATTCAGAATATCCATTCTTCAACAACTCTTTACATTGTTTCAATACTGAACAGACTGGTGAAGCATCAATTCATTCTTACATCATTTTAAGATCCTCGTAGTGATGCCCAATATTGCTCCAATATTGCTCCCTCAGCCTGTTCACTGACTAACCTCTAACTTACTATTCTGTCTTTTTATGTTTAGATCTAGTTAGGTTCTTTCAGAATGAAGCATACTTTCAAACCCAATCACTGTATTTGACCCACGGTGCACAGCTCCTGGTAACATCAGAGGTCATGTGATAGGTTGTGGGTCTCTGGATCAGTCAGCCCCCTTGTGACTAGATAAGGCACTAACATAGTTAGGGCAGCACAGTCAAACTCCATACACATCCTTGCTCTGTTTGTCTCAGACAAACTCTCTGTCACAAGCTGAATATTGTAAAGTATGAACTAAAGTTGATGAACAAGTTAGTAGGTGATAACCTGCTTGTTATGTGCCCTGCATTTCACTTTAAAAAAAAAGAGAATATAAAGGAGGAGAAATGTAATAGTAGTGGATCCGATGTCCTTGACTTGTGGCTCTTTTCTATGAATATTTTGTTTCCAAATGGGTTGTTTATCCATGTTAACATACATAAGGATATATTCTAGCCAAAATAAATAAATTGTCTAAAATTAGGCAAGTCACATCCATCAAGTTGAATGCAACCCTTAAACCTAAAATCTTGCTAACCACTTAGCAAGGGGATAGTAAATCAATGACTTAAACATTTTTAATAATTCTCATATCCATGTCCATGCACATGCGTTGAGTTGAGTTTTGTAAAGTTTTATTGAAAATCATGTTAATGGTCTTCCTTTTCAATAAGGGGTTGACTAGACCCTTACATATTTATCAATGAGATCGCGCATTTGACAAGAGTTTACTAAGCAAATACATAACCAAAGGTTCATTTTGTAAAAATAAAATCGTTACAGTCCGGATCACTGCTTTGTTTTGTATAATCCAATATTCATACATGTTTCGTTTGGATGGATCGATCATACAAATTGCTAAGCACATTTCATTATACTGTAGTCATACATTATTTGTCGATAGTTTCAAGACAATGATAGGTGGTTACAGTTTAGTGTTCGCACAGTCAATCAGAAAAAACATATCAGTTTTTATAAAGTTGGCGTACCCCTTCTGCCGATGTCGGACAGAACTAGGAACTAGTCGAGAATACAATTATTTCATATGATAAATCACCAAGAAAATATGACACAAGTTACCAGTAGAAAAATATGAGAAAAAAATAATAAAATGAACTTATACTATGAGTTGTGTTTACAAGGGGTCGGTGTACCCTGTCCCCATTTGCCCTCCCATTTGACTTCTAAGACATATCTACCGGTAACCACACCAGAAAACTAAAGTTTCAATTGTATCACTTGGATCGAGAAATACTCAAAAAGTGTGTATATAGAATATACTGATATCCAATAAGATACGGCCACGCTCAGATGAATAATGGGGTTGCACACCAGGAGTCAAGGATATCACCTTAGAAACTTTGTTTACAGAAGAGCTTCCCAATCTATATATCTATCTTACAAGCCTAGCCTAGATTCTCCTGACATGTTTACCAATGCCCAGAGCCATAATGCGTCTCTATTCAGTTAATGGATATTGTGTGGATCTTTACTTCATAGATCTTCTGTAGAAGAGATCTAAAACAAGGCTTTTCATTAAAATAGTGTTTGCCAGAGATAGCTGGTTACTGACCACTCCATGACTAGGCAGCTTTTATAGGATAATGACATAAACCCTTTAAGGATGGCATTACGCACTAATGCACCAAAATGCTCTTATGCACCTAAACATTGGTAGTCAACTAACAATGAAGTAATCAATGCTGAATTCAAGTGTCATGATGAACATAAGTGTTACTTCCCAAAGGACGTCACGATGCTCCAATGCAGAACTGGTGAGGGATGCAGTGGGGCTGCATTGGTGCACCACATTTTAGTGAAATGAGGTTCTTAAACCGTTAATGCTCCATAAGGGAGAAATAATGTCATTTATAAACAGATGTAGGGGCTAGGGTTATACAGGGTTTATATGACGGGTTCTGTTGGATGCTGTGTTGCGAACTCCGTCCGAACCCTTCAGCCCGACGGCAGGTGGCAGCATCTGCCCCGGGCTTGGGGTATGGACAGAGGTCGCTATAGGCTTCCGGTCTGCATGTGCGCGCGCAGGCTGGCTACCTATATATACCCAGCATCCGATAGGACTCGTCGGTCACTCTGGATCCACGCTTGGACAGAGGCCCCGTGATCGTATCAGCTGCAAGCCTACTGACCCGTTCCGAACTATATAGGTAGTTCGCACTGCTATAGCTTTGCCTGTCTAGGTAACTGAATAAACCTATTGATTCGCAACCTGTAACACTTGATCCGAACTGTGTCGACTTTGTTTCTTTACTTAATACTATAACAATATTATAAAGTACAAAGTATCGTTTATTACACAGGGAATACAACAGATGCAGTGTCACATCAAGTTCAGTTTGCAAATGTGTTTCTTTTACATTTATATAAGAACATGACAATGAAGGTGAAAGTTCTGAAGTTATGATTAATCAGGTAGACAGGCAGTAAGAATGATGAACTGAAACATAACAGGAGTTGAATATATAGATGGTGAACAACAAAGGCTGAAGGACAGATGGTAGAATATTGTGAATGCTGCCAGCAAGACCCAGGAATGTCAGTAATGGAATAAATCACAGCTGTCTGTGGGCTGAATACTGATTCACGACATACCATGCCACAGGGACATTGCTGCTTTTCATCAGACCTGGATTAATACTCAGAAGCCTTTGAACAAAAATGTGATGACATTGCCACAACCTGAGCAATAGCTTTACGGATCTCACAATTGCACCCTGCCCTACAGTATGTTGGACAGGGGTTTTATTGTCAATCAAGATGTAATCTTCGATTGGATGTTTTGTATCTCTGCATTGTGGCTAAAATCATGACTCTGCCTGTGATTTTACTTATGACAAATGGTTTAAGTATTCTAACAATCACAACTTGCCAGCCAAATAATAATAAGGTTTGTGATGGGCTCTAATCATTATTCTCTAAGATGGGTTTGCTCAGCCAGAAGAGCTTCAGTTTTTTCAATCCAATTATATGAGGTTGAGTGATACATTTATAAAACCTACTTTTTTTTATCCCATTCTCTTCTATGATGCATTTTGAGGAGGGGACCATTGTGCCTACCCTATATTCTTCTCTGTTTTCCTTAAGCAGTGTATTCCTGATGACACTCAGCGTTATCACTTGACCTTGTTTAAAACACACACTTATAGAGACAGCAGATTAACAAATGAATGGACAAACAGAACATGTATATACATTAGATCCCTACAGAATATTGAATCTCATCAGTTAAGGTTTGACACTCCGCCACTTCATTGATATCAATAGAAATGGTTACTGACAGCTTCTAATTGGTCTATACGAAGCAATTGTTCCTTTGGCAGCTTGGAGACTGACCAGTTTCTTAGTACGCCCTAAGATTGACGGACAGTCCCCAGAAAACAGGGTGTACCAAGAATTTGGTACACTCATTTACTGTCACTTTTCTCATATTTCCATGCCAAAATGCATAATTCTAATGCCACCATAGGAAGCAGACGTTTATAATTGATGTATGCACTCTTTTTCATAACTAAAATCAGAATACTATCTAAGAAATGGCTTTATCTACATATTTCCCTTTAGTAAATGTTTAGTAAAATCAGTTTGCTAATTTTTTGTTAAATCTGCTAATGTAAATGAACCCATAGGATGAAATCATAGATAAAGGCCCCCAAAATTATTTTTTGTTTTAACTTAGTGATGTTTGATAATGTAGTAAATAAGCAATATAATGTAAATATAAGTATGAAACAGTAGAGTGGTTTGCCTATTCCCACTATATGACCCCAGTGACCCCACTAATTACATGCACAGATAAGGGTTACAGTCCAGTGACCACAGGTAATGTGCATGATTACCGGGCTGTGATTGGCCCATTTACCTGCATGAGCAGGGGTCATGGTCCAGTGAACACATCAGGTGTACCAAGATTATGGTACAGCCTAAGATGGTGTACAGTACCATGATCTTGGTACAGGCCCAATGGAAAGGGTGTACGTCCTTACAACATGGTCCCGGCCCCAACCTGTTGGTCAGAGACTAGAAGATGAATCATGTTATGAAACTGTTATGAGTCACTAAGGCCAGGTCCTCTAATAAGAAGAATTTTAGAATTAATGATTTCTCTTTAGTAACCTTTGTGATGCAGATTCTTATTTCTAAAATAAAATTGGGCTTAATTTTTTTGTTTTTATCCAATCAACTTTATGACTTCTTTGGTGTTGCTATCCTTCAATGCTGAGATCCTTTAAGAATTCGTAAAAACCTGTGTCATGGTCTCAGATGAAATTGATTTCATGTTCTGCAGGTAGCCTTTTGCTATTATATTTTTAGGGAATTATAATGACAAAAGCCACCTCATCATTTATAACTTATGAGTAACTGAATCTCTTCAGCAAACAACATTTATATTGAAGTCTTTATTTTGGCCTCTGTTTAACATAAAATCAATGAAGTAAAGATCTTTGTAACATCAATCAAACAATGAGGATGCATTAAGTCTGATGCCTTTTGTAAACACTAGGGGAGAACTTCGTGTAGTGGACATATAGATCGGAAAGTGTCTGCTCTTACGGTAGTCAATAAGTTGCAATGTTGACGTAGCCATGCATATATGGTTGTGTATCACCTCATGATAAACTGCATTCTATTACATTAAATGATATCTATGCATATGCCTACTATCATTGACAAAACATTAAATGCATTTGAGTTGTCATTGCACATTCGAAGAAAACAATCCGTGAGATACCAAATTGTTCTGTGAATTTGGTATGGCAGCCTACAATAAAGGTCATGGTTCATTTACTGCAGATGACTGAGGTGGCAATTTTATAAAATAACTGAAACACGGACAGAAGGGGTATAACTCCTGTTGGAAGTTGCTAAGAGGGTTACAGGGTATTACATATATGTTTCAACTATACAACAGGTTTCTTGATGGAAAGAAAACGGTTTAGGAAATGAATTGGATTTCATGTTGGTGGCCCTGTAACAAAAGTAGGCTGTATGATATAAAACACAGTACTAGATCAGTCCATTGACTCTCATATTACATCCATTAGTGTGTGCTGTCCTCTTCTCTGCGCCAACTGTGTCAATTTGATTTCCTTCTCAATTGTAATGGTATGTTCCACATACTGTATTGGTTCGTGATGCTGAAGCATCTTATTTGTATCACCCAAAAAGGTTGTCACAATTTATGCATGCAGCATTAGTGACTTGCATATTGAGGCATTATATAATTCCTGAAGGGTTCGGACGTAGTGATATTCAGCATGTGACAGAGAGGTTGTGTGATACTTAGCAGGAGAGGATGCCCACAGGGATTGACTCTGCCCTCCACTAGTAACCCTGTTAGTGCCTTATCTGGTCACAAGGGGGCAGACCGATCAAGACGCTCAGCCTTCACACAACCTCAGATGTTATCAAAGGAGCTGTGGGCTGTGGGTCAAAGATGAAAGGTTTTGTGAGCAGCTATTAGGTTTGAAAGTATACTTTACCAATTCTTACACAAGGAGCATGGTTGAGCATGTACACATACGAGAGCCACAGTGCACAGAGCCACAGTGCTGTGGCAAAATGCTGGTCTAGTAGCTGCTCACCATCTCTAACAAGGCCACACACTTGCCATACTTGGGCCATATTGCACTAGCCCTACGGCCAGCATACAATTGGGCCCAAGCTAGGCTTGTGCAGTAACAAGTAACTCGGCCCCTTAAGCATTCAGCTCTGTCTATGTATTCTTTATCTGACAGTTGGCAGGTCAATGGCGTAGGTGTAGACTGTCACATTAGTCTCCAAAGATACTGTAAGAGGGTGGAGGTCAGCTCGGACGGCAATGTGAGATCAGCGGTAACTCCAGCTAGGGCTGATTGATTAGTTAAGAGGCACATTTGCTGGGTCACTCTGAGAGGGCTAAGAGGGTTCATTTAACCAGATCTATCGACAACAGCAGCAAGCACTGATGGAAGGTAGAACGCGGTGATATTGGGGTTCGATAAGGGCTAAGTTAGGACCTCCTGAAATTCTATTACAGCATGAATCTTGCATCTTTGTATTCTAAATAGTTATGGTGGTGCGTTGTAAGCATTTAAACAAATGCTAGCAGTATGAGATCATGTCAAATAGGTCCCTGCCCTATGCCAAGAGGGAAAAGAACATATAAAAAAGCAGATAAAGATCTTGTTTACAAGTTCCCTGCATCTCAAAGAGATATTCGTGTGACACATGTATCCTTAACATAAAACTGTTAATTAAGGTGTTTCACTCAATTTCACTTAGAGCAATTTCAATGTAGTAAAAACAAGATAGAATTATTATCTGGGTAGTTGCATTGTCTACCTAGACATTCAGTTGAGTTGATGAGGGGATGTAGCTCCTTTTTTGTGATAATTCTATGAAGAGGAAAAGCACACCCCAGTAAACAAAAAACGTTATACAACATTTTATGACGTTATATAACGTTAAATAACGTTTCTCTGAGGCTCTTTACTATGGCATAACGTTATATGAAGTTTTACAACGTTATTTTGACGTAAAATGACGTTTTCTTGTTAGCTGGGACTGCTGTTAAAATATTTGATGTAATTAGCAGCCATTTGTTACTGACCCAGCCTTACCGGTAGAATCAGGTACTAAGGATTGACAGGATGTGCCACAAGAAACATGGGACTAAACATTGCAGACAGACAGGAAGGTAGAACAGTAGAACAGTGCAGTTAGCAGTGCACACATACCATGAGTGGAAGGTCTAGAGTGTGAGCTCTACCCTGTGTTGACTTACCATTGGTCTGAACTGTATATTTGGTACACCACTAACTGCCACACTGTTATGGAGTAAATAGGCTGTGGCCTAGTAATAAAATAGTGTCAAATGAGATGTAAAAAGCTTGCATCTTAATACCAAGGAAAGATATGCACCTACTTTTATGTCAAGATAGTCATGTCCTGCTTGTTCCCTCCTTAAAGCTGTCTTCATTACTACTAGTAATTGAGACAGCTTATAGGAGGGGACAAGCAAGAGTGTGTGTAAGTGAGTGAGTGAGTGAGTGAATGAGTGAGCGAGTGAGTGAGTGAGTGAGTGAGTGAGTGAGTGAGTGAGTGAGTGAGTGAGTGAGTGAGTGAGTGAGTGAGTGAGAGAGTATGTAACTTTTGATACATATTGAGATTGCTTTTCCACTTTTTGTACATTGATCAATAAGATCAACTACATCAAAAACCTTAAAAATAATTAAATGAGTAAGAGTGCGTGAGTAATTGAAAAATTGTGTGAGTGTGTGGGTGAGTGAGGGAGTAAGTGAGTGTATAGGTAAGTGAGTAGAAGATTGGGTAAGTGAGTGAGTGAGGAGGTATCAGAGTGAGTTAGTAAATGAGTGTCTCTATGAGTCAGTCAGTGTCTTAATGAGTGTGGGTGCATTGGTAAATTGTGGGTACGGGAATAATCATTTGATTTGATGAGTATGTTAGCAATTGATCGGTTGAGTGAGTGAGTGAATTATAGAAAGAGTGAGTGGGTGAGTGAGTGAGTAAATGAGTGAATGGATCCGTGAGTCAGTGAGCAATCCAAAGGAAGTAGTTTGCAACAGTTAAAGAATTTACCAGGAAAAAGACAAAATACTGATGTAGGGTCACCAAGATGTTAAAGGGATAAAACTAATTAAGACTTTAGGACTCTGCAGTTCATTGGATAATAAGCACTATGAAGACTGTTTCATGAAATACTGTTCAAGAAATAATGTGGATAGGGTTGAGAAACTTTTTTTAAGAAGATTTAGATCTGTTAGGCATGACATCGATAATCATACAGAGCGCGCCTTACTGACGCTACCTATACACCCCCGGTGAGGGACTGAGAAACTACCCACCGGATAACAAGACCGCGCGGGAGAAGTAACCCCGTATATACCCATATAAACTCTGGGGCCTTTATATAGTAATGTGTTTTAGTGCTCCAGTTTATTACTCATGGGCATGGCTCTTTAAGGTGGCTAGACCCTATTGTAAACACGTCAACTGCACAGGTCATTGTGCAGATGCAGATGCAGTTGTCTAAGAACACACCAGGGGGTGCCTCTGGTCATATTTTTGTATATTAGGGCTATATTTTCATGTGTAGTCAAAAATACCCCGCAAGACCTGCCTGGGGCTTGAACCCAGGATCTCCCACATGTGAGTCTAACGCTTTACCCCTACTCTACAGAGGCTCTGGTAGTTGGCATGCTGAAAGGTATACCTGTACCACATCAAGACTGTTTGCTCCATTTATATGTTTTTTTATTTCAAACACCAAAAACCTTTAAAATATGCAGGGGACCATATCTTCAAAATATTGTTTCTGGGTGTAAAAGATTATAAACTATATCCTGAGAGAACTATAGGGAAAGTTAATTACTTTAAGGTGCTATTCCATGCATGTAAGTACTATCACCATATGATCCTATTACAGATTACTCCAAACTTAAAGCTGGATATCTCAGAAACTAGCTCGGGACCCCCCTATTTTCTTTACACCATTTGAGACTACTTATAATATGGGCCTCATGATGAAAATCCTGACAAAATCTAAATACTTCTAGACTATGGGGACTACCCACCTTAAGACGCCAAGTTGCCATGTAATAATTCACAACTGGTTTCATCCCTGCTCTTCAGATATCGATGTTTGACGACTTATTTATTTCAGTTATGTTTTTCCCGAATTCCAATGGGCTGAGATGTGTGAGTGACATAAATAGGCAATGTGAGTGATCTTTTCTCAAGAGATTTTCAATTATGCAATTTTATGCTTATTGGGCGTCCTGAACGAGGCTTGTTAGGGACGAGGAGGAAGTGCTCGAATTGTGCACGATCTATAATGATGATATAAAAAGAGAAGGAGTATCACTATCAAAAGCGTTAGTCACCATAACCACTTCTCCAAACATAATTGAAAACAAATAAAGCCTTTTCTGACGTGTCATTTCAAAGTTTTGCTGAGAAGTCACTTGAAAGTGTGAAATATTGCACCATTTCAGTTAACATGTCCAGCGTCAGGGGTCTCTGCATGTTTAGATGAAACCCCTTTAAATAAGGAATAATTGATATGGACCTGTGCATGGACACATTTACTTCCTATGTGAACACTGCTCAATAAATGAACAAGATGCCTTTCTTTATTTGTAATACAAATATTTTTGCAAGGTACCAACAGAAAATATTTGGAACCAATATATTTACCCTAAGAATTTAAAAATAAAGTTATAAGACTATAAGGCCACTTTCAACTGCTTTTTGGGGTTTTGACTGATACCTATGCCTGTATTCATGGGATAGGGATGGTGCTCAGTTTATGGCATCCTGGATAGAAAATGAATTCACGCAGAGGAAGACTGATGAGTTAGAGTAATAGAATTATATTGATGTAGATTTCAAATCTGGTATGAGCAATGTGATACCTCCCATGTATTGAAATTCAGAAACTCTACTTTGCATGGCATCTAAGGTTTCCTTTGAAGTTGGTTTGTATGGATTCCTTCTCTTTGAAAACACAGCCTGGTCTTTTTGATCTTCATTATTTGTTGGAATGGCCCCGACAGAATTATCATCAGGACAAAAGAAGAGAGATCTTGGTAAAAATAAAGAAGGCCATATTTGTCCTCCATCTATCTTTGAATGTAGATCCACCCTTACAATTTGAGATTCTATTGTTAGTGAGTTGTGTCGTGAATGGGTATTTATATTCCTGTCCTAAATCCTGACACAATGTGACAGGCTGTGACCCATCACAAATTCTCTCTTGTGCCCACTATACCCTTATATCTCTATTGAGACTTCTTTTCCTCCATGCTTGCCTCATTACCCCACTTCCTTTCAATGATTTCATGCCATAATTTCTTTCTCCTTCCCGTCTCCCCTCCCACCATATATTACACCCAACTCTGCCCATCACTTGTGCCTATGGCCCATTACCAATTCCCTCTTAGCATGCATTAACATTGATAGAACCAGCAAACTCTCCTGTCTAAACCATTTTCCTGAAGAAGTATGCTTATTTGGTCATCTGTCTGATTGTTTTGTTGATACCCTTGGCACAGACTGTTTACACAGAAGCCAAGTCAGGCAATTTTCAATTTAATTTACATAGTCTCTTGGTTGCATTTACCCATTTCCCATGTACAGAGGAATAAAAAACAGTTAATTCTCTATGCTTCATTTTCTTGATAGAATTCTTTGACTTCAGTTTTTCATTGGCTGGCAATTATATACTTGTTCAGCTCTTATCTATTCCAGAAATAGGACAACTGGTAGATGTGTTTCTCAGTGATTGGAATCCTATCCTTAAAAATAATCTGGTACATCAATACTACAGGCTTTAACAAAAAGAATGTCAGGATCAGAATAGAACTGACGCTGTACAAATTTCAGCATTTAGGATGCTCTTTATTGTGATAACAGAGGGGTTGGCTGTGGCTGGGGATCAGGGTAATTCCCCACAACGCTTGCTGTCAGAAAGATAAAAGGACAACACCGGTAGGTGTATGTGTTAGAAGTTATGACTTCAGGAGCAGTGTAATGACAGTGGTGGTGGAGATTAGATGAGGTAGGGAACAAAAAGGCACAACAGGCTGCCCTTATAGCTGATAGCAGTGGGGTTCTGTGTCCACGGGTATGAAAGGCAACTGCTATGGAGTGCCCATATGGCAGGCTGATGAAGCTATAGTTTACGCTTATTTACTAGGTCATAGGCCAGCGAGGGGTATACTGCTATTAGTAAACAACATGTCATTACTCATAGAAAAGTAAATGAACTAGCTATAATCATAAAATCAGCTTGTTAAATTGATTGTTTTTGTGTTTAAAAGAGATATATATAGTGAGAATACTACCAGTGCTTCAATTGGAAAAGCTTTTCTGTAGTGAGACCAGAGTAGAGTTTATCATTATAGCAAATTAGTAGGGAGTACAAGCAGATAGGAGTGTGGCTTGGCATGAAGGGAATTGACCTTATTGGTATATATTGTATTCCCTATAGAATAAGGCAATTATACTTATACTGAAAATGTTATCTAGAATAATTAATAAGGCATAGCATTTCTCTCTATCTGCTGTTGGTACAAAACAATATGACCTGGGAATATGAAGAGAAAATCCTGAGAATATGAAATGAAAATATCAAGGGCTATGAGTATTTCTCAACCATTTAGGAGTGCAAGTTTGTAAAGTTGCTTAAAAGCAAATCCGAAAGTAATGAGTTAGGCAACAGTATTCAATTAATAAAGAAATATAACCTAGTAGTAAAAACAACTCCTCAGTACCATCATACCTATAAGTTAGATATTTCATGAACTGTAAATGCAAGGATGAAGGACTGACTAAGATGCCAGCAAGATATGTTAGAAAGGACTCTTCTCCTCCCAAAAGCTCTCTCTCTTCAGTTTCAATTCAGATCCACAATAGGCCTACCTCCACGTTGACAGGGGCCACTGGTAGTCTCTCTATGCTCTATCCTGTTTTTTCATTCTGCATACATTCTACCTAACCAGCACTTGAGGACACAGTGTTGACAGTTTAATCTATCAAGGTTTGACATTATAACCTTGAGGCTTCTGAAGTGTCAGAATACATCTAAGGATGCTGATGTCTTACATTCACAACTTACAGCAGTTTTTTTTAGAATAGTTTCTTCTTATTTGCCCACTGAGCTAGTTCCCTGTTAACACCACTCATTATTTTTACAGAAATAATGATGTGATTTAGATGAGTGGTGCTATCTGGCTTGTTATTGTTTAACATATTATTTCAAACTAAGAAATGAACAGGATACATATTACAAGCATGAATTAAATCTGTTGGCACATATTTTAATGCATAAAAATTGAGGGACTTAGCTAGTGAGCGACATAGTGATTGAGTAGGTTAGTGAGGCAGTCAGTGAGTGACTAAGTTAGTGAACGAGTGAGTAGATGAGTGAGTGAATGGGTAAGTGAGCAAGCAAGTGAATGAGTGAGTGAATAAGAGTATATTTGAATGTGTATGACCAGGTGTGTGAGAGTGATTAAGGTTATGAGCGAGAGAGTGAGGCATGAGTGAGTGAGTGAGTGAGTGAGTGAGTGAGTGAGTTAGTGAGTGAGTGAGTGAGTGAGTGAGTGAGTGAGTGAGTGAGTAAGTGAGTGAGTGAGTGAGTGAGTGAGTGAGTGAGTGAGTGAGTGAGTGAGTGAGTGAGAGAGTGAGGCATGAGTGAGTGAGTGAGAGAGTGAGGCATGAGTGAGTGAGTGAGTGAGTGAGTGAGGCATGAGTGAGTGGGTGAGAGAGGGAGGCATGAGTGAGTGGGTGAGAGAGTGAGGCATGAGTGAGTGGTTGAGTGAGAGAGTGAGGCATGAGTGAGTGAGTGAGAGAGTGAGGCATGAGTGAGTGGGTGAGAGAGGGAGGCATGAGTGAGTGGGTGAGAGAGTGAGGCATGAGTGAGTGAGTGAGAGAGTGAGGCATGAGGGAGTGGGTGAGAGAGGGAGGCATGAGTGAGTGGGTGAGAGAGTGAGGCATGAGTGAGTGAGTGAGTGAGTGAGTGAGTGAGTGAGTGAGTGAGTGAGTGAGTGAGTGAGTGAGTGAGTGAGTGAGTGAGTTAGTGCATGGGTGGATAGGTGAGTTAGTTGTTGGTGATTATTGATTGAGTGAGAGGGCACGGCAGTTGTAGACCCTACCAAGGTCTGGGGCGCACAGAGGGCAGACACAGGGGCAGGCAGCTGGTTACTGTCGGATGACAAGACATTACAGTCACTACACTGACATGTACAAGGACCCTCATAAAAGCAGCTGGCCTATTTGTAAATGTATTCCTAGTTACTGTGGTCGTACTTTATTTCGCTGGGTATATATTTTCGCTATATTCACGGAAATGGAAAATCCGTGAAATTCTTATATGCTACAGTATGGAATAAATACCTGCGAATTAGTCTTTTTGGTCACCTCAGCGAAAATTTACAACTGTGAATATAAGTACTTTCACAGTAGTTCCAGAGAGCTAATGGGCCAAATCTTTCTTTTCCTTCTGTATGGTCCTTTCCATCTGGTCATCAATAAGTTATAAAATCAAAAAATATCAGAAGCAACTCCCATTAATACTGCCTTAAAGCTTAATGATATAGTTCAAGAATGCGCTCAGATCCAAATGTTTCAAGACTGATATATTGTAGTTATTTATTTCAGTTTTCCCTAAGGCCAAACACCAGAGGTCTGTGCTTGACATTGATGTAATGGGTAAAGCTTTCTTGAGAGATTTTGAGGAGGATTGAATAACCTGGAAGAGATTGGTGAGGATGGTATAACAAATAAATAAGCATTTTCTGATAAGTTGTTCTTTGGTTTGACTGGTATTGACTGACTTGAACGAAGTAAATATTAAATCTGCATTTTACAAGCCATGTCTTATTTCAGGTATCTCGTCACTTCATGATGAAACACAATAAAACCACACAAAAAAAGCCACATGTCTATGGGTTTTAAGACAGCACAATGCTTCAGAGCTATGTACTGCTGTGATATCATGAATACTTAACCGCTATTTAATCAACATGTACTTTACAAGAATATCATGTACCATTGCATTGTTGGCCCCTGTGCTGCCCTTCGCTTGCGCTGTGCGCCGGAACAGACAGTCACTCCATGGTTCGCCAGGTTTGCCCCCCCCCCCCCCACCCTCTCTGGAAAATCCTGGATCCGCCACTGTAGAATCTGCTGTTCTATGAAGCAACCACTGCTTCCAACAATTTATTACACGACCTAACGTTATTGGTACGATCCTGTATTTGTTTAGGCATTAAACAAGAATTGCGGTTGTTGCCGCGTAAAAAAATGCCTCAGGCATTTTTATACGCGGCAACAACCGCAATTCTTGCATTTGAAGGAACATAATGTCTACATGGTTGGTATATTTGATGGGGACCCATGCAAGACACCATATAAACAGGCGCGGGAGGATGATATAACTGACAGATGTGACACAACAGGGGAAAATGTGCCATTACAGGGATTTAGTGTAAAATATACAGCCACTAGGTGGTCACCAGTGCAGCAGCATACCATTATCTTAGCGATTTATCATGGAACTTATGGAAACTTTCCCTTGTCTGATTTTGACAATCATAACTCAAAGGATCACTATGACCTTCTCTTCCCAATAAATATTAACGTGTATTTGTGTGATTATCTAATTTTGAGTACACCAACAGCTTTCTTAAACTAAGTTAAAGAATTAGATGTAGTTTTATTGAGAATGTTCTGAGTCCTACTAAGTAGGACTAGCACTGTCAGTGCTTCACACAGAGACAGGTTCATATGTGTTGCTGAGAAAGGCTGATGCTGATTATTTTAGGGGTAGGATTGCCAGAATTTGGAAAGGAGAAGTGGCCAATGATAAGGTTCCATGATAAGTCAGTAGGGTTATTTCAATTTTCATATTGTTACATGGGTAGTGGCCACCTAGTGGCTGTTTATGTCACTAAATCCCCACTATGCTACGTTAAAAATAATATGGGAGTTATTATGAATTCCTTGGGTCCTTGTTAGGGGGGGGTAGGATTATATTCAACCTCAGGAGCGTGGAAATGAGTGTTGCTAGGCAGATAAACAATTAGGAAAGCTGCTGCGAGACAATCAGTTGTCTTAGCAACAAACCAATTGAACCATTGAACTCCTTTGGTCCATTTTAGGGGGGATAGGTACAATTATAATCAACCTCAGCAGCATGGAAATGGGTGTTGCTAGGCAGATAAACAATTAGAATTGATGTTGCTAGGCAATCAGCTGTTTTAGCAACAAACCAATAGACCCGTTGATTTCCTTGGGTCCAATATAGGGGGGTAGGTATGATTATAATCAACCTCAGGAGCATGGAAATGGGTGTTGCTAGGCAGATAAACAAATGAGAATAGCTGTTGCTAGGCAACCAGCTGTCTTAGCAACAAACTGATAGAACCATTGATTTCCTTTGGTCCATGTTAGGGGGGTAGGTATGGTTATAATCAACGTCAGGAGCATGGAAATGGGTGTTGCTAGGCAGATAAACAATTAGAATAGCTGTTGCTAGGCAGCCAGCTGTCTTAGCAACAAAAGAATAGAACCATTGAATTCCTTGGGTCCATGTTAGGGGGGTAGGTATGATTATAATCAACCTCAGGAGCATGGAAATGGGTGTTGTTAGGCAGATAAACAATTAGAACAGCTGTTGCTAGGCAACGAGCTGTCTTAGCAACAAACCAATAGAACCATTGAATTCCCCGGGTCCATGTCAGGGGGGGTAGGTATGATTATAATCAACCTCAGGAGCATGGAAATGGGTGTTGCTAGGCAGATAAACAATTAGAATAGCTGTTGCTAGGCAACCAGCTATCTTAGCAACAAACCAAAAGAACCATTGAATTCCTAGGGTCCATATTAGGGGGGGTAGGTATGGTTATAATCAACGTCAGGAGCATGGAAATGGGTGTTGCTAGGCAGATAAACAATTAGAATAGCTGTTGCTAGGCAACCAGTTGTCTTAGCATCAAACCAAAAGAACCATTGAATTCCTAGGGTCCATATTAGGGGGGTAGGTATGGTTATAATCAACCTCAGGAGCATGGAAATGGGTGTTGCTAGGCAGATAAACAATCAGAATAGCTGTTGCTAGGCAACCAGCTGTATTAGCAACAAACAAATAGAATCATTGAATTCCTTGTGTCCATGTTAGGGGGTATAGGTATGCTTATGATCAACCTCAGGATCTAAGGTTGATTAATATTTATTTTATCATTATATGCATAAATTTGTGTTGTGACACCTTAAAACAAAATGGCGGCACCCCTTAAAACAAAATGGCGGCACCCGTACTGACTTCCTGTCAAATGAAAACAATATAATGCCTCAACCTGGTAGTTCGCAAGCTCACCACCAGGGCCCCTCCGGGGCCTTTCGGCCTTAAAAAACGTACCACCCGGGGGTGTGGTACGTTTTTGCGTACCACCTGGCCGTGTGCTACGCTTTTCACTGCTCTAGACCAATCAGGAGGCAGCATTTTGATCACGTGACAGGGCAATGGCGGCGATGTAAACAAAGCAGACGACGATGTGAACGATGCAAATTAACGATATAAACAACGAAATTGGCGATGTAAACAACAACTAAAAGGTAGGGGGGCTGAGAATTTGTCTTCTGGTCGTGTAATAAAGCTTGTATTGCATGATGAGGTCACTAGCTATGTACCAACCTGTAAATTGTGTATTGTGACCTGCACAGAAATGGATTAGTGCCCTGTTTCCCGGGTGCCAGCTCTGACTGGGTGCCAGCTCTGACCGGTCTTAATAAAAACGGGTTTTTAGGTCAGATGTAGATATAATTTGGCTGAAAAGGTTGATGGATGTTATAACTCTTTAAACTAGTAATTAGTTGCCCATTCCTATCATCACCTGCCCTTAAAAAAAACGTTTTTATTCAGGCTGGTCAGAGCTGGCACCTGGTCAGAGCTGGCACCCGGTCAGAGCTGGCACCCAGTCAGAGACAAAAACATTGGCCCAAGGTCGTGAGACACAGCCATCAGTCAGAGACTCAATATTTGGCCCTACAAGACATCAAAGGGCTGCCTAGAGTGGACACCTCCAGCTGCATCCTGTGTTGGGTAAGGCCTGTAAAAGGAGTAGAGAGTGGGTGGTGGTGTGGGTGTAGTAGGGAGGCAGGGGTTGTCAACATGACCGTGGGGGTGAAAACAACCTTAGGCAAGACCTGATATTGGGCTTATCAATGACAGAGGTATACCCACAGGGTATCATGCATGTTAACCCTCTAGCCTCAACATTGGCCAGTTCCATCTGATCCCAGTATCACTGAATTCTACTACAAATTATGTTGCTGACCAGTTATTGGCAGCAAATCAGAATCATCTGATTATTGTTGGCTATTAGTCAGGAATACATTTATAACATTATATGCTTTGGGAATAATGTCTCAGAAACATGTTAAGGTGTAAACATATAAATGAATTTTCTATCCAATTTCAACTCCAACTCTCTCAGAGAATTTGAATATTCTACTACATCATATCAATGAATTACCATCAGATGAGCACAATATAGTAACACTTGATACAACAAGAAAAATGTGGCTTTGACCACGGTCGGGTTTGCTGGCGAGGGTGCAGTCAGTCATTATGTTGCGATGTGGCGGGTGCAAGAAAAATGTGGCTTTGACCAACAGATTTAATTCATGCTTGTAATATGTATCCTGTTCATTTCTTAGTTTGAAATAATATGTTAAACAATAACAAGCCAGAAAGCACCACTCATCTAAATCACATCATTATTTCTGTAAAAATAATGAGTGGTGTTAACAGGGAACTAGCTCAGTGGGCAAATAAGAAGAAACTATTCTAAAAAAAACTGCTGTAAGTTGTGAATGTAAGACATCAGCATCCTTAGATGTATTCTGACACTTCAGAAGCCTCAAGGTTATAATGTCAAACCTTGATAGATTAAACTGTCAACACTGTGTCCTCAAGTGCTGGTTAGGTAGAATGTATGCAGAATGAAAAAACAGGATAGAGCATAGAGAGACTACCAGTGGCCCCTGTCAACGTGGAGGTAGGCCTATTGTGGATCTGAATTGAAACTGAAGAGAGAGAGCTTTTGGGAGGAGAAGAGTCCTTTCTAACATATCTTGCTGGCATCTTAGTCAGTCCTTCATCCTTGCATTTACAGTTCATGAAATATCTAACTTATAGGTATGATGGTACTGAGGAGTTGTTTTTACTACTAGGTTATATTTCTTTATTAATTGAATACTGTTGCCTAACTCATTACTTTCGGATTTGCTTTTAAGCAACTTTACAAACTTGCACTCCTAAATGGTTGAGAAATACTCATAGCCCTTGATATTTTCATTTCATATTCTCAGGATTTTCTCTTCATATTCCCAGGTCATATTGTTTTGTACCAACAGCAGATAGAGAGAAATGCTATGCCTTATTAATTATTCTAGATAACATTTTCAGTATAAGTATAATTGCCTTATTCTATAGGGAATACAATATATACCAATAAGGTCAATTCCCTTCATGCCAAGCCACACTCCTATCTGCTTGTACTCCCTACTAATTTGCTATAATGATAAACTCTACTCTGGTCTCACTACAGAAAAGCTTTTCCAATTGAAGCACTGGTAGTATTCTCACTATATATATCTCTTTTAAACACAAAAACAATCAATTTAACAAGCTGATTTTATGATTATAGCTAGTTCATTTACTTTTCTATGAGTAATGACATGTTGTTTACTAATAGCAGTATACCCCTCGCTGGCCTATGACCTAGTAAATAAGCGTAAACTATAGCTTCATCAGCCTGCCATATGGGCACTCCATAGCAGTTGCCTTTCATACCCGTGGACACAGAACCCCACTGCTATCAGCTATAAGGGCAGCCTGTTGTGCCTTTTTGTTCCCTACCTCATCTAATCTCCACCACCACTGTCATTACACTGCTCCTGAAGTCATAACTTCTAACACATACACCTACCGGTGTTGTCCTTTTATCTTTCTGACAGCAAGCGTTGTGGGGAATTACCCTGATCCCCAGCCACAGCCAACCCCTCTGTTATCACAATAAAGAGCATCCTAAATGCTGAAATTTGTACAGCGTCAGTTCTATTCTGATCCTGACATTCTTTTTGTTAAAGCCTGTAGTATTGATGTACCAGATTATTTTTAAGGATAGGATTCCAATCACTGAGAAACACATCTACCAGTTGTCCTATTTCTGGAATAGATAAGAGCTGAACAAGTATATAATTGCCAGCCAATGAAAAACTGAAGTCAAAGAATTCTATCAAGAAAATGAAGCATAGAGAATTAACTGTTTTTTATTCCTCTGTACATGGGAAATGGGTAAATGCAACCAAGAGACTATGTAAATTAAATTGAAAATTGCCTGACTTGGCTTCTGTGTAAACAGTCTGTGCCAAGGGTATCAACAAAACAATCAGACAGATGACCAAATAAGCATACTTCTTCAGGAAAATGGTTTAGACAGGAGAGTTTGCTGGTTCTATCAATGTTAATGCATGCTAAGAGGGAATTGGTAATGGGCCATAGGCACAAGTGATGGGCAGAGTTGGGTGTAATATATGGTGGGAGGGGAGACGGGAAGGAGAAAGAAATTATGGCATGAAATCATTGAAAGGAAGTGGGGTAATGAGGCAAGCATGGAGGAAAAGAAGTCTCAATAGAGATATAAGGGTATAGTGGGCACAAGAGAGAATTTGTGATGGGTCACAGCCTGTCACATTGTGTCAGGATTTAGGACAGGAATATAAATACCCATTCACGACACAACTCACTAACAATAGAATCTCAAATTGTAAGGGTGGATCTACATTCAAAGATAGATGGAGGACAAATATGGCCTTCTTTATTTTTACCAAGATCTCTCTTCTTTTGTCCTGATGATAATTCTGTCGGGGCCATTCCAACAAATAATGAAGATCAAAAAGACCAGGCTGTGTTTTCAAAGAGAAGGAATCCATACAAACCAACTTCAAAGGAAACCTTAGATGCCATGCAAAGTAGAGTTTCTGAATTTCAATACATGGGAGGTATCACATTGCTCATACCAGATTTGAAATCTACATCAATATAATTCTATTACTCTAACTCATCAGTCTTCCTCTGCGTGAATTCATTTTCTATCCAGGATGCCATAAACTGAGCACCATCCCTATCCCATGAATACAGGCATAGGTATCAGTCAAAACCCCAAAAAGCAGTTGAAAGTGGCCTTATAGTCTTATAACTTTATTTTTAAATTCTTAGGGTAAATATATTGGTTCCAAATATTTTCTGTTGGTACCTTGCAAAAATATTTGTATTACAAATAAAGAAAGGCATCTTGTTCATTTATTGAGCAGTGTTCACATAGGAAGTAAATGTGTCCATGCACAGGTCCATATCAATTATTCCTTATTTAAAGGGGTTTCATCTAAACATGCAGAGACCCCTGACGCTGGACATGTTAACTGAAATGGTGCAATATTTCACACTTTCAAGTGACTTCTCAGCAAAACTTTGAAATGACACGTCAGAAAAGGCTTTATTTGTTTTCAATTATGTTTGGAGAAGTGGTTATGGTGACTAACGCTTTTGATAGTGATACTCCTTCTCTTTTTATATCATCATTATAGATCGTGCACAATTCGAGCACTTCCTCCTCGTCCCTAACAAGCCTCGTTCAGGACGCCCAATAAGCATAAAATTGCATAATTGAAAATCTCTTGAGAAAAGATCACTCACATTGCCTATTTATGTCACTCACACATCTCAGCCCATTGGAATTCGGGAAAAACATAACTGAAATAAATAAGTCGTCAAACATCGATATCTGAAGAGCAGGGATGAAACCAGTTGTGAATTATTACATGGCAACTTGGCGTCTTAAGGTGGGTAGTCCCCATAGTCTAGAAGTATTTAGATTTTGTCAGGATTTTCATCATGAGGCCCATATTATAAGTAGTCTCAAATGGTGTAAAGAAAATAGGGGGGTCCCGAGCTAGTTTCTGAGATATCCAGCTTTAAGTTTGGAGTAATCTGTAATAGGATCATATGGTGATAGTACTTACATGCATGGAATAGCACCTTAAAGTAATTAACTTTCCCTATAGTTCTCTCAGGATATAGTTTATAATCTTTTACACCCAGAAACAATATTTTGAAGATATGGTCCCCTGCATATTTTAAAGGTTTTTGGTGTTTGAAATAAAAAAACATATAAATGGAGCAAACAGTCTTGATGTGGTACAGGTATACCTTTCAGCATGCCAACTACCAGAGCCTCTGTAGAGTAGGGGTAAAGCGTTAGACTCACATGTGGGAGATCCTGGGTTCAAGCCCCAGGCAGGTCTTGCGGGGTATTTTTGACTACACATGAAAATATAGCCCTAATATACAAAAATATGACCAGAGGCACCCCCTGGTGTGTTCTTAGACAACTGCATCTGCATCTGCACAATGACCTGTGCAGTTGACGTGTTTACAATAGGGTCTAGCCACCTTAAAGAGCCATGCCCATGAGTAATAAACTGGAGCACTAAAACACATTACTATATAAAGGCCCCAGAGTTTATATGGGTATATACGGGGTTACTTCTCCCGCGCGGTCTTGTTATCCGGTGGGTAGTTTCTCAGTCCCTCACCGGGGGTGTATAGGTAGCGTCAGTAAGGCGCGCTCTGTATGATTATCGATGTCATGCCTAACAGATCTAAATCTTCTTAAAAAAAGTTTCTCAACCCTATCCACATTATTTCTTGAACAGTATTTCATGAAACAGTCTTCATAGTGCTTATTATCCAATGAACTGCAGAGTCCTAAAGTCTTAATTAGTTTTATCCCTTTAACATCTTGGTGACCCTACATCAGTATTTTGTCTTTTTCCTGGTAAATTCTTTAACTGTTGCAAACTACTTCCTTTGGATTGCTCACTGACTCACGGATCCATTCACTCATTTACTCACTCACTCACCCACTCACTCTTTCTATAATTCACTCACTCACTCAACCGATCAATTGCTAACATACTCATCAAATCAAATGATTATTCCCGTACCCACAATTTACCAATGCACCCACACTCATTAAGACACTGACTGACTCATAGAGACACTCATTTACTAACTCACTCTGATACCTCCTCACTCACTCACTTACCCAATCTTCTACTCACTTACCTATACACTCACTTACTCCCTCACTCACCCACACACTCACACAATTTTTCAATTACTCACGCACTCTTACTCATTTAATTATTTTTAAGGTTTTTGATGTAGTTGATCTTATTGATCAATGTACAAAAAGTGGAAAAGCAATCTCAATATGTATCAAAAGTTACATACTCTCTCACTCACTCACTCACTCACTCACTCACTCACTCACTCACTCACTCACTCACTCACTCACTCACTCACTCACTCACTCGCTCACTCATTCACTCACTCACTCACTCACTTACACACACTCTTGCTTGTCCCCTCCTATAAGCTGTCTCAATTACTAGTAGTAATGAAGACAGCTTTAAGGAGGGAACAAGCAGGACATGACTATCTTGACATAAAAGTAGGTGCATATCTTTCCTTGGTATTAAGATGCAAGCTTTTTACATCTCATTTGACACTATTTTATTACTAGGCCACAGCCTATTTACTCCATAACAGTGTGGCAGTTAGTGGTGTACCAAATATACAGTTCAGACCAATGGTAAGTCAACACAGGGTAGAGCTCACACTCTAGACCTTCCACTCATGGTATGTGTGCACTGCTAACTGCACTGTTCTACTGTTCTACCTTCCTGTCTGTCTGCAATGTTTAGTCCCATGTTTCTTGTGGCACATCCTGTCAATCCTTAGTACCTGATTCTACCGGTAAGGCTGGGTCAGTAACAAATGGCTGCTAATTACATCAAATATTTTAACAGCAGTCCCAGCTAACAAGAAAACGTCATTTTACGTCAAAATAACGTTGTAAAACTTCATATAACGTTATGCCATAGTAAAGAGCCTCAGAGAAACGTTATTTAACGTTATATAACGTCATAAAATGTTGTATAACGTTTTTTGTTTACTGGGGTGTGCTTTTCCTCTTCATAGAATTATCACAAAAAAGGAGCTACATCCCCTCATCAACTCAACTGAATGTCTAGGTAGACAATGCAACTACCCAGATAATAATTCTATCTTGTTTTTACTACATTGAAATTGCTCTAAGTGAAATTGAGTGAAACACCTTAATTAACAGTTTTATGTTAAGGATACATGTGTCACACGAATATCTCTTTGAGATGCAGGGAACTTGTAAACAAGATCTTTATCTGCTTTTTTATATGTTCTTTTCCCTCTTGGCATAGGGCAGGGACCTATTTGACATGATCTCATACTGCTAGCATTTGTTTAAATGCTTACAACGCACCACCATAACTATTTAGAATACAAAGATGCAAGATTCATGCTGTAATAGAATTTCAGGAGGTCCTAACTTAGCCCTTATCGAACCCCAATATCACCGCGTTCTACCTTCCATCAGTGCTTGCTGCTGTTGTCGATAGATCTGGTTAAATGAACCCTCTTAGCCCTCTCAGAGTGACCCAGCAAATGTGCCTCTTAACTAATCAATCAGCCCTAGCTGGAGTTACCGCTGATCTCACATTGCCGTCCGAGCTGACCTCCACCCTCTTACAGTATCTTTGGAGACTAATGTGACAGTCTACACCTACGCCATTGACCTGCCAACTGTCAGATAAAGAATACATAGACAGAGCTGAATGCTTAAGGGGCCGAGTTACTTGTTACTGCACAAGCCTAGCTTGGGCCCAATTGTATGCTGGCCGTAGGGCTAGTGCAATATGGCCCAAGTATGGCAAGTGTGTGGCCTTGTTAGAGATGGTGAGCAGCTACTAGACCAGCATTTTGCCACAGCACTGTGGCTCTGTGCACTGTGGCTCTCGTATGTGTACATGCTCAACCATGCTCCTTGTGTAAGAATTGGTAAAGTATACTTTCAAACCTAATAGCTGCTCACAAAACCTTTCATCTTTGACCCACAGCCCACAGCTCCTTTGATAACATCTGAGGTTGTGTGAAGGCTGAGCGTCTTGATCGGTCTGCCCCCTTGTGACCAGATAAGGCACTAACAGGGTTACTAGTGGAGGGCAGAGTCAATCCCTGTGGGCATCCTCTCCTGCTAAGTATCACACAACCTCTCTGTCACATGCTGAATATCACTACGTCCGAACCCTTCAGGAATTATATAATGCCTCAATATGCAAGTCACTAATGCTGCATGCATAAATTGTGACAACCTTTTTGGGTGATACAAATAAGATGCTTCAGCATCACGAACCAATACAGTATGTGGAACATACCATTACAATTGAGAAGGAAATCAAATTGACACAGTTGGCGCAGAGAAGAGGACAGCACACACTAATGGATGTAATATGAGAGTCAATGGACTGATCTAGTACTGTGTTTTATATCATACAGCCTACTTTTGTTACAGGGCCACCAACATGAAATCCAATTCATTTCCTAAACCGTTTTCTTTCCATCAAGAAACCTGTTGTATAGTTGAAACATATATGTAATACCCTGTAACCCTCTTAGCAACTTCCAACAGGAGTTATACCCCTTCTGTCCGTGTTTCAGTTATTTTATAAAATTGCCACCTCAGTCATCTGCAGTAAATGAACCATGACCTTTATTGTAGGCTGCCATACCAAATTCACAGAACAATTTGGTATCTCACGGATTGTTTTCTTCGAATGTGCAATGACAACTCAAATGCATTTAATGTTTTGTCAATGATAGTAGGCATATGCATAGATATCATTTAATGTAATAGAATGCAGTTTATCATGAGGTGATACACAACCATATATGCATGGCTACGTCAACATTGCAACTTATTGACTACCGTAAGAGCAGACACTTTCCGATCTATATGTCCACTACACGAAGTTCTCCCCTAGTGTTTACAAAAGGCATCAGACTTAATGCATCCTCATTGTTTGATTGATGTTACAAAGATCTTTACTTCATTGATTTTATGTTAAACAGAGGCCAAAATAAAGACTTCAATATAAATGTTGTTTGCTGAAGAGATTCAGTTACTCATAAGTTATAAATGATGAGGTGGCTTTTGTCATTATAATTCCCTAAAAATATAATAGCAAAAGGCTACCTGCAGAACATGAAATCAATTTCATCTGAGACCATGACACAGGTTTTTACGAATTCTTAAAGGATCTCAGCATTGAAGGATAGCAACACCAAAGAAGTCATAAAGTTGATTGGATAAAAACAAAAAAATTAAGCCCAATTTTATTTTAGAAATAAGAATCTGCATCACAAAGGTTACTAAAGAGAAATCATTAATTCTAAAATTCTTCTTATTAGAGGACCTGGCCTTAGTGACTCATAACAGTTTCATAACATGATTCATCTTCTAGTCTCTGACCAACAGGTTGGGGCCGGGACCATGTTGTAAGGACGTACACCCTTTCCATTGGGCCTGTACCAAGATCATGGTACTGTACACCATCTTAGGCTGTACCATAATCTTGGTACACCTGATGTGTTCACTGGACCATGACCCCTGCTCATGCAGGTAAATGGGCCAATCACAGCCCGGTAATCATGCACATTACCTGTGGTCACTGGACTGTAACCCTTATCTGTGCATGTAATTAGTGGGGTCACTGGGGTCATATAGTGGGAATAGGCAAACCACTCTACTGTTTCATACTTATATTTACATTATATTGCTTATTTACTACATTATCAAACATCACTAAGTTAAAACAAAAAATAATTTTGGGGGCCTTTATCTATGATTTCATCCTATGGGTTCATTTACATTAGCAGATTTAACAAAAAATTAGCAAACTGATTTTACTAAACATTTACTAAAGGGAAATATGTAGATAAAGCCATTTCTTAGATAGTATTCTGATTTTAGTTATGAAAAAGAGTGCATACATCAATTATAAACGTCTGCTTCCTATGGTGGCATTAGAATTATGCATTTTGGCATGGAAATATGAGAAAAGTGACAGTAAATGAGTGTACCAAATTCTTGGTACACCCTGTTTTCTGGGGACTGTCCGTCAATCTTAGGGCGTACTAAGAAACTGGTCAGTCTCCAAGCTGCCAAAGGAACAATTGCTTCGTATAGACCAATTAGAAGCTGTCAGTAACCATTTCTATTGATATCAATGAAGTGGCGGAGTGTCAAACCTTAACTGATGAGATTCAATATTCTGTAGGGATCTAATGTATATACATGTTCTGTTTGTCCATTCATTTGTTAATCTGCTGTCTCTATAAGTGTGTGTTTTAAACAAGGTCAAGTGATAACGCTGAGTGTCATCAGGAATACACTGCTTAAGGAAAACAGAGAAGAATATAGGGTAGGCACAATGGTCCCCTCCTCAAAATGCATCATAGAAGAGAATGGGATAAAAAAAAGTAGGTTTTATAAATGTATCACTCAACCTCATATAATTGGATTGAAAAAACTGAAGCTCTTCTGGCTGAGCAAACCCATCTTAGAGAATAATGATTAGAGCCCATCACAAACCTTATTATTATTTGGCTGGCAAGTTGTGATTGTTAGAATACTTAAACCATTTGTCATAAGTAAAATCACAGGCAGAGTCATGATTTTAGCCACAATGCAGAGATACAAAACATCCAATCGAAGATTACATCTTGATTGACAATAAAACCCCTGTCCAACATACTGTAGGGCAGGGTGCAATTGTGAGATCCGTAAAGCTATTGCTCAGGTTGTGGCAATGTCATCACATTTTTGTTCAAAGGCTTCTGAGTATTAATCCAGGTCTGATGAAAAGCAGCAATGTCCCTGTGGCATGGTATGTCGTGAATCAGTATTCAGCCCACAGACAGCTGTGATTTATTCCATTACTGACATTCCTGGGTCTTGCTGGCAGCATTCACAATATTCTACAATCTGTCCTTCAGCCTTTGTTGTTCACCATCTATATATTCAACTCCTGTTATGTTTCAGTTCATCATTCTTACTGCCTGTCTACCTGATTAATCATAACTTCAGAACTTTCACCTTCATTGTCATGTTCTTATATAAATGTAAAAGAAACACATTTGCAAACTGAACTTGATGTGACACTGCATCTGTTGTATTCCCTGTGTAATAAACGATACTTTGTACTTTATAATATTGTTATAGTATTAAGTAAAGAAACAAAGTCGACACAGTTCGGATCAAGTGTTACAGGTTGCGAATCAATAGGTTTATTCAGTTACCTAGACAGGCAAAGCTATAGCAGTGCGAACTACCTATATAGTTCGGAACGGGTCAGTAGGCTTGCAGCTGATACGATCACGGGGCCTCTGTCCAAGCGTGGATCCAGAGTGACCGACGAGTCCTATCGGATGCTGGGTATATATAGGTAGCCAGCCTGCGCGCGCACATGCAGACCGGAAGCCTATAGCGACCTCTGTCCATACCCCAAGCCCGGGGCAGATGCTGCCACCTGCCGTCGGGCTGAAGGGTTCGGACGGAGTTCGCAACACAGCATCCAACAGAACCCGTCATATAAACCCTGTATAACCCTAGCCCCTACATCTGTTTATAAATGACATTATTTCTCCCTTATGGAGCATTAACGGTTTAAGAACCTCATTTCACTAAAATGTGGTGCACCAATGCAGCCCCACTGCATCCCTCACCAGTTCTGCATTGGAGCATCGTGACGTCCTTTGGGAAGTAACACTTATGTTCATCATGACACTTGAATTCAGCATTGATTACTTCATTGTTAGTTGACTACCAATGTTTAGGTGCATAAGAGCATTTTGGTGCATTAGTGCGTAATGCCATCCTTAAAGGGTTTATGTCATTATCCTTTAAAAGCTGCCTAGTCATGGAGTGGTCAGTAACCAGCTATCTCTGGCAAACACTATTTTAATGAAAAGCCTTGTTTTAGATCTCTTCTACAGAAGATCTATGAAGTAAAGATCCACACAATATCCATTAACTGAATAGAGACGCATTATGGCTCTGGGCATTGGTAAACATGTCAGGAGAATCTAGGCTAGGCTTGTAAGATAGATATATAGATTGGGAAGCTCTTCTGTAAACAAAGTTTCTAAGGTGATATCCTTGACTCCTGGTGTGCAACCCCATTATTCATCTGAGCGTGGCCGTATCTTATTGGATATCAGTATATTCTATATACACACTTTTTGAGTATTTCTCGATCCAAGTGATACAATTGAAACTTTAGTTTTCTGGTGTGGTTACCGGTAGATATGTCTTAGAAGTCAAATGGGAGGGCAAATGGGGACAGGGTACACCGACCCCTTGTAAACACAACTCATAGTATAAGTTCATTTTATTATTTTTTTCTCATATTTTTCTACTGGTAACTTGTGTCATATTTTCTTGGTGATTTATCATATGAAATAATTGTATTCTCGACTAGTTCCTAGTTCTGTCCGACATCGGCAGAAGGGGTACGCCAACTTTATAAAAACTGATATGTTTTTTCTGATTGACTGTGCGAACACTAAACTGTAACCACCTATCATTGTCTTGAAACTATCGACAAATAATGTATGACTACAGTATAATGAAATGTGCTTAGCAATTTGTATGATCGATCCATCCAAACGAAACATGTATGAATATTGGATTATACAAAACAAAGCAGTGATCCGGACTGTAACGATTTTATTTTTACAAAATGAACCTTTGGTTATGTATTTGCTTAGTAAACTCTTGTCAAATGCGCGATCTCATTGATAAATATGTAAGGGTCTAGTCAACCCCTTATTGAAAAGGAAGACCATTAACATGATTTTCAATAAAACTTTACAAAACTCAACTCAACGCATGTGCATGGACATGGATATGAGAATTATTAAAAATGTTTAAGTCATTGATTTACTATCCCCTTGCTAAGTGGTTAGCAAGATTTTAGGTTTAAGGGTTGCATTCAACTTGATGGATGTGACTTGCCTAATTTTAGACAATTTATTTATTTTGGCTAGAATATATCCTTATGTATGTTAACATGGATAAACAACCCATTTGGAAACAAAATAGTCATAGAAAAGAGCCACAAGTCAAGGACATCGGATCCACTACTATTACATTTCTCCTCCTTTATATTCTCTTTTTTTTTAAAGTGAAATGCAGGGCACATAACAAGCAGGTTATCACCTACTAACTTGTTCAACCCTTCAACATCAACTTTAGTTCATACTTTACAATATTCAGCTTGTGACAGAGAGTTTGTCTGAGACAAACAGAGCAAGGATGTGTATGGAGTTTGACTGTGCTGCCCTAACTATGTTAGTGCCTTATCTAGTCACAAGGGGGCTGACTGATCCAGAGACCCACAACCTATCACATGACCTCTGATGTTACCAGGAGCTGTGCACCGTGGGTCAAATACAGTGATTGGGTTTGAAAGTATGCTTCATTCTGAAAGAACCTAACTAGATCTAAACATAAAAAGACAGAATAGTAAGTTAGAGGTTAGTCAGTGAACAGGCTGAGGGAGCAATATTGGAGCAATATTGGGCATCACTACGAGGATCTTAAAATGATGTAAGAATGAATTGATGCTTCACCAGTCTGTTCAGTATTGAAACAATGTAAAGAGTTGTTGAAGAATGGATATTCTGAATATAAACCCCTTAGGCCTTATGTCATTGTGGTGCATGAATACAGCCCTGGTGAGTAACCTATGAGTGCCCCTATATGGAGTGCATACACTTCTGAAAGGTCTGCATGTTGCATTTTTGTACTCAAAGTATAAAAGCTGCTTTTGATTTCTCACATGTTTTCCTATGCACGCATTAAAACACTTTGCAGCCTTCAAAGGGTTAATGTTTGTGATAAGGTAATGGGCTGAAGCCTGGGGCTGATTAATTACACAGGAGTGCAAATAGGTCTGTTTGGTGTGTGCTCCCGGGGCTCAGGGCTACTGGTAGAGGTCAGGAGGGATTAGATAGGGAGGGATTACAGCCCTTGGGGTAGTACATCTTCTATCATGGAGCAGCAAACACTGCCTGATGGGGGTTGGTTTAATGGGTAGGGGGTTAGCAGTTACAAGGAGCTGAGGCCTATTTGTAGAGTCCCGCTTGGATGAAGGGAGTGTAGGGAGAGAGAGTAGGAGACCCCAGCACTGACTGTGAGGGTACATTCGGCACTGCAGATTACAGGGCAGGAGTAATGTGGGGTTGGGGGTGGGAGTAATCCCAAGTGCTATAATGGATGCCCTTAGACCTTGAATGACGGAGCGGCATCGGCACAGTGGTACACTGGCTCCTCCAAAAAGATAATTTGCAATTCCACCTTCTTAAAACTGTTGATGTACTACTCAGTCCACTCATGCATATACCACAGGCTTGTGTCATGCCTTAATCATATATAATATATACTGTGTCTATGATAATGTTCTGGTTAAAGGACTAATTGCTAAACTGTGCCAAAGAAGCAACCCCTATTTCTATTTTTAGATAGTTGTAAAACAGTTCTGTTCCTGTGGCCAAGTTAAAGAATATTTGCTCAAAAAAACAATTCATAGATTTGTTACTTAGTTTACATTTCATTCGTAAAGTTAACAGGCTGAGATGTCGGCCTGACATAAAAATGATGGATCCTTTTTCAAGAGATTTTTGATTATGGAAATTAGGGTCCTTGAAGGAGGTGACACCGTCTGGAGGATGTGTAGCATTGTGCTCCCGCTATGAATCCTTCCCTGCAAACCCTGTCTTTTAGTGCAAACCTGTTTTCCAGTGCAAAAACGTTTTTCAGTGGAGAAACAGTTTTTCAGTGCATACACTCACTCACTCACTCACTCACTCACTTACTTACACTCATCATCTCCCACCCACCTGCCTACTTCCCCTTACTTTGCTGCTTCTAGCCTTAGGGGATACCTGTCACTACTACAATGCAGAACTTAACAGACAGACAGAGTGTTGTTTCTCAGTTATTCTTTAGTAACACATTCACACTTGCAAGGGTCATAGTGCATATCTATTGTGGCACACGTGGGCTTCCGTAGTAAACATGCTGAGGAGAGATCTATGCTTTTTTACAGTTCCTTACATACAGGGCAGTTTTCCTCTCTTATTGAATATTGAAGGTAATGTCTTTAATCTATACCAATTAAGTATATTCCCAGTAAAGAACTTGTAACTTCATAAACTGGTAACAGTACTGAGATTGTCTGAGCTGGAAGTCAGCTCAACACCTGTCTCAGCCAGAGCCAGATATGTGCACACTACTCTCTGTGAGAAGGGTAAAAATGGTCACGGACAGTTAGCATTTATCTGGAAAGACTTTTGTGTGGAGAAACACTGATGCAATAGAGCTGAAGTCATACAATTGTAAAAGTAAATAAAGGTAATGACCAACTTGCTAGATAGATTTGATGGACATATTTTAAATGACCCAACTTTTGAACTTTTGAACACTAACACTTTGCTCTTTGTACCTTAATATATGGATCTCTTTATGTGGTCTATTCACCTAGAAAAAAGAAGTAAGACAATTATGTGCTCACCAATCAACTCACTGCTTGTTGCTAATAAAGGCTTTCCTGCTATGCATTTCTGCTAGTGCTCTAAGGGAGGCCTATCTGTCAAATTGTAAATAAAGGCCATTCCTTTCTCCTCATCTATTGGTAAGGCCAAGCTCCTTAGGAGATCCTTGTGATTTGTTCAATGTGTTGTGTGAGTGGAATCACTGATTTGAGCCTTGTGGCTTTCATAAAAAAATATAGTGAATATCTATTAATTTCTGCCTCCTACAAATTTAAGTGGTTTTACCGACTGGTGAATAGTTAATATATGCTAAGATAGGTGAGGTTTAGTTTGGGAAAAACCTATCATTACAACATGTTTACTCTGCAATCTATGATGGAACATTCAATATATATCTAGCAATAACTAGCTTATTCAAAAACCAATGAATATTAAAGAGAATAACAAGAGATTTATCTCTCTTATAAAGTAACTCCAATCCCCCAGTGCCTCATCCAATTCAAATGACAATAGAAAAGGGGAAATGAAGCAGACATGTTGGTCGGGTAGACACCATTTCCATTATGAGGATATATATATCAGGCGCAGAATAGGAACCAGCCCAATTCCGGAATTGCCCCTGTACAATTCCGGAACTGCGCAGGGCAATTCCGGAATTGCACCATAGTTAGATTGCACAGTATCAGAACTCCTCTCTGTTTTTATTGTAGCTACAGATGTAGCATATAAATATATATTTCAGCTATGTTTGAGGATACTGTACTGCATCTTGGAGGTGTGAAAAGAGTCAGGGAGAACCCACATGCATATCACACCTGTATGTAGCTGTGAATAAGGTGTGGCAGAAATGCATCTGCTGTGATAAAACATTGGGCCTTTGGCTGCCTGGGCCTGAAATGATACAAAATAACCTCCTTGCAAATACATTTCTTGCCCTACCTTCCTGTTTGAGGGGTATACTGATATATTTCATAATATATTTTATGTTCATGTAGGAGTTCCGATATTGCGCAAATTCCGATATTGCGCGTGACATATATACTACCTGAAACTTCCAGTCCCTGACCTTGCCCACAAAAAGAAGGATAAATTGGCTGGATTAGCTATTATACATGGCCAGGGTTATTCGGTTATCTTGATACTGGCTACACAAGCCAAGTACTCTATAGAGGTTGTCATCATAATATGGACTAAGTGCCTGTCATTGACTATTTACCCCAGTGATCAATGATGTAGTAATCTGTACCAGATGCAGTGGTCAGGCACCATTAGTAACTGGGGAGATATAGGTCAGGCCTCTGATTGGCCATTAAGGATGTCAACATTTGTCCCAGGTCCAAACTGATAATTTGATCTTATGGCCAAATGTTAGTCTGAATTAAAGGTTCTGCTTCTTTGGCAGGCTTTTCTGTATAGATTTGTAGAAACTTCATTTTATTTCAGTATACAGAGTTGTAAGTTGTAAGTTGCTGGCTCTTATCCAGATAAATGTTTTGGATTGGTCACTCTATGGGTCAACCGGTGAGCTTCAGAGTGTTTGAGCTAGTGAATGAGTGAGTGACTGGGTTAGCAAGTTCAGTTCAGTACAAAGGAAGTATGATAGACAAAGACATGATCAGGTCATGAGTTGCCCATGTAGGCATTAAGGTAACATATGGTGCTGCAGGTGTAGATCCTACCCAGGGCAGGAGAACACTGAAGGACATACACAGGGGCAGACAGGTGGTTGGTGTACTGAACACTGACCTGTAGAAGGACCTCAGAGCCACAGGACTCATGAAATATACAATCAGCTTCTTGTGAATGTTATATGAGATAACATCTTCAAGGCAATGAATAAAATTAAATGGATAAATATGTATAAAATATGACATTTTCTTAAGGTTGACTGTGTTCTTAATCACAATTTGCCCCAGCCTCTGTCCTCTCACTTTCTCAGTTTTGTTTTTCCCACAGCTATTCAATGGTCAGCAAAGATTTTAATAGAGAGTTATTTAGCTATTGCTCTCCTGAAAAGAGCCAGTGTTCATTGCAATGGGGATATTACATGTTTATTGTCTCACACAGCACCAATTCTCCATGGAAGAAGCTACAATGATTCTTTTCAAACAACAATTATTGAAAAGAATAACTACTTGGAAAATGAAACATTAAGCTCGATTTTATTCTTACGATAGGAATCTGCAGCGCCAATATTCACAATTCTTGGAAATATCTCTTGCCTTTCCTGCGTCATTGTGACCTACCCAGATTGTACCCAGTCAATTCCCAAGTTCTGTTTGATATAAATAATGTGGAATTCCACAGAATATGACACAGTCAAAAGCTGCTCCCATATTCTCGTCCCAGATAAATGCACAATTCTTGCAGGGATCCTGAGTTCCGAGTCAAGAACCGCACAAGTTCTGCCTGAGATCTTAATGGCAGGGCAGGCATCTCCAGGCTGGCATGAGGGGCGGGTGAGGGTGGTGTGTGTGCACAGTGTGTGGGGGTAGTAGGGGAGGTAGGAGATGTCAATATGACTGTGGGGTAATAATAACCTAAGGCACGACCTGATATTGGGCCAATCAATGACAGATGTATAGCCGCAGGGCATTATGCATGATAACCCTTTAACCAAGAACAAATCCCACACACATAAGCAACATAGATGCTGATTGCGGAGGGATTTTCCATTAGATCTCTGAAGTCTGTGTGTTTGTAGTTTCCTATCACTCAAATATGAATAGGAAATGAAATGTATCGACTATGGAGATTTTGTAATTCAATTCACACTCATAAGATCTTTTACAATCAATATGAGATTTGAATCCATGTAATAACATTTACAAATACTGTTGGCTAGAGTTACATTATGAGGCCGTCTTTTAAGGGATTAGTTTCCTCTACTATGTAGACTACAAAACTTTCTAAATGAGTAAGTTAACAATACTCTAGACTTTTTATAATCAGAGTAATGGGGCACTAATGTTCAACATATAGTGCACTTTAAAATCAGTAATTGTATGCAATGGAGACTTCTAAGGCTGTAGGTTCTAAGATAATTTGATACTAAAATCATTGATGGAAGCACTGTACAGTACATAGTTTTAGTTTCCTGTATTGTGTAGAATCTGAAACTTCCTAAATTAGTTAGTTGACAGTTGCTAAGATATTCAATACTATAATCCTTGATGGAAGCACTGTTAAGTACAGATAAGTGGCAGTATGTTGTTGGTAATAGTTAAATTCTTCCTCTTAGGCTTCCCTTCTCTGTCCTGAAAACCAACACTTAACTGTAAAGTAGAGAAAACAATGGAAGGTTGGATCTTGTCAATATGCCCTTTTATGGCTTTATTTAGGATATTACAGCTTAATCATATTTAGTAACAAAAGAAATTAAGTACAATTATATTATGCTTTGTTCTGAAAAGAAAAGTTGATGAGGGGATTCTAACCACTCTTCAGATGCAGGGCTATCATTTTATGAATGCGGAATGTTACTTCAGTTTTTTTAGTAATCGGTTCGACAATGTGAATTATCTTCTAGCTGACAATCTCAATTCTATGGAACAATCACCTCATATAGACCAATTAGAAGATGCCAGTAACCATTTCTATTGAGATTGACAAAGCATTTTTTTTCCTGTGCCAAGTGTCAAACCTAATGAATGAGTCTCTTTATCTTGAAGCAATCTAATATGTGCTGCTCATCTGTTCATTCATCATCCTTAATAATCAAGTCAAAAGATCCAAGTTTCACAGGTCTAAGTGATGAAGGTGAGCAGTGATCGGGAATACACTGTTTAAATGAAGCAGAGAATTGTATGCATTATTTAGGGGAAAGCGAACATGGTCCCCTAATGCACTCCTTAAGACTGGGAAGCTTGATTGGTCTCATAGCACATTAATGTGCTATAACCTTTGGCATGATGTATGAATGCAGTCTTTGTATATGTGATTAAATTTCCCAAGGGTTATGACTTGCACATTTGAGTATCATGCCTTTAGGTTGATAAAACTACAAATACGCTTGCAAGCAAGCATGCTGTGATCTTAATGCATGTGCTTAACCCTTTAAGGGCAGCATCTAAAATATCCTTGAAAAACGCTTCTGCCATAGGGCAGCAAATTGCTACCCTATTCCACATTAGCAAGATGTCCTGTGTACATCGCCATGTTGATTGGTACCAGTGTAACCAGCTTACACCTCTAGCAACTAGCTCAGCCAAATCTCAGGTCCAAAATTAGGGTACAAACAGGATGTGGGTATTATGAGTGGGTTGTACCTGGGCAATACTTATGTCACCTGTCCCTCATAGAGTAGTGGTTAGCATAGTGGATTCATGATGCAGAGGGCCTAAGCTCAAACTGGCAAATTTTGGCAAATGCATATCTTTGTGAGAAATGCACTTACTGTACAAAAGAATCATTGTCATTTGTAGATTAATTGTAAAATATGAACCAGTGAATTATCTTCATACTGCAGTTTGTCATTTAGAAAGTTGCATTGTGCAAGATTGATAATACCTTAAAAGCTCACGTCTCCAGAGCCATATTAGTAGTAAAGATCAAATAGTATGGGTCTATATTCTGTTTAGTTAACCATACTGATAAATAAAAAAATGTCAGATTCTGATAAGGTAGCTTTAGTAACTCAAACGCAGATTGAAAGAGCTTTGAAAGCTTGTGATATAAGAGCATATGGATGTCAAAGAAAAAGTGTTTATTCGTATGTAAAAAGTAGAGATGAGATGAGAGTGAGGGAGACGGGCCAAGAATAGAAACTGGCCAAGGGACAAAATTTGTATTGCATATCTCTATGTGCAGTTCAGGGCTTAATAGCGGGAGCATGCTTTTTGGCTTAGCACCAGCTGCCTCTATAGATGAGACACGAAGCTGCATCAACAACCTCCCACAGCCTCCACACACTTTATAGATCCCACACACGTGACCAGCACTGTGCTGAACATGAGGCTGGTAATGTTTGTCTAAAGACATGGTCTTTGTGCAATATGTAGGTCTGTGTTCACCGCAGTGGGACAGTCATGGGAAGTGAATTTAGATTTTTCTAATGTAGGTGTTTAAGGAGTGTAGAATGTAGGAACAAGGATTCTCACTTAGTTAGGGGCCAGATATGAGAGAGTCTTTCTTCTTTTACACTGCACTGAATCTAAAGGGCTTGGGAATTCAGATCAACAAGTTTTGAATGTTAGGATGAAACAGGCTTAACAGTCTCACTTGGCCCTTTTGTCATCATGATCTATAAATGCACCCATAGCAAGTAACTCACCAGTCTGGCATTCAAATTGAATTTTACAACTTTCTTATCAAATCTGCTGAAGTATATTTCACATTTGATAAAAAAACAATGAGATTATTTATTTACTAATCAAACAGATATGAGCCCGGTTAACTGATTGACAATATATAAGAAAAGCAACATGTGCACACTAAACTTGATGTGACACTACACCTGTGGTATTCCCCGCCTCTTGTGACTTAATTTCTCCCTGATGAGCCTTTAAAGCTTTGAAGACCTTAAGATCATCATGATACTTGTGAGAACCAATGTACTGATGCATTAATGTATCAAGCCTTCTTTAAATGGTTTATGTCATTATCCTATGACAGTTGACTAGTCATGGAGAGGTCTGTAACCAGATATCTTTGGCAAGCACTATCTATATGGAACACCTTGTTATAGAATGCTTCTATGAAGTAAAGATCCACACCAGATCCGTTAAACAAATTCAGATGCATTATGCCTCTGGCCATTTAGTAAACATGTCAGGATACATAATCAAGGCTTGGCTTTCAAGACCGATATATAGATTGGGGAGCTTGTCTGTACACACTGTTTCTATGGTGATATCCTTTTGTGCACAGAGATGGAGATGAGAATTATTAAAACTATTTAAGTCACTGATTGAACGTGCCCTTGCTAGGTTTTTTAGGTTTAAGGATAGTCCAAATATATCCCTATGTATCTTACTATGGATAAACAGCCCATCAGAAAACAAAATGGTTATAGGAAAGAGCCACAAGAAAATGGCATTGGATACACTCCTCTTAGATTTTTCCTCCTTTATATGCTCCTTTTGCAAAAGTGAACTGCAGAGCATGTAGAAACAAACAGGTTATCACCTTAAATAAAGGTGATTGCCCACTAATCTGTACAACCCTTTTACATCAACTTTGGTTTGAACTTTACAATATTCAGCTTGTAACAGAAACATTACCTGAAACTCAGAGAACAACGATGTGTACAGAGAATGACTGTGCCATACTAAATCAGTTAGTACCTTATCTGGTCACAAGGGGGCAGACTGATCAAGACACCCACAACCTATCACATGACCTTTGATGTTACCAGGAGCTGTGCACTGTGGGTCAAATACAGTGATTGGGTTAGCAAGTATGCATCAAGAATAGTAGGTTAGAGGTGAGTCAGTGAAAGGCTGTGGGAGCAATATTGGAGCAAGACTGGGCATCACTTGCAGGAACTTTAAATGATGTAGGAATGGATTGATGGTCAACCAGTCTGTTCAGTATTGAGACAATGTAAAGAATCATTGAAGAATTGATATGCTGAATGTTAACCCCTTAAGCCCTATGTCATTGTGGTGCATGTATACAGCCCTGGTGAGTAACATGTGAGTGCCACTATCTGGATTGCATACACTTCTGAAAGGTCTGCATGTTGCATTTTTGTACTCAAAGTATAAAAGCTGCTTTTGATTTCTCACATGCTTTCCTATGCACGCATTAAAACACTTTGCAGCCTTCAAAGGGTTAATGTTTGTGATAAGGTAATGGGCTGAAGCCTGGGGCTGATTAATTACACAGGAGTGCAAATAGGTCTGTTTGGTGTGTGCTCCCAGGGCTCAGGGCTACTGGTAGAGGTCAGGAGGGATTAGATAGGGAGGGATTACAGCCCTTGGGGTGGTACATCAACTATCATGGAGCAGACAACACTGCCTGATGGGGATTGGTTTAATGGGTAGGGGGTTAGCAGTTAAAAGGACCTGAGGGCTATTTGTAGAGTTCCCCTTGGATAAAGGGAGTGTAGGGAGTGGGAGTAAAGAGTAAAAAAGACTGATGTAGGTGGCTGTGGTGCTTCCAGACAATATTAAGTACTACCGTAAAACCTCGCGTATAAGCCGCACCCTGACTTAGGGCAGATTCTATAAGCCGCACAGGGGGTATGATTGTGGAGACTTTTGTACTGTACCATAGTAGCAAAAACTCATATAAACCGCACCCTGACCCTGTGGCAATCCTATAAGCCGCACCGCCGATCTGACTCGTGTACTAGCCGTGGCTTATTCGCGAGGTTTTACGGTATTACAGATGCTCCTGGACATTGAATGAAGGAGTTAGATGTTCCCTTAAGGATAGTGAATACCCTCCTCTTTACGGGCAAAAATCACAACTTCAATCACCTATTTTTTGATTAGTTTTGATCTGAGCATTACTAATTATACATCATAGTGACCCTATATTATGCCCCTTTTGGATTTCTGGGTTTAAAACGACCGTTGCTAGGGATGGAATGTGAATGGAACAAAAACATTCCTTTTTAGCTTCTTTTTCTTTGGACAGCCATATGGGATGGAATATCACCATTAAAATCGGTTCTAATGGATGGAATATTATCTAGACATAATTTTCTAGGGAAGGGTGTCTCATTTTATTGATATTCCAATTACTAAGCTCTACACAGCTGTTCAAAGTTAGAAAATTGGGAAAAAAATCGACAAATTTGGAAAATCACCATTATTTTCCAATTTTTCGACTTTGAAGGCCTCTATAGACCTTAACAATGGGAATATTCATAAAATGAGACACCCTTCCCTAGAAAATCAGAATTGTTAAAAATGATGAAATTCCACCCCATAGGGCTGTCCAAAGAAAAAGAACCTAAAAAAGAGCGTTTTTGTTCCATTCACATTCCATCCCTAGCAACGGTCATTCTAAACCCAGGAATTTGAAAGGGGCATGACATACGGTCATAATGGTGTATAATAAGTAATGCTTGGGTGAAAACTCATCAAATTATAGATCATTAAATGTGTGGATTTTGCCTGTAAAGAGGAGGGTAATCCCTATCCTTAATGAAGGACCCTCTGAATAGCAGTACACCAGCTCCTCCAATGATTCAATTTACAACTTAACAGACTTTAAACATGGGTTTCATTGACTTCTCAGTCTACTCATCATAATAATTTTTTCTGCTTCAATCATTTGTTAGATATCCTCTAGAGGGGGCAACCCCCTACTTGTTTTATAGCATGTATATCTTTGTTCCTGTGGCAAAGTTAAAGATTTTTTGCCCTATGATATTCATGATTCCTAGACTGCAGTCTATTTGTTGATTTTTTTACACAATACTGAACCTCCTGAGATGCGTGCTTGACATCAATAGGCAACATGAATGATCCTTCCTCAAGAAAATTTTCAATTATGGAAATTTGAGTTTGAGTTTTCAAAGTTGTTATTGGCCATAAATTCATGTCAAGGATCTTTTCAAGTTACAGCCAGCGGGAACAGGTCATATAGTGTATAATTAATGAGAAAAGAAAAATTGTATGAAACGTTCTCAATGAGTACATCTATGCTTAACTAAAAGAAAATGTTCATTGCAGGGTATCACATTCAGACAATACGTTATCTGAATAATGAGGGCCTCTCACTAAGAGTATAGAGCAGTCGCATCAGTGGTTTCCACAGGTATCATGAACTCAGTACAACGATATTTCGTGGATTGGGGTCCTTGAAAGAGTTTTCTGCACGATGTGTGGCATCGCATGTCCACTCTGTCAAGTATAGTATGAGTTACATTCAAAGTCTGTAATTTGTTTAATTTCCAATGTTTGCTCACCATGATTGAGAATAAACAAGGCCAATTCTAACCAGTTTCCTTTTTTGTTAATGAGAAGTGAATCACTACCACACCTCAGACAAGTAAAATACTGGCAGTGCATTGATGTACAATATAGATAGGGTCATAATTAGTTACCAGGGCTGCATAAGTGAATCGTGTTCCTGCCCTATAACAAGAAAGTTAACAGTTAAGTAACACTGATTTCACAATATTATCATAGAAAAAAGTGACAATTTTAATATCCTTTCTATAACAGTGATTCCTCGCTTTTTCAGTTTTATAAAAACCAATACAGCTTTCAAATTTTAGAAAGCTAGATAGAACTTTCTCTTCTTGGAGCTTCTTATAAGGTCCCAGATGTGCGTGATGATTAAATAATATGACGGCTGCTTGTGCTGTTGTGTTGTTGTCTGCAGTAGGATCTCAATGTGCCCTATGGACCGGTTTCTACCATTCTCTAATCATAAATGGTGTATTTTGGGATGGTAATGCCATTGAATTGGTCACTACATAGAGCTTAATACCAAGCAGTCCATGTTTTAATCCCAGTCCCTAGCAGACATTGTAGTGTAGAGGCAAACCACCCTTTTAATTTGGGCGACCATTGTTAGTGAGTACTGAGAATTTGGACGGTAACCTGAGTCAGACAGCTTTGTCTCATTCATACTGCTATTGTCAATGCTAACAGGCATTACCCAATGGGCTAGTTCTCATCTAAACTTTCTCTCTCTCTTTCCCTCTTTCTCTCTCTCTCTCTCTCTCTCTCTCTCTCTCTCTCTCTCTCTCTCGCTTTCCCCTTCTCTCTCTCTCTCTTTCTCTCTCTCTTTCTCTCTCTCTAGAGATATCTAAAGTTGATATCAAAGATCAGTTGTAAAGCAGACATGGACAGATTCATTGACTAATGCTCACCCAGTGCATTTGTATACATTGGCACATGTGTCACCTCACAGAACAACTACTTCCAGTTATACAGGGAGAACAAAGCATGTCACACCTCTTGTATACTGTATACAGCTAATGGCATAAAGAGGTTATAGGACGCGAAATACAGTGAAGGCTCCTTCACTGAATACCCCTACAGATTGGTACTAGTCCTATAACTACTAAGACAAACAACGAAACGACTACTCTATGTACCTGTATACTCCGCCTGGGTCTTTGGTCTATTGTTCTTACTGTAGGTTATATAGCATATTCTCCTCTCTCAGACCACCAGCTGACCTGGAACAGCCTGGGTGGAGGTTATGTGTTTAACCTCCTAAGGAGGTTTTATGAACTAGGTCAAGTCAGACAGGAGGTTATGAGAACCGTTTCTCTTTTAAAACCATGCTTGTATCGGGATTTGAACCCAGGAGCACTAATCTTCCAGCCTGCAGTCCTTTGTTCTATTAGGTAAGCCATTGGGGCAGACCTATGTAAAGGACATCACATGAACTACTGGTTTGCTAATTAATGTTTTATCCATAAAGAAATAAAATCTAAAAATGGTCACAGCCTTTTGATGAATTGAACTCACCACCTTCTGACCCAAAGGCTGAGCTGGTAACCACTACACTAGCAAGGCCTGCCTATCAGGTGCATGAGAAGATATCTTATTTATGTTCCAAAAAGCAAGTCAGCACAGAGATTCCTGAAGGGAATGTTTTAGGTGAACTATTCCATCTTTTATATTGGTGCATTGTAATATAAAAAAAATTTTGGATACTACAAAGGATGAACGTTTTGTTAAAAAAGGTAGCTCAGTAAAAGGGTGCCTCGGTCGGGACTGGAACCCACCATGTTCAGACTACAAGTCGGCGGTGTTACCCACTGAGCTAGCGAGCCAGTCAATAATTTGTATAACTTATAATGCCTATAAATGAGAACAGTGTTGAATGTGGACAGGTGGGGGTTCGAACCCCACAGTAGGGAACTTTAGCAAACCTGACATAGCTCATTTTACACAGACGTATCCTATGCCTTCAGCACTGCTGCATCTGCGTTTAATGAGCTTTTACGTGGTTGCTAAAGGTCCCTAATATCTCATGGAATGGAATTTCGAAAATCATGTAAATTTCTTATTTAGAGATAGATATATAACATTTTCTTGCTCTACTATGGAGGGTGGGTGGAGTATAAGTGAGTAAAACCAGGGATATAAAGTACTATACCTCATGGTAAAACGTTTTATTTTAAAAAGGTAGCTTAGTGAAAGTGTGCCTCGTTCGGGACCGGAACCCACAATGTTCAGACTACAAGTCTGCAGTGTTACCCACTGAGCTAGCGAGCCAGTCAATAATCTGTATAACTTATCATGCCTATGAATGAGAACAGTGTTGAATGTGGACGGGTGTGGGTTCGAACCCCACAATATCTCATTTAACGGAATTTCGAAAATCATGTAAATATCTAATTTAGAGATGGATATATAACATTTTCTTGCTCTACTATGGATGGTGGGTGGAGTATAAGTGAGAAAACCTCCTTGGACCTGTAGAATATGGTACATAACCTCTTCGGCTGCGCCTCAGAGGTTATGTACTATATTCTACAGGTCCGCGGAGGTTTTCCATCACAAAACCAACAGTTTAAAATCTGTCTCAGCTGGAGCCAGTTCTATACTAAGTCATCCTTATCTCCAGCATAAAGAAGGCCTTGAGATTTGTGGATTTAATGGTCAATTTCATATATGACATAACACAGGACACATGGCATATGCCAAAGAGTGCTGCATTACTTGATTTATCCATTAAACTGGAGGGATCGATAGGGGGGGGGGGAATTAGGTCAGTAATGACCATTTTCCGTTTTATAAATGTGGTATGTATGGTGTAAATACATTATATATATGTGGTACTGTATTGTAGATGGTCAGCAAACTATTGTCAGAGTGGCAGACAATCTCAGTGATTTTGATGCCCTGCTCTTACAAGGCCAGATAATGGACCATTGACATTTGATATATCTCTCCTCGCCCTTATCACTTTAAGAGTGTCATGATATATCCACGGATGCAGCCCTGAAGATTATTTATTTTCAATGCGCTCACTCTGCCTCCTTGAGCATTATCAGTCCTATGGTACCTAAGACATACTGACCCGCTGACCTGGCCCCCATTTATCTGTCATTTCCCAAATCATATGAATTCCTGTTATGATAATGTCATTGGTTACTTCAGATAATATTGATCCCTTCATACACTTATATCGAAAGCATGTTTCAAATAATCTACAATTCAGAAACCAAACAAAATGCATCTGTACTGTCTGTTAAACCCTCAAAAGAACACAGCCAAAAATAATTATCCCAATTCAAAAAAATGATTATGAAGATGATTATTAAACTCGTCTGGCGGACAATTCACATATTCTAAGATTTTTTTTTTCTTAAAACAAGTGGTTTGTCCGCCAGACGAGTTTAATAATCTTATTTTCTTGAAATGAGATAATTATTTTTGGCTGTGAACAAAATCAACTAGCTTATCCATCATATCTCATTATATTCCACATAATACCATCAGCAGTATACAAGGCACGTCCCTTGCAGGATGTATTATTCCAGCTTTCAGGTACCCTGATCCGCATCAGTGCTCAGACCGGCAGACATGAGTAGAAATGAAGCAGAGTGTGACGGACACTTGCTTCCTGCTACACATGACAGTCACATGACTTGGTACCTGGTAATGCTCTAGCGATAAATTTTTAGATAAAACTGATTATGTTTGCTTTAAACAAGGTATGTTCGTTTTTGCTGTATTATGGGAATCATAAACTATAAAATAGTGTCTCATCTACTAAAAGTAAATATCTATTGGTACAGATTCACATACAATCAAATACATGTTTTGCCTGTGTGTGGGAGAATGCCTGCTCAATGAGCCTGTACAAGAAAGAAATTAAATTTAGTTATTATTCAGACCCAAAATCTTAATGATTATTGAGAGTGGAACGTGATGCTATCTTTATGAGAGAACCTGGTTTTACTGTGACATGACATTTACAGATCTGTCAGCGAGAGTCCTTTATTGCTGATTGCTTTTTTGCAGCTGAGGGTTCTTTATAGCAGTGGCTGATCTAAGTGGAGAGATCTTAAAATCTCCATTGAAGGACCACAACATTGTTTGCATGATTGCTTCTCTCAGGCCATTTGATCAAAAGATATCCACTTATTTCACACAGGGATTAGATGCTGTTCATGAGGACTTGCCATGACAACTGTAGTGTGTTTAGAAATGCAGAAATGCTTATGACGATGTGACAACACTTACAAGAAATATTTGACATAACAGAAAAATCAAAAAATCTATTATTTATTTCATTCAGCTTAATCTATACATTTAATAGAAGGGTTATAAAAATTAGTTCTATTAAACATACTTTGGAACAATGATTCAGAACTGTAAGTGTACATGTGGGCGATTCAGAACTGTAAGTGTACATGTGGGCCACCTCTCTCTCTCTCTATGTGGCTGATTTCATGTTCAAAACTACCTCATTGTAGACAGTTGTGTAACTTAATCTCTTTAGCAAACACCATCTATATTGAAATGCTTGTTTTGCCGTCTGTTTTACATAAATTCCATGAAGTATAGATCTCAGTAACTTCAATCAGACAAAAGAGGATGCATTAAGTCTGGTGAGTGTTGTAAACATGGCAGGACGCAGCCCAGCCTCTCTGTATCTGATGTAGACATTTGGGAGATCAATGACCTTCAGTGTCTGTATGCTGACACCAGATTCTCTCAGCCATAAAAGGCATGGAGATATTTATTGATAGGCTTGGGACTACCTGAAAGGCTAGAATTTAGAATGTAAGAAAGGGAAGGGTAACTCCCAGAAAATAATTCTTGCCTAATCTGTCAAAAGAATCTGTCAAGATCCTGTCCGTCCAATTTTCTTGTTTTCCTTAGATTTGCTGATTTCTCCTCAACTATACCATTTAAATCATTGTGAATCAAGTAAAAATAAGACTAATCTCTAGATAGACTGCTTAGTTTTAGGAACTCTAACTCCTGACAGAGAAGTGGTATAAGAGTCAGGGGGATAAGGATATGTAGGGAGAGTGACTGCTGCCCTAACTCTGTTAGTGCCTTATCTAGTCACAAGGGGGCAGACTGATCAAGTAACCCACAACACATGACCTCTCTGTTACCAGGACTGTGCATCAACGATGAAAGGGTTCCTAAACAGTTATTAAGTTTAAATGTGTTCTTTACCAGTTCTAGCAGAAATAGTCTAGGTAAATTGAATTGTTAAAGTTAGTACATCCGAAAAATCAAGTTTGTAAACCCTACCAAATTTTGTTCCATTAAGTTTGAAAAAATCATTATTGAAGGTTGGTTGATGCTCAATTGTTATCCATGAGCTGTAAGGGCCAAAGTAAAGGGTGCCATGATACCCATCTAGAGGCTTGTTCTCGTGCATTTACAATGGGTGCACATTAATGTGTGCCCTCCAAAATGTGCACCTTGGGCATAAATTCGAGGAATACAGCTAATTGCAAGCAAAATTGAAAGTATAAGAGTAAATAATGCATGTAGGACATGAAGTATGATAGTTATAAACATCATGACTCATGATTTAGGAAAATTGATTTCCAAGCCCCTATTGTCGGATATACTAACTTTAACAGTAAAAAGGCAGCCTGGTCGGAGAACTGCCTTGAGCTGCCACTCGGAAGCAAAAAGGGTTGTCACAATAGACTATGCAGCTTACTATGATCTGAAATAACAAAACACTGGTGTAGTGGGACTACTACCGCTCCCTGGCATGTCTCTCTATGGGTTAATGTGATCGTCCTTTTGGCATTCAAATTAGTTTAGTGCCTCTCCTCTGTTTAGTGTTGTTTTCTAGCTTACAATGGGCACTTGCCAGCTGATTGGTCCCAGCCTACAGCCATCACTAACAAATAAAGGGGTACTCAAGATTAAAGGGGAACCTACTCTTAAAGGTGACAAAAGCTTTGACTTTGCCAACATCCCCTTGCCTTAGGCCATGTGCTGGATTTTCTATGTATCATTACCCTAATGGTAATGCTGGATCTGTAAAAACACAATGCAGACAGATGAGACAGAACTTTGTTAAATTAGAGAAGAACCGTTTTTTTATTTGTTCTTATAAATACAGCATCTAAAGCGTGCACTTTAATACGCCCTTGTTGTGAGAATTGCTGGGCATGTGGGTAACTTAAATGTAGTCCTGAACTGTAACTCTATGTCCCGCAATGACAAACAGCTGCCTGCCTGATTGCAGAACTGTTATTTCAACTGTCAGAAGAAAAAACATGACTGTGATGTTTTCTATCTGGCAATGAGCTCTGTTTTTCGCTTTAGCCTAGGAGACATGTCTTCTGCATTGGTTTCTTTACAGACACAGAGCAGAAAGGGAACTTCAATTTAAAAACATTTATTTGCTAATGCAGTCCTTGTAAATTTTTCTGTTAGTTCTTATCAGAATAAAGTGAACATAGTAGTGCGGTGATGGCGTTATTGTGTTTAAGTAGTTAGACTGTCTCCACAGATATTCAATGATTCTGTAGTGTTGTTGTGGGTCTGATGGCAGTTGCCGACAATAATGCAATATCAACATTTGATTAAATGTCTTAGGCTCATACTTCTGCTATGTGCCTTAAGTAGGCGCTAAAGCAAAATAATGTGAGACAAGAACCATAGAAATGAACATAAGACTTGGTAACACACAATGAAAGTGGGAAGGATCCTTTATTGATCAGACATCTGAGGACAAATGAAATTGATGGATTAAGTGAGTGAGTAGGTGAATGAGCAGGTACTATCATTGGTGAGTGAGCAAATAAACAAGTATCTGTGGGAGTAAATTAATTGGTAAATAAGGAAATCAGGTTATAGCAAAATGGTTCAGTTATAGTGTAGCTTGACCTAGAGGCCAGTGGCTAGAGAACCAGTATCTTGAGATGCATGACTGACTATACAAGTAAGGTGGACATCTCAAGGTACGACTGTAGTTCAAGCTATGCTATTCAGACTTGAATGGAGGCTAACACACTGAAATCCCCAGGTGACTTCAAACTACTGGGAAACTCCTCTGCAATGATGAGTTTTGCCTCATCAAATGGTTGTTACCCACGTGAGTAGTTTGGCCTCATCATTTGATGAGGTTGGTATCAAAATGATGAGTTCAACATCATCATTTTTGGTACATTAAGCGATGAGTTTACCTCATCATTATGATGAGGTTCTAACTATTAACTTATCAAAACGATGAGTTATCATCATCAATTTGAGTACTTTGGGGTATTTTTATTTTATTCAGGGAGGGGGTGGGGGTGGTAGTCATCATTTTGGGGATATTTCTGGGATGCATCACTTTAGGCCCCTGGTGGCTTGGGCCTTGTCCTGGCAGCTAGGGGTCGGGTCCTGGCAGCTGGGGAAGGGTCCTGGCAGCTGGCGGCAAGGCTGATGACTGAGTCTCTCCTGTGACAAGTGTAAAAGGTGCATATCAATAGTATGTACGCATATTAACAGGTGAGACAATAAATCAGCTGAAATATACTTACTGCATTACCAAAGTATGGTACTTGTATTGTAAAGCTTAATTAGCTAATGATTAATTTCCTTTCTCCCTCCCTCCCTCCCTTCCTCCTTCCTTCCTTCCCTCGCTTACTCCCTCACTCCCGCCCTCCCCCCACCCTTCCTCCCTCCCAGTCTCCCAAGGTCATTCCTTCCTTCCTTCCTTCCTTCCTTCCTTCCTTCCTTCCTTCCTTCCTTCCTTCCTTCCTTCCTTCCTTCCTTCCTTCCTTCCTTCCTCCCTCCCTCATTCCTCCTTCCCTCCCTCCCTCCCTTCTTCCCTCCTTCCTCCCTCCCTTCCTTACGTCCCTCCCTCCCTCCCTCCCTCCCTCCCTCCCTCCCTCCCTCCCTCCCTCCCTCCCTCCCTCCCTCCCTCTCTCTCTCTCTCTCTCTCTCTCTCTCTCTCTCTCCCTCCCTCCCTAGCTCCCTCCCTCCCTCCCTCCCTCCTAGCCAGTATGCAGTTGTATAGTTTTCAATTATTATTATATGATGCCATAATATTAATTCCCTCCCTCCCTCTCTTCCTTCCCTCCCTCCCTCCCTCCCTCCCTCGCTCACTCCCCCCCTCCCTCCTTTCCTTCTTCCTTCCTTCTTTCCTTCCTTCCCTCCCTCCCTCATGCCCTCTCTCCCTCCCTCCCTCCCTCCCTCCCTCTCTCTATCTTCCTTCCTGCCTCCCTCGCTCCCTCCCTATCCCCCCACCCCCTTCCCTCCCTCATTCGCTCCTTTCTTCCCTCCCTCCTTTATTCCTTCTTTCCCTCCCTCCCTCTCTTCCTCCCTCCCTCCTTCCTTCCTCCCTCTCTGCCTCCCTTCTTCCTTCCTTCCTTCCTCCCTTCCTTCCTTCCCTCCTTCCTTCCATCCTTCCATCCTTCCGATCCTCCTTCCCTCCCTCATGCCCTCCTTCCCTCCCTTCCTTCTTCCTTCCTTCTCCCTTCCTCCCTCCCTCCCTCCCTCCCTCCCTCCCTCTCTCTCTCTCCCTCCCTCCCTCCCTCCCTCCCCATCCTCTCTCCCTCCTTCTTTCCTTCATTCCCTCACTCACTCCTTTCCTCCTTCTTTCCTTCCTTCCTTCCTTCCTTCCTCCCTTCCTTCCTTCCTTCACTCCCTCTCTCTCTCTCTCTCTCTCCCTCTTACTCCCTTAGAGGTAGATATACTGACAGACACAGAGTGACAGAGAAAGACAAAGGGACACACACACACAGGATAGGTACAATGTAGTAGGATACCTGGGAGGACTGTGAACTATACAGAACCCACCCTCACTCCACTATACTCATGCCTACCTACCACCCTCACACCACCTGCTACCTTCCTACTTCCATGGTGCTTATCTGATGCATCCCTTCATATACTTGCCTGTGTCTCTAGTCTCCCTGCCTCTTCTTCTCCCTCCCTGAACCCCTGAATCCTTACCTATCCTCCTGTGTCTCTGCCTGTCTGCAAGCATATCACAGTGTGCCTGCTGTGGTCACACACTACCCACCACCACAGGCTACACAGTACTACAGTCAGGGGAGGGGGCTAATTATATACCTTGGCCAGGAGTGCTCTCCACATACCTTCTATAATAGCACTTGGCTTTAGGTCTATCTTACTAAAACAGGTGTACACATGTACATATCTGTATTCCTAGCCCCATCAGATTTCTTTAGCCCCAATATATCAGAGAGATGCCCATAAACCACGGGTGGGGTAGGAGTATTTAAACAGATATTGGACATGTACTTACCACTGCTCTTTGTGGGTCTGTGTGTAGTGTGGAGTGGTTGTAGGCCTGGTGAACTGGGACCCTGGTCTAGCACACCTGTACCCCAGGGGGGGCACTCTCTATATGTTCTATAGTAACCATGACACACAGAGTAGCAGAAAGGAGGTCCTTTTTGGGTCACATTGGCGGGTCTGACTAGGCCCCAATAGGGGCTAATTATGGGCCACTTTGGGGAAAAAGTGGTAGGTTTTTTTGGCCTAACATATCAACTTTAGGGTGATGTACGCACATGGTATGCATAAATATGAGAGTGGCCCCCTAGGACCTGCACATGTACTCTGATGAGGTCTGCCCCATATGAGTTTGGGTCCTCGATGTGGATTAGATTGGTTCATCGCTATGATGATGCTGACTACTCCGCTTTGAATAGTTGACTCATCTGGTGGCTGATGACCCTCAAACTCCTCACAGGCGATGGGTTTTTTGCCACCCTGGGATTTCAGTGCACATGTTGATGGTGTAGGGTGTCCAGACATCCAGGTTCCCAATACTGACTTTAAGTCTGCTCCATTTCTCTGAGGATATATCAATCTAGAGGATTGTATTCATTAGCAGTATACAGCTCTAGTATGTGATATGTTTTTTCACTGTTCTTTATTTATGATAACAAAATGATATGAAAAACATAGAAATCTTACAAATAATTTCTTACATTTAGATTGCATAGAAATACGGTATTCTAGGCTCCCCCTACTTGTAAAAAAACACCCAACAGACTAAAAACGTGTGCACCTTTGTCTATATATGTACAAGGGTCTCACACACACACATGCATCATCAGCTGCTACCCTCAGGTATCTCTGTTATAGACCTACTCCATGACTGAAAGGTTCACTCCAAGACATGCCGGCACCCATTTACTTCTGTTGGTTGCTGCTCCAGTATGTCAGATCACATCACAAATGGGTGGTTATCCAATGCAAATACATGCTTGGAGAGCGGTCCTTTAGTCTGTCACCACAGCGCACTCTACTTGTGGTGTGTGTTATCGGGAGTTCCCTATTCTCTGTCGTTCCTGGATGTGGACAGGCACTCAGCATACACTATGAGCATGGTGATCACTCACCACGTAACTCGGTTCCAGGGCCCAAGGGGACAGATATTTAAACTTTACAGCTAGAATACAACACCATCACAGCCATTACACCACAGGCTCCATTGAAATGGAACCAAGACTAGACACTGCTACACAATAAGATACTTCAGGCAAACAATGCATTTTTTTCTTTTCAATTAACAAAGGCTGCAAAATAGGGCTAAGCCAGTAGTTTCCTCTCAGAATATTGGTAAGTGTAAGATGTACAATAGAATCTACAATAGTTTTACAGTAGAACTAATTTTACAGTAGAACTAAATCTACACTAGAGGCTACGTGTATTTATTGTAAAGCTTGTTGCATTTACTCACAGTGGTTGGCAGACATCCCTGACACACAGAGCCCTTTCCCTAGAAAATGTTGTTAGATGTATCTGTCACAATTAAGTATACTCCAAGTCCTTCAAATGGTAACGCACCTTTAAGTTATCAAAACATTGCAGTCTATATTAACTTTCTAACAATACCACTTTACTCTTTGTTCCTAAATATATGGATCCCTTTATGTTGTCTCTGTACCTAATGGACAAAAGTAAGACAATTATGTGCTCATTGATCAGTTTGCAACTCAACGCTCATTGTTAATAAAGGTCTTCCTCCTGTGTATTTCCGCTAATGCTCTAAGAAGGCCAATCTGTCAAATTTTAAACCAAGGCCATTCATCTATCAATTGAGCCACGCCTTTTACGACGTCCTTGCACAGAGCGAAGTAAAGGTGTCAATTGTGTCTCACACATGGCTCTGGTAAAATAGAGAGTCAAACAGCTAATGATTCTGCTTATGTGAAGGTTCAACTTGAGTTGAATCTCTACTATCAGTGTCAATAGCAGAGTCAATCGCTGTTTGACACCCCATTTCTTGCCAGAGCCACGTGGGAGACGTAGTTGGCACCTTTACTTTTCTGTGTGTGTGTATTGTTTAATAAATATGTGAGCAGAATGATTGCTATAGAGGCTTTCATAATGAATAAAGTAGAAGGATTGTTTCTTTTGGAAGGGCTCCACACTGGTTAGTAGTCATTGAGGAATGTACTGGTATACATGAGCTAAGGGTTTTGGAAAATACTTATGTCACAATACTTATGCTCTGCAATTGATAATTCACCATTCATTATTTATAACTTAAATCGAATCCTTTCAAAAATCCAATTAGTACCTAAGAGAATGATATAACATTTATTTTTTTCAACCATTTCAATGAATTGTGTAAGTGGAATGTTTGCCCTTGTGGCTTTTCGAGCAGGATCTGTCCAACCGATATCCACCTCCTGACATTAGCACCCCCAAAGTCTCATTATGATGAGATAAAGTCTAGATGATGGGGAACAGAGTTGGTCGGGACCACCATAAAATGATTAGTGGCTCTGGCGGATGGTTTGATTGGAGGATATCGGCGAGCAGGTTATAGCTATGTAGTTATAACACTAGTTCCTTATACAGCAGGGTGGGCCTAATATTGGGTAATCACACATATTTTGTATATGAGATATACTGGTATATCGCTATATGTTTATGTGGCATGAACTGTGAAAAGGAAACTACGCTAATTGCAAGGGGCACTATAACAGTCCCTTCTCTCAGAACATGTCACATATAGCAGGCACCTCGCTATTTCAGCCACTTTTAGAAAGTCCCAAGGGTCTTTGTTATAGAAGAGGTTAACTGTAGTATATTTGACTTATAGCCACATTGTAGGTCATTTCTAGCATATATATCTTATCACACAAATTGGCAACACCACATCAAAATATTGACAGCAAATAAAGCTTTGATAGATTAATAGGCTCAGTTCGATTGGTGAGAAATTGGTTGTAAATAACAGAAACCGCAGAGACTATATGCAGAGACTATATGCTCATTTATAAGAAACAGGGTGGGGCTGTGTGATCCCTCTGACATACCATGTGGCTGTGTCTCAAGAGGTCGGGACAATTGTTGTTGTCTTTGACTAGGTGTCATCTGTGACTGGTACCATGTTAGAAACCCACTGACTACTGATTACCACTGGAGGTGCACTAGAGTCGTACTTGCATCGTAGTAGCTATGGCAACCAGGGATCGCATTCACGGCCCTGTATACATAGATCTGTCACAGTGTTAAAAATTCAAGTTGATTCATTGATTTCTCAGCTATTAAAGGACACTAGGAGACATTTAGGTCAAAATTTTAAGATATGGATGTACCTGTAGTATGAGATGTTATCTACCCTTTCCAAGTTCCGTTTTACCTTATTGCTCAAATATAAATGGTATTTGAACACTTTTTCTGCTCCCTGCTCAGACATATCCATGCCCTTTTGAGGGAGCTAAGTGTTTCCTCTATTTGACTGTAGGTGGAGTGGGTGTCACACCCTTAGCAACCCACGGTTGGCTGCACTCAGCAACCTCCACTGTGCTGGTGCCATAGAATGAGGCACTAGGGCCAGCTTGGCCAGCTGCGTCCAGAGTATACCCTTCCAATGAGCGGCGGAACATATAGATGGGGGAGGGACACATACCCAGACTTCTTTTTTGGGGGGGAGGGGGGGGGGGCTTTCACCTAGTTCCATTTCCCATAGCTCTCTCCGAAGAGTTGGTTCAGAACTTTGATGTTCTTGTGTGTGGATGGGGTGGGGGTAGCTCACCTGTCCCAGTGACTGGTCCCGTTGGCCGTCCCTATGGGTGTTGGGGTTGGGAGGGGATAGGGTACGTGCATGCCGCATCAAAGGGACAGGAGGCGCTCACCAATGTGTGTGAAGCCCCCAGCCTCATATGTAACTTCAAAGAGAGTGATCCTTAATCCCCACTCATGGCTATCTCAGAAAGAGAAGGTAGTATCATTGCTTCAATAGAAAATGTGACAATGCTACAGGAGGTGTGAGCAACTTTAAAAACACGGCATCCGAGCCCTCACACAGACTTTTTTTTGCCAACCCCCCCTTAACACTTTGCCCTAGGAAATATTGTTTTTACTAAAGGTTCTCCATGTCAACAGCCAAACCAACCCCAAGCATGCATTTATATCCTTGGTAACAATTGTTGCAGGCAGAAGTTTCTACTGTATTTCAAACATACAATTAGGCCATACCACAATATCTAGAGCCAATATGAAAAGTAGGCTATGATCGTAACACATTACAAGAAAATGATTAACCTCCAGTTCTTTTTTATCATTTACTAAACAGGGTGGGGTCTGTAGGTATAGCTATTAGCCATACATAGAGCACAAGAATTTCAAAAATGTTTTGGTGAAGCATGCCCCTGGACCCCCTGCATTACTGTTCCCACGCCCTAGATATCATAAATAAAGTGTCATATATGTACAATGCTGGAAAGCTAATTTCTTACTGTGAAATATACGCACACATCATATTTTCGTGCATCTCAAATAGGTGCGCTAAAAATGTACTCCAAATGTCTGGCTTTCTGCATCCCTCCCCCGACTTTTTATAGGTACTGCTGCACCTGGTGGACCCCCCCCCCCCTCCCTCCCATCAAGGTCCCCATACACAATCTTTAAATTATTAAAATAACAAGCCAATTTGCAACACTCTGTATGTCTGTAGTGGCCACAGTGGGATTTGGAGGAGCCCAGCTGCGTTGCCACGAAGTGTGGCGTCACACGGCCCAGGAGAGGTGTAGTTCACACCACTGCCACTGTGTGGCAGGACCAACCCCAGGGAAATTTCTTGTGGGTGTCCTTCCCCCTAAAACCCCAATAAAACTGTTGATAATTGGTATTTTGATTCGATTTAAAAAACATACATTATTTCAAGACCACATGGATCGTTTTTTTAACTGTAAAACGACGGGTATGGTGTCCTTTAAAGATTTACAATAAACTATCAATTAATGTGATTTCTCATAGAGGGCCTTTAATAACTACAAGCCTTTCATTATGACTTATAATTCTTGGAAATATGCAATGAAATGCTTGTAGTTAGGAAAGCCCAACTATGAGAAATCAAATGCATAAGCAGTTGTTATGAAACACTATGCATCCCAGTATTGACTGTCATGCATGAGCGGCCTACTCACAGTGTACCTGTGAATGCTACTGATCATACTACAAAGTACTAGGCAGATTGGGATTTGAAAATGCACCTTAAAACTGCTTTTGCTCTTTACAGAGATAATATACTTTCTTCTGGGTTGTGGCAATGGACATTTCAGAGTCTCCTTCACCAGATTCCCATATTACATTATATGTTTTCTTGTAAAACAAAAACCACTGAACGTGCCTTATACTTGTACCAGGAACAAAGACAATTATGTACTTTTTACAAAGAGAACACCGTTCTATGGTTTGTGCACACTATTGGTGGGGAATGACACACTCTCCAATAGATAAGATTGAAGTGTGTTGGCGAAGGATCTCTCCACAAACCCAACTCCACCCGAGGAAAGAAATAATAAAAAGAGAAACTAATTCCATCAAAGACTACAGAAGCCCAGAAGGGTCAGAAAAGTTTTTTTTATTTTCAACAAGAAAAGTTTTTTTTCCGTTTTTTTGTAAAATTTTTTTTTTGTTTTCACTTTTGTGAAATTTTTTTTTTCACTTTTGTGAAATTTTTTTTTTTCACTTTTGCAAAAGTTTTTTTTTTCACTTTTGCAAAAGTTTTTTTTTTCAATTTCGTAAACTTTTTTTTAAATTTTGAAAAAAGTTTTTTTTTTTCCTTTCTTAGAATTTTTTTTTTTTTTTTTTGAAAAGTTTTTTTTCATTTGTGGGAAAATGGCCGATTTGGCGAGAAAAATGGTCAAATACAGGAAAATGTCCATTTTAGGGAAAATGATCGATTTGCTGAGAAAATGGGTCAAATACGTAAAAATGATGATTTTCAGGAAAATGGCCAATTCGGGGAGAAATTGGGTCAAATTTGGAAAAATGTCGATTTTGAGGAATATGGCCGATTTGGCGAGAAAATGGGTCAAATTCGTAAAAATGATGATTTTCAGGGAAATGGCCAATTTGGCGCGAAAATGGGTCAAATTCGGAAAAATGTCAATTTTAGGGAAAATGGCCGATCATTTTTCCGATTTTGACCAATTGTGACCCATCTAGGCAAAAGACCCCTTCAGGCGGGATTTTTAGGTATAGTTTTGGCCACCAGGGGGCACCATAGATGCAAAAGAGTGTAAGATACATGATAAAATGTTCTAAGACCATTTTTTATGTAGAATGCAATAATCTTCATGAAATTATTCCATCTTGATGCTAACATTCTATATTTGGAATGCAAAAAGAACGTTTTTTATGAAGAATTTGCACATATGGCACTTTCTGGTTGCCATGGAAACCATTCCAGAGGGCCGAATTAGAGGTAATGATCCTAATTTATCAAAATGTCCCATCGGTTATCCAAAACTGAAAACAGAACGCAAAAATTCCATCTAGGAGCAAATTTAGACCAATAAATCCAATTTTATTCCATTATTTCTAGATAAACAGATTTTTCATAATTATCATTATTTACTATGGGATACAATGCATTTAGAGCTTATTTACCATTTTCAGTTAGTGGTATGTACCTATGTTTGAAAAGAGATTCCCACAAACCTACCAGGAATTTTTCAGCTCATAATACCTTATTCTAAAGATTATGACACCAACTTTGATTACTTATTTCCCTCCTGGAGGGGTCTTTTCCCTCGCCTGGTCACAATTTTCTCGCCAAATCAGCCATTTACCCGAAAATCATCATTTTTCCGCTTAGGACCATTCTCTCGCCAAATCGGCCATTTTCCTGAAAATCGACGTTTTTCCGAAAATCATCATTTTTTCATTTTTGACCCTTTTTCTTGCCAAATCAGCCATTTTCCTGAAAATCATCATTTTTTCATTTTTGACCCTTTTTCTCGCCAAATCAGCCATTTTCCTGAAAATTGACATTTTTCCGAATTTGACTCAGTTTCTCGCCAAATCGGCCATTTCCGTGAAAATCAGCATTTTTTTCCATTTTTGACCCTTTTTCTCGCCAAATCGGCCATATTCCTTGAAATCGACATTTTTCCGAATTTGACCCATTTTCTCGCCAAATCGACTATTTTCCCTGAAATCGACACTTTTCCGAATTTGACCCAATTTCTCCCCAAATTGGCCATTTTCCTGAAAATCATCATTTTTTCCGTATTTGACCCATTTTCTCGCCAAATCGGACATTTTCCCTAAAATTGACATTTTTCCGAATTTGACCCATTTTCTCGCCAAATTGGCCATTTCCCTGAAAATCATCATTTTTACGAATTTGACCCATTTTCTCAGCAAATCGGCCATTTTCCCTAAAATGGACATTTTCCCGTTTTTGACCATTTTTCTCGCCAAATCGGCCAATTTCCCACAAATGAAAAAAAACTTTCCAAAAAAAAAAAAAAAAAAAATCTAAGGAAAGGAAAAAAAAAAACTTATTTCAAAATTTAGAAAAAAAATTACGAAATTGAAAACAAACTTTTGCAAAAGTGAAAAAAAAAACTTTTGCAAAAGTGAAAAAAAATAATTTCACAAAAGTGAAAAAAAACCTTTTACAAAAGTGAAAAAAAAAAAAACTTTTACAAAAAAACGGAAAAAATACTTTTCTTGTTTGAAAAAAAAAAAAAAAATTCTGACCCTTCTGGGCTTCTGTAAAAGACCCTTCTCTTGTTTAACATAAAATAGACCCCTATCAAGATACAACATTTCCAAATGCACCCTGACCATGTTTGTGTATCCCTGTTAAAATGAGGAACCATACAAATAAGTTGTGCCTTTATGCAATTTGACTCCTCTTTCTATAGTAAATGTATCCTGTAAATTAGAGGCTATTAAACATTGTTTAAGGAGTAATGACCTAGCGGTAGCTTGTTCCAGGTGATGGACAGTCTGATGGGTTAACATGTAGAGTGTTCTCAGATTAACTGGGGCGTTGACAGAGTAAGAAATTATGAGGACATGTAATGACTAGTGAGAAGCCTATCTGCAACGACCATTGAGCTCCATGTCTACCCGACTCTCTCTGAGACATCTGTATGGCAACCTCTTTAGCCATATCTAAGGCAGTCAAGCTGCTACCAGCTTGGGGAATCATTACCCCTGCTTCTGCAGAAGGCACCGGGTACACAATTACAGACCTTACTCATTAATTAACCCTTTATGGTCGAGCATCACCTATAGTGTATGCCATGGCTGGCCAATCATCAACTGTAGTCATACTAACTCTATATATCGGATTTAGGATAGGCTCTGCCTTTAGGGAAAGGTTTTGCAAAACACCTTGCCCCCATCACCAGCAAATACAACTTTTGTTTCGCCTTAAAGGGTTAAACCATGACGTACCTCTTGTTAGCTGTTAAACAGAGCACATACCAGAGTAAGCACATGGGTTGTTATGTGACTTTTGATCACTCTCCTATCAAACAGTCCCTCATTCCTGCACCACCCCTGCTACACCATGTATGTGGCTGTAGTGCTGCTTCTCCTCCCATGTTCCTACAGTCTCTTTACACCAAGTCTCCTCAACCTGAGGAGGAATTGTGGGCCTGTCACACAAAAACCGAACCATCTTTTCAGAGGTAGGTCTGAACTTTTTTTTTATTACTTATACATTGCTTCTTATTGAATGAGTAAGGCTAGTAAGGTGGCCCAATTCATGGGAACAAATTTTTAGGTCTCAGGTAACCCGATCCTACCTAGCAAAACAAAGCCTACCCTAAAAAGTTTTATCCGATTTTGTATAAAAGAGTACATTTTAAGTAATTTTAGGGCTAATTCTGAGTCAATATCATTTTTTTGAGGAGTTCAACACATTTAGATTCACGAAAATTTACATTACCTTTGTTTTGAAAATAGCTTGCCAAATTGCCCATTTAATGACATCACTAGAGAACACTGCTGCTAGCTTGAAATAAAAACCCAAGGTAGCCAGTCTGATGATTCTGTAATGTTTCGGATTTAGGAGAAAACAGTACTTTTAAAATTGCAAAAGAATTGTTAATTTTTCTTTATCCAACGACTAGAATAGGCAGTTATCCAGGTTAGGATCCATTAGGCCAAAACAAAGAGGTGTGTTTCAGGCAACCCGACCCTAGATTCAAAAAAGGGCCCACCCTAGCTTTTTTTTCCAATTTTGGATTCTTGTTCTTTCTATGTTAACAAAGAAAAAAATCCGACCACCTACCCTAGAGCTTCTGACCATGTTGCCTGAAACACACTTTTTTTTTTGGCCTTATAAACAATCAATCACAAAGGGAAAAAACAGAGACGAAAGGGAGTCGAGGTTACCCCCAGAATGCCTCCTGGGGGAGTCACATAGCTGCCTGATTCACCTGACGGAGTCACATTTATAAGGGCCTGAGCTCCCCTTAAGAGGAGAGTCATTTTGGAGAAATCCCCTTTGACTCTGTTTCTCATCTCTGTGTATGAACATAATGCATCTCTAGGATTCAAACCCTGAGCATTGTTTTCCTTTACAGACTAAGCAGCAACCCGAGCAATTAACAAAACAATTATATATTTATCTTCATGGCACGTGGCCAGTTTTCGTTTGGTGTGTCGTGTGAGGTGGGTGCATTAAGGGAGATATATGTCAGTAAATTGCCATCAATTTTACAATTAAAATCCACCTCAGAGATCTTTAGTTGGGTGGTGGCTAACATATTGGGGTAATATGAACTGCACTGGGATACCTTATTGAAGTAATTGCCAACTGTAATTATATAACCCCGACCCCCTTAGGCATCTGTGCGACGATCTCCATAGTTGTATCCAATTATATTCAGCTGAGCTGCCGCAAGCTTGTATCATCATCTTCCCTGCTTTAGCATGTATGGTCCACAGGTATATTAGGATGTACAGTGTCTCCACATATATCGTAGCCATATAGCGGGACACTTTGCATGTCCCTCCCCCCAAAGTACATGGATGCTGAGTGAGAGTGCTGGGGGGGGGGGGGGGGAGGAGGGATGCGCACTCACCCATGCCATGACATAGAATAACATGGGAGAGCAGGAGGGGGTGGGGAGTTCTGAGGAGGGGTACATGTACAACTACTTTTTTCTCTCCTGAATGCAACACAAAATAAAGAAATATCTACCTATAAGCATACAGCATTAGTTTATTCCACTAATTTGTAAGAAAGATAAAAAAATCAGTTTAGATTTATGCTGTTAATACATTGACTCATGCATTTCAGTATACCATGGTGCTGTGACATGTCGGCGAATGTATATATACATAATAGATTGACAGTGCGACTCTCAAAGTGGAAACCTCAAATCTCAAATCACTTTGCACTTTTTGATTTTCACTTTTTGATTTCCACTTTCCACTCTTTGATTTATAATTTACATTTTTTGATTTTCACTTTTCATTATTCACTTTTCTATCCATTTAGCCCTTCTTGGCCACTGTAGTTTATGAGAAGCTTAAGGTACCAAGATGGATCAAAGTTTATCAAAGTGTGTCTGAATCCCCACCACTAGTACATTTGGCCTCCAAGACTATTAATTGGCTACTCTGGTCATATGTATAATGATCAGTCCTAATGAAAATGGGCTGTAAAGAAAGTGTTTCTAACGGAGTTAAAGGTGATATTTATGTTTGTTTGTAGTTGTTTATTTATACTGTTCAGTTCATATACCAGCAATAAGAAATAGGCTTATAGCCTAGAACAGTGTATATGGAACCCTTTGATCTTAATAGAAGATATTTATCTAGGATGGTGTTACTTACGAGAGGAACTAGAGCATTCAGAGCTTAGGTATGTGCCAAATCCTGGTACTTAGCAATAACTCTTAACACACTGATGACTGATTTAACCTACCTCGACATGCCGCTGGCTGCTGGCAACAAAATTGAATCTGTGTTGTGTAAGGCCAGCGGGCTGTTGTACAGCAAAATTATAACAATATCATCAAAAGAATTGACGAAATTAAAGATCATAATGCTATCTTTAAATGCAATTGTTATTAAAGTATACCCTATAATAGATATGCCATTTAGTGCGAGATACACATGCAATGATTGTGATCTTAACATATCTAAAGGCTAAGAAAATCATTATTAGCTGTGCAAAACCCCACAGCACTCTGTAGTAAGAGACAGCGCCACCTTACCAGGTCAATAACCTCTAAGTGCAGAAAGGGCCATCTTTATCTACCTATGGGGATTGTACATGTTAGTTTATGCAGTTGTATTTAGGTCTAGAACAAGGATCTGCATAGAGATAATTTAAAGATGTGATGCACCTAGGGGCATAAAAAAGTGGTGTTTCAGGTTACCCGACCCTAGGGTCTAGCAAAACAGGGCAGACCCTAGATAATGTTATCCAATTTCGAGAAATTATTTATGTTTAAGGTGGGTCAATCCCTTGATGTAAAAGTAGCTAGATTTTCATCAGGTTTTCAGTATAAGACCATAATAGCATACACATTCCAAAGAAATTGAGAAAATAGTTGGGTCCCGTACTATTTCCTGAGATATCTAAGCCTAAAGTTAATGTCTCATGTGATGGATTATACAGTGTTTTGCCACATATCTACATGAAATTGTATTTAAAAGTAGCTAAATATCTATATAACTCTCTCAGGATATAGGTTTTGATGTTCTCTCTCTAGAGAATCCCGTTTGAACATATGGTCCCGGGCATATTTCTAAAGTTTTTGTCCATTGAAAAAAGAAAGTTGAAAGGAAATAAAAAATATACTAAGGGCTTGTTATGTATGACTTCTGAATGAGAGCCACCACCACAGACTCAATAGCACAGTGGCAGAATATCCTTCATATCCAAAGGTTAATGGTTCTAGCCCCGTCAGGCAACACCTTTGTCCATTTTAGGACAGTTCGATATAACTTGTTGCAATATGACACAAAGGTCCCCTGGTGATCGGTGGTCAAACTAGAGAATGCACCTGCGCAGTTAAATGTACAGTGAACGGATATGGCATCCTATTGACCCACCTTAAAGTAATTTTGGAGCTATTTTAGAGTCAATTTCATATTCCATTGTTGGGGCTGAAGTATGCGAGTCAGCTTTTGGGTACTTTTCAGTAACAAAAGGTATATATAAAAACGCAAAAAGATCCTACCTACCCTACCTAGATTTTCAGACTATGTAACCTGAAACACACCATTTTCTTCTTGGCCTAGTATAGAGAGGCCTTCTGATGACTCCTTCTGCTTGCTGAAGAATGTCAGAGACTGGGGGAGGGGCTGAAACAGTCATTGGTAATCTTGATGCACAGAGTTTGAACATATGATTTGCAGAGAACTTCATTGTGATGACATTTCTTACTTTGTGTATTCGGCAATGCAGCCACCAAGTGATTTCTTCATCACAGCATTGCTAAGGAAAGGCTAATTTCTGTTCTGTGATTACAGGTCACTTTCTATACACATATATGAGATGCACTGTAAAAAGTTGCTGTTGGTGAACAGCAATATGTGCTGTAACTATACAGTACTTTAGCTGTAAAAGATAATACAGCAACTTTTGCGGTACACATACAATTCTGTTACTGTACATGCGGGTTCGAATCCCATAACCAGCAACCAGAGGGACAGAGAGTAGAGAGGTTGGAGGGAGTACCATACTCCACAGCTCAAATATGACCTGATCTTTTCAAAAGCCTATTGATGCAGGCTATATATAAGTGATTGCCCCTCTAGCTCAGTTGGTAGAGCAGTGGAAGATGTAGTCTGAGGGTCAGCAGTTCCAGTCCCGACAGGAACTCTCATACAAACTACATTTCTCCTGATGCAATTCTAAAGTAAAATATATTTTGGTACACCGAAATGTTACTATTGACAATATGCAGAGGATAAAACCAATGTATCTCTACAATCTGCAGGAAAGATAGTAAAATTTACTTTGAGAAACATCTATAGGCATAACTGCAATAGGGTAATTTTCATATCAACCCTTAAGACATGAACAGTCTAGTTCTAAAAATGTCCCCAGGGATCCTGTGTTGACCTTTTTACCATTCACACATAAGTAGGAGGTGTTTCAATGCACCTGACATGCAGGATTCACTGGTGTAGTGGTCATGGTTTGGGACTATGGATTGGAAGCAGGGGGTTCAAATCTCCAACATGCTAAATATGTGAGCCCTTTTAGAACTCAGGTCTGCGTCTACAGTAGATTCTACTGTAGGTCTACAGCAGAATTTACTGGAACCAAAGTTGCCCCCAATAGTTGCTGTACAGGAACACTACTTACTTCTAACAGTGCGGGCCATATGAATATAAGGGCCCTTCAGGTGACACCTTTTTAGGGAGGGGGCTCACAGCAGGGACACAACAGCTCTGAAGTCCTAAATATTTGGCACTTCAACACAAGGAAAAACTGCCATCACCACTCATCCCAATAATCCTTCCCAGTAATTATAACCAAGATTCAAATTTTATTTTTATAACATATTGCTGTTCAAATAAAAAGGAGCTAAAAGGGATTGTTTTTGTTCCATTCACACTACACAGCTTTTGAAACATCAAATCTTAGAACGAAATCTGGTTAGGGCAGCCTTTGAGTCATAACCACATACAATACACATAGCTTTAACATATTTTCTAAATCAAACGTGTTTGTCTGTTTGCATATTGTGTCCACTTAGGGATTACAGCTATTAGTCAAGATATTAGTCTATCTATGTGCGAACCTTACCTTGCCAATCTTGTACACAAATCTTGACTTTAGTGATGACCTCTTGTAGCTTCCTCACGCTTGTTTATCATACGACTCCATTGAAAATACAATACCTGTACTATTGGATTATTGATTACTCGAACCGGGTCTCTTAAAACCCTCGTTACTAATTGTTTTCATAAAAAGAAACAAGTATGATACATGTCTTTATTATTATACCGATACATATATTTGATTGTCGAGGGTCTGGTCACCCCCATATTGTGAAGGAAGACCACGTCAGTGATTGCTCAATAAAACTTTTTAAAACTCAAACTCAAACTCAAGGTATGTTACTGGTGCAGTGACACAGATTCCCATTCACCAGACCATGGCTGACCAGACCATGGCCGAGTACATCCTAAAGGTGGCCGGCGGGTATAGGCTAGAAGTAACTACGATTTCAACATACTTATACCAGATGTTCCAAAGGGTATATACTCTCAGAAAAAAAAAAGAAATAGGATGGTCCAAAGCTTGATTCTGAAATACTTAACCACAAAGTTTGAGTGACCTGGGGTAGGATTGTGTAGTTCTATGATACACATGTGGATGAAATGACACTGAAAAGTAACTACAGTTTTTTTAGACTTCAACATAATATTCTTTGTAATGTTATCTGTCCAGAAGGTGTGTTTTGAACACATGGTCCCGGGCATAATTGTAAGATTTTTGATGTTTGAAATATAAAAGAAAATAATGTAATAAGAACAATGCCAGGTAGGATAAATATACCTTTCTACTTCTGCATCTACATCAGATTCCATAGTATGCTTGGTTATGACGTTTGACTTCTGACTTAAACAGGTGGAAGACTGCCTGGAGTTACAGTACAGCCTGTATAACGCACCCAGCCCGTTATTACAGGTCACTCAGCCTGGTATACAGGGTCGTATAGCTAGAGCACTGGGTTTTTACCATAGCTTTTATATAATCATATTTGCGATTCTTACATGATATTTGCGAAAAATAAAGCCCAACTCAGTATATAAATCAAGATATTACCTACCAACATATAGATGCAATTAGTGCATGGTCCATTGCAGTCATGAGTAATTTCAAGTTTAAATCTGTATCTTTTCTGGTTTGGGCACATGGAGCATGGTATAGCAGCTGTATATGCTGGGAGAAGGCGTGAAAGCCTGAGCCCCAGCCTGCTATATCAGGCTAATGTGCTGGGAGAGTGTAAACAACCTGGCCTAACACCCTGCCTGTAAAGACTCCCGGCCTGCTAAACCAGGCTAAGCAGCCTGCATTAACAGGCTGCCTAGAAATACGGGTCAGGCTGTTTCTCTAGTCCAGTCCTCCACCTGTTAAAGGCCCCGGGTTCTAGTCTAAGCTATACCAAACTAGGTAGGGTTTTATCATCAATGATAGCTTTTATTGAAAATAAAACGGAGGTTATTACTGACATGTATGTGACATACAATGAGTTATATGTATTGAATGTATCATACAATAAGTTAAGTAGTCATACAATAATTCACGTAATTTCGTCGCAGCATATGCCAATGAGACCAAATTGTCCCCTGGTGTCCCACCCCAGAACAACATCCCGCCGGCCACCTTAAACCATTAACTGGAGCATTGTAAAACCTCCCTGCCCCTCTGTCACATTTACCACTTATACAAGTTGAGGACACGCCCACTATACTTGTACTCACCATCTGGGGCGTATCATTATAATATAATATAATAGCCTTCTCACCAACATCAGTGTATCTATGCATTTACATAAGATTATCTCAATGTACTATATATTATGTATGGTACCATTGGAAAGAGGACATCTGCATCTATACACTAGCCAATATACAAACTTCAATCATGTCTATTCGGTAAAATATAATGTTGTTACCAGGGCACATTCATAGAATACTCTCTCAATTCTGAACCACATTTGCTGACCAAAATAAATACAGAGTGGTAGCCTAGACACTGACCTATTACTCTGCGTTTTGGTTTTATCACCTAATGGAATGGTAACTCCACAAAGTCGAAAAATCCTGGGAAAAGGTGGGATACTCTGCCCAACCCATAGCCTAAGTGTTGGTATTGATATTAGGCCAAAAAAAAGATGTGTTTCAGGTTACATGGTCTATAAATCTAGGGTAGGTAGGTCGGATTTTTTTTTAATTTTTTTTTTCACTTAAGCCTGAAATGTACCCAGAAATCGACTCATGAACTACAATGCTGACTCGCCTACGACCCCCTCTACTCGTGAACTATCACATCGACCCTTAGATAGCCCCAAAATGACCCAAAATATGAATATTTTTTCGAAATTGCATAAAAATTTCTAGGGTCAGCCCTATTTTGCTAGGTAGGGTCGGGTAACCTGAAACACACCTTTTTTTTTTGGCCTTAGCTATTGTTCAGTGATGGCTGCAGACCTTGCTCTGGGCTAATGGTTATGGTCTTGTAATCACACCAAATGTACCAGTTCAACATTTGATCAATGTTTAAAGATGGTTGATTGACAGTTATCAATCATGGATGAATGATGCTTCAAGGTTCTGTGCTAGGTCATATATATGTCACTTTCTTCTCATTCCTAGGCCTCTCACCATGTGAAACTGGCAGTCAGATCGTGGAGAACGCACGGATTGAGAGAACCTTCAGAGATGAGACAGGGAGACTTGCACTAACTGTCGTCTGTGAATGTGGAGCTTTATTCCCAGATGGGACAACAACCAGAACTATCAACAATGTCCGAGGGAGATGGGTAGTGACAGAACATTGCATTAGTAAGTTAAGTGTTGCTTTATTCTCTCAGCATTTGTATTGTAGGAATTAGGCCCAAAGATAGTATGAAAATGTCTAGGCTATAGAAAATTACTCTCATTTCATTTCTTTACCACTGGAATGCTGGCATTATTAGCTGTAATTTGCTACCAAATGTAACAATCTTTGTGCATTTTCAAGGTCTTCATCAAAGTTTGCTAAAAAAATTTATGTTTTCCTCAAAACCAGATTTTTATGATGCGCGTGGTGATGAAAAACCATTTTATTTTTTGAGTGGCCTAATACAATCACCTCGGTAGTGTCTTGCATATATTGTTATAACTGAATTCAAAATAGCATATTTTTATGGTATATACTGTGCACACTGGCTAAGTGCTTAATCATTCTTAAGTAACTTCACTATTACTTAGTTTAGCCACTAAGAAAATATCAACCTTTCATAACTACAAACAATGGCCTTCTGGTTGGTTGCCACTGACAAAGGCACCAGGGACCCTAGCTCCCCCAGGGGGCAGGCAGTGAACTAGCTAATACACTTACTCCACCTGGGGAATATTTCCCAATGTTGCCGCCCAACATTGGTGTCATTTTGTTACATGAATATTCTGAACTTACAGCACCAACCTGCACTATACCCCTGATCACCAACACTGACCTGACCCCTGTGAGCGGAACGGTGAACTACATGGGTTCCCTAAATGTGACCTGTGTGGATGGTCACATTCTGGCATCTGATGACTCCTTCTCCTACACTTCTTATTGCCTCCCTGATGGCTCTTGGACTAGGACAGAAGCCTGTGTTGGTGTGTATGCTACAGTATCTGTAAGAGCTCTACAGATGATCAGTTGTTTTTTTCAGCTTCTTTCAGCTATTTTATAAAAATGTAATTGGGAAAATACCTTTTCACCTCTATAAACATTAATCTGGTAAGAAAGCATTTCATGTCACATTGTAAGATTTTGTGAGATTTAAACCGAAGAAATACAAACATATGAATCTAAAGAGTGAATCTTTACTTCATAGAAATCCTAGACTGTGCGACACAAACGGTAGAGAACGCTGTTAGTATAACAGGAGGACCGTTCAGCTACAAAGATGAGGTGACCGTGACGTGTGAAGATGGCTACAAGCTCTGTGATGGTACAGATGAGTACACTGCCACCTGCCGCATAGACGGGACTTGGGACAGGACAGACTGCTGCACAGGTAAGCATTAAACATACCACTTACAGACTAGCACTTCTGGTTGACTATGAGCCATATGGGGCCCTTATGCCACAAATCATTTTATTCCACAAACTACCTAACACATGTAACTTGTGACTTTGCGAATAAAGATATTTTCAAACCTTAGAAATTGCTCTCTACATCACTTTATCTTTATTTCACATACCACAGCCGTGGTGTGTGCTGCTGAGGGTCGGTCTGGTACAGATCTATATAACAACATGCTGCCTGACCTGTCCTACCCCACAACCATATCGGTACAATGTGATGATGAACATGAGACATCTGATTCAGCCAAGTCGTATGAGGCTACATGCACATCCAGTGCCATTTGGATTTTCACAGAGGACTGCATTAGAGGTAACTGCTTGAATGAATCATAGTGAGTTAAACAATTTACACTGCATAATACTTCAGATTTAAACAACTTCAATGGGTGCTTAAAGTTGCTTAAAGAAGTACATTAAGCAGGTTTTAGCAAATTTAAGCGAACTTTAAAGACCAAAAAAAACGGAATTAAAGTATGCTTAAAGTTGATGAAAGAAGGACCAGCGGTTTGCTTAAAGGAGCTTGAATGCAAGACCTTGGGTTAAGGGGGACAAACACGGTTAGGACTTACCAGTGTTGACAAGGCATAAAGGTTAGTAAAGCACTATGATGACTTTCAAACCTTAATCTAGCATATTAAAAAAATCAAGTCTCCCATTACAGCATTCCCTTATGAAACTGATTTTGTACAACATTTCAGTTGCATGTGGGGAAGTTTCAGTTTCCTACACAACCCTAACTGACGATGTGTTGCCGTTCACTGTGGTCGGTTCGTCTGTTACCGTGGAGTGTGTGGCTGGTACAGACCTGGGGGGACAACCTCAGTATACAGCAACCTGTACCGCTGCTGGTTGGGATATCGCAGTGTCTTGTGGTAAGAACCTCTTTACTTAGGTTGCACTAATTTGTTTGAAGGAAATGAAAAGCTTTGTAGATATCAATGTGGCTGTGTCTCATGAGATTGGCTCAATGTGATAGTGTTTGACCAGGTGCCATTTTTGACCAGTGCCATTTTGACTGGTGCCATCTTTTAAAGTGTAATAACATCCATTTACCTTTTCAGCCCATGTTTATCTTCATCTGCCCTTTATAAACCATTTTCTATCAAGCTGGTTAAAGATGGTACCCGGTCAAAGACTATCAAATTGGCCCCATCTCAGAACCATAGTCATGGAGTTCACCTGATTGAGGTATATAGACAAATGCCAATGCACATTGATACCGTCTCTGCCGTATTTCACGAGTGGGGGCTGGGGCCATATTCCATGAAGCCGCAGGCTGAGTGGAATATGCCCCAGCACCCATGAGTGAAATACTGCAGGGAGGTATCAATGTAGTTGGCATTTGCATTTACTTTTTTATTTGAAGCATTTAATTAAGAAAATCCAGCTTTTTTTCTCATCTACAAATCAGCTTTTTCTTAGCCCATTGAATACAGCTACATTGTATTCAATGGGGGGCATTGAATACCGCCCTTTCCTAAAGTTAAGCATAGTAAAGCTCGTATTTCAAAAAAATAATGCCTCGTTTTTTCCTCATGTTTTCCAGAGTTCGATGAGTGTGCAGCAGAGACGGATGACTGCTCCGACAGTGACATATGTATCGACACCCCGAGTTCTTACAACTGTGTCACGATATGCCCAGACGTTATATATCCAGCGTCTAGTAAGGAATAGCTTTTGATTTTACAATGTGTATTTATTCATGAATGCTATTTCAAAAAACAACAATCAAAAATATATGTGAACATTATGGCGTAGTTGCATCCGCAATAACGGGTCCAGTGCCCATCATCTGTTGTTTGTATATAACCAATGGAACATAATATATGACATTTCATATTCAATCAAAATAAAGGATCATCAATCTTCAATATCAATTACAGTAGTTTTCAGTGTTATCCTCACACACATCTGTACAGACATTAGAACCCCACCTGGAGTACAGGGTATAGGGGTAGATAACAAACACAAGGCGGCCAATACTAGTTTGATATTTAAAATAAAAAAAATCAGAAAAATATAGAACTCACATCACAGCAAATAAAGATCAATTACATAAATGCTCTGGCTCACATCAAATGCCTTATTATGTTTGATATAATGAGGATATCCACAATCCATTTCCATGCTAACTCTGCTTAGTTAATGTTAACTTTTCATTTATATTTCAGTCGATTCATGTCAAGGAAACTGTGGCTCATGTTGTGTTGGTGATTGTCATTGTGACACTGTCTGTGAGTTTCTTCAGGACTGCTGCAATGACTTTTGTGACTTCTGCCCTAGCAGCCTCCTAGACATGGGGAGTACTGTAGTAGCAGCTGGGGATGTGCCGCCTGGTAGAGTCACCCCTTAGTGACTGTCTTCGCACTTGCTATTGTGCACGAGACCCAGGCCAAGAAAAAAGAAGGTGTGTTTCAAGCAACCCGACCCTATTTTTCCCAATTTTGGAGAATTTTTTTTTGATTTTTATTGTTATATTTCTCAATTTTTACGCTACTCATTCCTGGTTCTCTCTATGTTAAAAAAAAAAAGAAAAAAAAAAGTCCGACCTACCTACCCTAGAAATTCTGACCATGTTGCCTGAAACACAGCTCTTTTTTTTTTGGCCCCCTGAGACGCAAGGGTGGACGACCTCAATCAAGATGAACAGCTAGACGTGCTAGTCTGCCGTAGAAACGAGCAACTGTTGCCGTTCATGTAGGCCTACAGCTTATCATAACAGTTTATCATAATAATCTGAGCATGTACTGGACAGAAGACTAAGGAATGAGGTCAAGATCAAACTGGCAATCAGATGCAGACATAAAGACATCTACACGCGCTTATGTTTAATTTACTTACTGGGCCCAAAAAAAGAAGGTGTTTTTTAGGCAACATGGTCCAAAAATTTAGGGTAGGAAGGTCGGATTTTTTTCTTCTTTTTTTTTTTTTCTTTTCTTTTTTTTTCTTTCTTTTTTAATGTTGGAGGTACCTGGAATGGGTCGCGAACTGCCACATCTACTCGCGCGTCATTAAGACGACTCACCGATTCTTACTATTACTATGAATATCATGAAATTATTGGACGTTCTTGTTAAAAAGCAATTTCCTGAGGCTGGACCATCAACTAGGAATGTGATTTGTTCTTCCTGACCAAAAAATGGCTAAAATTTCCTGGAAAAAAATGAATATTTTGAAAGGAAAAAGAATATCTCCAAAATCGGAAAAAAATGCTAGGGTCTGCCCTTTTTTGAATCTAGGGTCGGGCTGCCTGAAACACACCTTTTTTTTTTTTGGCCCTGTGTATTGACAACATATGTAACATCACATGCTTTACGGATCTGTGTACTCCGTTAGCCAACATATTATTTATCTATACTGATAACATATTTCCCTATGAATTTAAATCACTACACGTTTACAAACCATAAAAAACTGTTATTTACTATAAGTTATAAGTTTTGGAATGGGTCTTGGTATTATACTAATGTTGATACGTGTTAAAACATGTTGGTTCTTAACACATGGCCTTATTTGTTAACTGAATAGAATATATTGCTTGAACACATGGTATGTTGTAATATCTCCTAATATCAATTTGACTGTATCTTTAGAAAATCTATATGTGCAATAAAGAAACGATATAAACTAAAAAATGATCTGAATGCTTTCATAAATACTGAATACTTTCATAGATGAATGATTTTAAGCTTTCAGATGCTGCAGCTTTGAGTAGTTAGTAAAAATGTCAGCTAGCTGTTTAACGAATAGAGTTATGTACAGCATATTTTACAGCTCTGGCATTTATCCCATCCCTCCCACTGGACTCACTAGTTTTAATGTTCTTAATGTTCTTAGCTGTACTCATCTTTTTACAAACTTGTCAGTAAAACGATCTGACCTCTTTTAATGGGGATATAACAGATTTAGCCCCTTTTTAGATAAAAAGCCGGCACTTTACAGGGAGAGTAAGAACTGTTCTGCGCACCCTACAGGGGGCGTAAAGGATTTTTCCTCCCTTATTAGCTTCAATATTTGTAGGTTAAGAGGTAATCTTCCTAGAACAGCTCACCCCTATTAGTGTGAACAATAAATCTAGTATTGCCTCTGCAAGAAACATGTGATATAATGTATTAAAGAGGAATCATGCACAACACAACTGCAAAATCAATGCTATAGAGGAATGATCCAGCACAACTGCATAATCAATGACTATGCTCCTTTGGTTGGTATTTAATGTTGCAGGTTTTAACATGCACAGTTATGTAGCCTAGAAAGACATGGCTAGTTATACATTGTATTGAGTTTTAGAGTGGTCAGCATCAGGTGTGTATTGTTACACCTGATGGTTGCTAGTACAAAGGCCCAATGCCCTTATCCCTTCTCCTTCCTTCTCCCCCTTTAGTAGAAGATGGATGTAATTAGAGCTGCACAATCAGGGTGAGTTACTACTAAGAGCAGCCACCATTAGGCCATCACAGCCTGTACACTTAGCCACCCGGCCTATTGTTCTATAGACTTGGGTGTAGAAGGACCATGCAGTAATAGCCATCAGTACTTACTGGGAATTCATATTACAATGACTATGCATTTCTACTGTACATTGGGATGGTTTTGAGGGAATACTGGTATAATAGCCAGGGATATTGGATATGATGCAAGCTCAAATACCGGATCAATAGTGCATTACCATGCATCCACAAGTTTATATAGAATGATTAAAGGGAATTGCTGGTTCCTACACAGAAGCCACCTGGCGGCAAAAATCTAAGCTTATGAAAAGTATTCTGTATTCATATTCCTGCATAGACCACTTTCCCTAAATCAGCTATTTGAGTTTGCTACTTTGACAGTATACCTCCATTGTTCACATATAGTCACTGCTAGGACACCCATAGGATCCTATAGTTAAGAAATATTTCTTCAAAATTCATGCCTTTCTCATTTTATCCGTGACCCTCTGTTTTATTGGTCCTAAAATGTTTGTATTTATTGATGTCTATTATACGTTCCCAAGGTTTGGTTGCAATATCAATAGAAGAAGGGGATTATCCATTACAGGAATATCCTTTCGATTGTGCATTCATGAGCGTTGCATTGCGTTAGGCTAAAAGGCATTGGTGACTACTGAAAACAGTCTAAGAAACTACGTAATATCTCGAAAGTCTTGAAACATCCATTCACTTTTTTACCCATCAATATCTTGATCTTCCCCAAAGCGTTTTTCTAAAGCCAGTCATAGATTGCATATTGGGCAGAAGTTGCACTTTTGCCCGATGTTGTGAGACACACTCATAATGTAGTCTACATGATGGTCGACATACCATTCACTTATACTTGATCAACATACCATTCACTTATACTTAGAAGAAATGTATGTTCATTGAGCACCAAGAGCTGGATTTTTAGTAAGACATGCCCTAGGCTACTGTTATTTTCCAGGATAAATAAAAGAAATTTCAACTTTGGCTTCAACTAACTTATATTACCTAGATCTAAGTCATTGATTGATTAAAAGCAGTCTTGAAGTTTTCGTACTGCTGCTACGGATCCTGAAATCAATACTTGTCATTCTTTTCAAAATTATTTAACATTTCAATCCGACCTATGGATACACAAATGTCATAATAACTGACATTATCAAATGTCAGCAGGGCTTACAGCCAGTTAATTAAGTATGCCTTTTTTTAAAATATATAGAAACTTTCAGACTGATATCGGACAAACTGTCTCTAACATCAGACTATCACCTCAGTTAAACTGGCACATCCTGCATAACTAATTTTCATATATTTATTCAATTATGAATTGACATGTGTACTGGTAGAAGACTGATGTTACTTCCCTTTTTGCACCTCATGTTCTTATTCACCATTCAAGAACAGCATAATACTTTTTCATCTAAGCTATCCTTATTGATTTTTGAAGGAATAATTGAGTAAAGCCTGATTGTAATCAACTTTCAAGAATTCAACCTCAAATTATAACTTTTAAGTCAAAAAACAGATTCAATTTTTAAATAACCTCATTCATATTATTACCTGAGGTAATCAGCTAACCAACTTAAGATGAGAGATGGTCCAAAGATGTTTCTATTATTTACTACTATGACATGAAGACTTGACTGTTATTAATCTACATATCGGGGATAACACATGTTATAGGGGATTATACATTTATAGACTGTAGGCTACTACCAACGGTGGCCACTGTGGTGCTCGGCTGCTACTATTGTGTATATATAAGAGCCCACACAGCAGTACCCCACTACTCAGGTCGGTACTACAGTGCTATTGAGATCTACACTGTACATATTATGGGCTAAACCAAACTACATGCCTAATTGCCAAGTATTTCCATCACTTAGTTCATGCATATCATCGTGGCAGATAGTTAAGCCTAATGATGGCCCGATATGACACCACTGTGCCGTCCTTTTCTACCGTTCACCCTTTTTATCTTCAGGTGGATACAGCCTGGACTTACAGTACAGCCTGCATTACACACCCAGCCCGTTTTCACAGGTCTTTTAGCCTGGAATAAAGAGCTGTTCAGTGAGAGCACTGTGTTTTTACTATAGCTTTTATATCAATCATATTAGTGATTTTCATATGATATTTGCAAAATATAAAGACCCCTTGAGGATATAAATCAATGGGTTACCTACAAACGTATCGAAGCATTTAGTGCATGGTCTGTTGCATTTATCAGTTATTGCAAGATTAAAACTATATTGTGTCTTGGTACATATAGAGCAGGGTATAGCAGCTGTGTCTGCTAGGAGAAGGTGTGAAAGCCTGAGCCCCAGCCTGCTGTACCAGGCTGATATGCTGGGAGAGTGTGAACAACCTGACTAAACACCCTACCTGTAAAGACTCCCGCCAGCCTGACTGGAAATACAGGCCGGGCTGGATGATTGGTGCAGTCCTCCACCTGATCTTTGCCTCATATCCCTTATATTACTGCCCCCAACTGACTGTGTCTTACTGATGAATTTGGTAACAGTAAAGCTCTGAGTGTGCTTTAAAGCAAAGACCAAAAAAGCCCTTGCTCTTGGCTCTGAATATGACAAATTTCTGCTTGTTTCCTGAGTGGAAATGAGTGTTTTCTGGTGAAAAATCAGTCAAATGATGTAAACTGATCTCCCAACCACTCAACAAAGCTGTTGCAAACTAAGAAAGAAACTGGTAAAAAGTATGACAATTGAAACAAATGGTTAGAGAATGATTATTTGTTTTACATCAGGAATTACACCGGACTTGTATTAACAAGAACCATTGTGAAATGACTGTCTGAGAAGGGGAGCAATCCCCATGCACACCTGGTCCCAAGTACTACTGCATGAAACATAGGATTTAGATAGTGGTCAAATTTGAATACATAAAAGTGTCTCAAATTGCTAAAATTGTATTCTAAGAGTAGTTTAATTTCCATAATTCCATATTCTTATTGACACATCAATTTGTCTGGAAAGTTTATATTTCAGCTCCTACCAGAATAATTCATACTGATTTATAAGATGGACAGTGTTGTAGTCCAGTTGGACAGAAGAAGGTGCAATCCACATATGAACTTGTTAATGAAATAAAGATATACTACATTGAGTCATAGATGTATGAAAGTCCTCCAAGAGCATCATTGGTTTGTTGGGTTTGCTGCAGGCACACAACATATTAGGGGGTCTAGATGGAGGGGTCCATATGTCGCATGTCGATTTTAAGAAATGCTTATGTCATTTGTCAGTATCTTTGTAATTCTCCTGTCAGTTGTCACTAGGCTCCATGTCGTCTGTCGATTTTAAGAAAAGGCCATGTCTTTTGTCAATATCTTTTAATTTCTCCTGTCATTTGTCACTAAGCCCCATGTCGCCTGTCGATTTTAAGAAAAGGCCATGTCGCCCTGTCGATTTGAGGGGTCCACCCCCATATATTAGATATGACTAGCTGCATCACCTGACACATGCTCCTTCATGAATAAATATTTGACACTAAAAGCTGCAAGTCATGCATCTAAGGACTCCATTATGGAGATTGCTGAGCCGTGGCAGTGGCTTAAAAGGTTTCTGTGGTCTGTGTTTTTATATTGCAGGGCACTTAGCCCCAAAGATTATTATTTTGGTAGAACACTCAAACCTTTAAGCAATAACGCATGGATTGAGCTTATAATTTCTAGCTTTTAGCCCTTTTATTTTCTATTTTAGATCTAAATTTAAAATAGTATTTTTGCATGTCAAGAAGTGAACTAGATGAAAAGATGAGGTCTATTTACTCGGCAGAAAGTGACAGTAATACAAAACAACACTGGTGTGGTCCGCATACACGAGGCCCCTTTGCATCAGGCCCATTGTAATAGGGCCCTTGGATCAGGCCCTTTTTAATTAGGCCTGAATTACCATCGAGCCCTTACTGCCATTAGCCCCGGATACATCATATATTTGTGATATTTACGTCATAATACACCATATTTCCATTTTTTCCGCACTCACAGTTTGCAGGTCATTGTACGTTATGCTACATCATGGTACATCATAAAACGTCATTGTTCATTACTTTTACGTTATATGCTATGTCATTGTACATCATGTTTACATCATATGACATACACATCATGGACACATGACATATACATGAGATAATTTTATGTTATGTGACGTGCACATGACGTACCCATGACGTACCCATGTTGACACAATCACAGGCGATGAGTTTCTAGTGGCCCTGGGATTTCAGTGTAGGAGTGTTACAAACACTTAGGATGTGTTGAATATAGCTTTGACACATTAAATGGGAAATATCACCATTTACACTTAACCACATAAATATTACACTATAACAGTGGGGGTCTGGATGGGGGGGGGTCCCAATTTCACAAGTCAATTTTAAGAAATGACCATGTCGCCCTGTAGATTTTAAGAAATAGTGGTCCACACCCATAAAAGTTCTAAGAATGTGAGTGGGAAACTCTTGGTGATTTAAAAAGGTTATTGTTGTTGGTGTCCCACTTTCCTGTGTGGTGACTGGTGTATACTTCTTACAACAGTATGTAGGGCATGACCACGGGCCACCACTGAGCTAAACCTCGGGGGGGGGGGGGGAGGTCAGGTGTTTCTGTTCACAGAAACAGGGTAGTCAACTCTATGTTCCCCCTCGGCTTTGAGCATAGCATTCTGGTGAAAATGCATGCATTTGAATGCATTAAAATGCCATAATGTAATGGATTTGCATAATAAATAATATTACTGGGATGTAGAATACACAATTTTGCATTAAACTGGAGATATACCCACATTTAGCAAAGTCCCCCCTCTGCTTTGTGTCAACATTGCTGCGGTCCTCAAAGCACATGGCCTTCATACCTACAACACTGTGGGGAGCAAGGAAGGGACAGGGGTCTGTACACAGGTAGCACAGGTAGCCAAGTGTAGCAGTCAGAGTGGCCCACACTGTCCTACCTGACGGTAGGACTAGGACTCTGCTTGGAGACAAAGGTCAGTTGGTGCGCATGGGCATGACTAACCAAATGCCACCACCCTGCGCCAACTACAGTCTCGGTAACACCGTGACCTACATAGGCAGTCAGAGTGAAGAAGACTGACGCACAACTAAACTTCTGTTTAGACACACAGACGCTACACCTACAGGTACCATTATACCTTCTTAAACATGGGCTGTTTCAAGGAGATCTTAAGTTTTGCAGCAGGTGCCTTATTTGTGATGGGAATCATCGCTCAATATGTCATACTGTGTTATGGCTTAGTAGTGTGTCCATGCGTTAGTTACATAGAGGACAAAGATTTCACCATCGAGGCCATGTGTAAGTCTGTCGGTGTGGTGCACCACGGGATGAGGAGCTGTAGATATGGGTAAGTAATCAGAATTCCTGCACTATTCTAATTACATGACACATATCAATATCATACTACAAATCATTATAAATAATGCTTATTTTGATACCAATGGATACCTTTAATAAGGTTTTGATACTTGATGTGTGTCGGGCAGCATGGATGCAAGACCTAGTTAGTGTAAAGTACATAGGTGCCGTGGCCCAGCTAACTACCCTCCCACCTAAGCGTATAAGCTGTGGCTAGTATGTGAGTCAGATCGCTGGTGCAGCCGATAGGATGGACACCGGAAGGGGTGCGGCTTATACACAATTTTTTCAGTTATGATAATGTAAAAATTTACCAAAATCAGATCACTGGAGAAGCTTATAGGATTGTCCTAAAGTTGGGGTGCCGCTAATACACGAGGCTTATAGACAAGGTTTTACAGTACTTGTAATGTAGATTTGACTCGTACTAAACTATGTCTTGAGTATAACACATTCATAAAACATAAATCATTAAATCCGCTTATCAAACTCAAGACATTCTGAGAAACAGTAATCTAACATTAATCAACATTGTTTTGATTAACTGTCTGATATGACGGGCGTTGATCTAATATTTCCTCAATAACCTTGAATGGATGAAATTCATTTGATCTGAAAAAGGTGTTCAAAAATAACTTTTTTCAATCAAACACGGCAAAAAAGAATTTTCTCATGTTCAGAAAATATTTCTTGTTTTAAGTAAAATTTAAAACTAGTTTGTCCGTAGGATAACATAACTTTACTTGACAGTTTGGTTGAGTTCAATATACTTTGAGTAAGAAAACCAAACAGGAAAAACAAGGAAGAAAGAAATTCTTAAAGCAAGTATTTAATACTGGAATCAAGATGATATTTCCTGACATATTTCTTAAAATAAGAAAATCTTTCTTATGGAATATGCCTTTTTTTCTTGAAAACCTTTTCCTTAAGTAAGTTTTAATCTCTTAATTGAGTAAATAAACAAGATTGATGTTGTTGCCTGGAAAAGAGGTATGATCATATTTAATTTAGTCTAAGTGAGAAAGGAGTGATCTCAGAGCATCAGAAAGAGGTTCATCAGATTAAATGCATTTTTTTGTAGCTACAATAGGAATTTAATCCTTCCCTTTATTTAAATGATATTTTCAAGCAAATGGTGTCTCTTATCATTTTTACTTACAGTTATTATAATTCATTCACTGGAACAAAAATTCTTACTTAAAATTAATCCCTAACATATTTACCCTTTTCCCACATAGTTTTACCCTCTTCTGTTCTTTAGGGACTTAATTTGAGGCACAAATGTTTACCCTGTTTAATAAAAAGGTTGCTCTATTGCACAGTGGTGGCCTTTTGTGGCAGAACATGTAACTAATGTTCTATATTTAAGAAAATAATCATTATGTAGTAGTCTGCATACTTGATCCCTATGGAGCCTAAAGGGGACTGTTGTGATAAATGATTCCACTCGCTCTATGAGTATACAGACAGTAAAGAGGAAAGAAAAGTTATATTGATACACGTCTATTTGACAAGGCAAAGGCTAGTACTGGTCCTGATCCTCCCATTATTTTGTATGAAGAAAAACCTAAAAAACGTTTTTCATTCCGCTCAAATTCCACACCTATAAAATTCCCAAAAAAAGGAAGGAATTTGATAATGGCATCAAGCATGGTCATAATCATCATAGAATAGAGTATACTTGCATATTTCTTTGCCCCTATAGACACTTGAACTTTCTTATTTCAGGAATATGAGATATAATCTTATTGGGCACACAAATGACCAGTTTTAGGAAACTTATTGAAAAAAATTAATCTTGAATACTTGTTTCTAGATGAGTACTAGAAAAATATAAGGTTTTTTTTTTAGATTCCCCATTCTGAAAACGAGTTAAACGTAAAAATCAAAATCAGTTTATTCCTTGAATCGAGAAAATTTAACCTTGATTCTAGTATTTTCTTGGGGTAAGAAATTTATTTTTGGCTGTGAATATCTAATCATCAGTAGATAACTTGTATTGGATAATGCACATCCAAACCGTGTATTTTGAATAATAGATATATTAGTATGAATTAATTGAAACATTGGGTTATAGTAAATGAAATAATTTTGGAACCTTGATTTAAGGCCTATAGAATGCATACATATCTATCATATTGAATGCAACACTAGTAATGCAATTGATTGTTTACCTTTAATTGATGTATGATTTATTTATTTGTTTATTATATAAAAACCACTTGTAGAGGTTGAGGCCTGTATATAACAGGGAGATCTAAGGTGGTGCCTTTTATACTCTGTGTATGGTCAGGGATGCAGTAACAACTGATTACACCACTATATTACTTAGACAAAAACCAACTTAATTTTCAGCTGGCTCAATTTGCCTGTAATTAAGAGCGAGTTTCCTTGTATTGAGATAAAAGTGGCATATCAAGACAGAGATGGTTTTGAAAGAAAAAGTACCCTTCTCGAGCACAACAAAAAAAGCGAGGTAAGAAATATGAGTAAATATATGTATGATATCTGACCGGAAAACAATAATATATTAGGAAGCAGCGGCAAATGTTGGTTCGCTATACTCTCTCCAGGGGGCACCCCAAGCTGGCCCCACTCCCCTTCCGCCCAACACTCGGTCAGTTTGAGGTAGCCAGCCGGTGGATACGGTTCAATTTTTCTTTCGTTGTGTTGTGTCAGTCAGTGCGTCTCACAATACTGAAGTTTTGTGACGGATGCAAGGTAGAATATGACGGACGCAGGGCTGATTGCCCTCATTGCAAAGATGACATGGACTACATTGAGCAAAAGGAGAGAAGAAAAAGTGAACGTGAGGAACACGAAAAGGAAGCTCAACCGCCGGCAGCTTCAGGTGGGGCTACAGCAGGGGCTTATGGGAAGTCCAAAGCAAAGACTGATCTGAATGGATCTTTGCATGAACTGGAGGATCTATCTGGCATTCTGGAGGAGTTTAACAAGTTGTCCTTGGACTTGAATGGGAGGATGGCAAAAATGGAAGGCATGATGGCGCAGTTGATGGCGTGCATTCCAGAAAAGCAAGAAGGCGCCCAGGCTTCAGTGCACCGGCGGAGCTCCAATTTCAGGTCCCCAGTACCGGGACCCAAGCCAGAGGTCCCTCCTGTCAGGGTCGCAGACCCAGAGGATGCGGGGAGGATGTCGTGGATGCCGCTGTCATGGATGGCGCTAAACTGGAGGCTGGGATTTACAATCTAGGGGGAAGACTGATCCAGAATTTTAGTAAGTTTGATCTGAGAAGATTTCTCCTGGCTGCTGAGAGAAGGAAGCCCCTGCATGTAAATAATCGGGAGAAGTTGATCTATCTTCTCACAAGATTGATGGAGGATTTGTCGAGTAGGGCGTTTAACATCTCCGGGTTGCTTCAACATATCTCTTGCATTTCGTGGATGGCTTCTACAGATATTTATGCTACTGAAGCCCTAGTGGAGTATGACTATGAGATGAGGGATAGTGCTCGTGAATTTGGGTGCAAAGCCTTTGTGGGGGGGTGACACTCATCTGTCTTACATGTACCTTGGAACTAGTGGTACTAAGGCCCACAGGTACCAGTCAAGCAGGGGCTCAGGTAGTTCTCAAGGAGGGAGGAGCCAGGGCTACAACCAGGGGGCCGGATCAGGGAGACGACAACCCCTGACAGGATGGAGAAGGGTCGCTTCAGAACGGGGCATATGCTTCGACCATGCCCAGGGGCATAGATGTGATGGGTGTAGGTACAGGCATAGAGTTGTACATGTGGATCTAGTGACCATTCAATGCTGAACTGCCCTCATTATCGACGGGGCGGCGACAGAAATAGTGATCAGGGGGGCTCAGCGTTACTTCCCGGTCAAAACAAAGACTGTGACCAAATGCAAAGCTGTGAGTTGAACCCATCTACGTGTCATGTTGATGTGAATAGCCCTTGTATACGTGATAATTGCTTGTTTTCCACACCTGTTGATACGTGTACAAACTTTGTTGTTGACAATCGTGGGGGCCGCCATTTTTTTCAGAGCCGCCTGCGCGATTCAAATTCGACTTGGTGCTCTGGGTGCGCTTACATTGTGCTACAGATGCAGGTCATGTGACTGCGTCACCCCACACTCTTAGAGTCAAGGACTTGTTATTCAGAGGACAGGACATGGATGTGTTTATCACCAGCTCAAAAACTATTTAATTCAAGAAGCGGGTCCTGCTAATTCCAGTATTAAACGCTGGTGACTCGCCATCGTTTCCTTTTACATACCAGGCTTTTTGCATTGAGCTTCAATCTACTTGTAAGCGTGCTGGTCTCACAGGAGATTACGCTACGCATAGTCTAAGGAGGGGGGCGGCTACTTATCTAGCCTCCTTTCTTCCTCTTCATGAAGTCAAACGCTATGATGACTGGAAATCTTTGGCTGTATTATATTACATTTCTGATAAGTGTCGTAGGACCAAGGATGTGTTAGTGGCGTGCCACTGGGGGTCTTGGTAATAGGCAAAAGTGTTGTTTGTTTGGCTTTTGGCCTTATATTGTTCAGAATGTGTATCAAAAAATTAGGCAAAAGTGTATCCATGTCTTTGTCATCTATGTCTATGTCATCTATGTCTATTCATCTTAGGGCTTCATTAATATATGTATGATATCTGACCGGATAACAATAATATATTAGGAAGCAGCGACAAATGTTGGTTCGCTATACTCTCTCCAGGGGGCACCCCAAGCTGGCCCCACTCCCCTTCCACCCACGCTTGGTCAGTTTAAGGTAGCTAGCAGGTGGATAAGGTTCATTTTTTCTTTTTGTTGTAATAAAGAGGCCTTATCTTGTTCAGAATGTGTATCAGGAATTTAGGCAAAAGTGTATCCATGTCTTTGTCATCTATGTCTATGTCATCTATGTCTATTCAACTTAGCGCTTCATTAATATATATGTATATACATATATATATATATATATATATATAAAAGAGTCAATAAGAGTTCTATATATATATAGAAAAGAACGACTATGAAAGAGACTATTAATGTAATATTTGTATAAGCAAGTGTATGCATACGGAAATCAATTTAATTCAGGCAATTATAATCTATTTCCACACAGGTAATGAGTATACATTTTATAAACGATGAAACAGGAAATGTGGACACTTTACAGTATAACTTTGTATTTATTGCATGATTTCACAATAATATCTACCAGCAAAGCCATGGAATTAGCTTTCCATGGTGATCATACCATTGGTGCAGAGTTGAACTGCACAATTTACCTTTCTCTTCCCACACAGCCTTGTTCGTACTGGAGATGTGGGGGTTCTGTGGAGAATACAACAGCAGAGGTCAACAGGAACATCAGGAGGTGGACGGATGCTACCACTCCTTCCGTGTGTCACATCAACAAGCACAACCTGACTCAAGTTATAGACGTGCGGAGGACCTACGAATTAAGACCATGTGTGGCGTATGCAGGAACTTTTACTTTTATAAGTTTAATATTGTGCATGTGCATGTGTTGGGGGTTTCGAGAGAAAATCAAAGCTTGCAAACAGAGGATCAAACCCTGCATATTATGAATCATGGAGAGCCTGCTGCATTAGTGCATCTTGCAGTGGGCCATCATGATGCAGCCTTGATATGTAACTCATTAGTGCTGCATATAAGCATCGTGCTGACCCTACCTGATTCATACACACCAAAGGGTCGTCATGATGCAACAATTTAGCACTGGTTACAATGCAGCATCGATGAGTTACTTGCTGGGGATATATTGGTGCATTATGACTACAATGCCCCTTTTTAATGACAAGCCATCCTTAATTGTGAAAGGGACACGCTAGTTGAACCTACCGTAAAACCTCACTCATAGGTAAACCTCACCTATAGGTCGAATTTGACTTTCGAGGCAAAAAATTGACTTACAGCAAAATGTCTTAAATTTAATGAAAAGCTCACTGATAAGTGGAATTGGGCTTGGGAATCTTTTTGAGACACACTCCCCCCCCCCTTTCCCCATAACCACCTTTTCTCCGGGTCAAGTGAGTAATTTTAATAGTATTTTGCCCTTAAGACGATCCCTCTACTTGTGTGAAACAGAAATAGCTTTAACAAGACAAAAAACAATCCCCTAAAAAGTGTATTTCACTGTCTAAAGAATAACTTTTTTTGGGGTGCCTAAATCATATTATTCTTTTTCAAGACCTCCCTTATAAGTTAAAATTGGATGCTTAGGATGAAAAAAAATTGAATCATAGCGACTCATGGGTTTGTATGCTGTTGGCTTGCCTAGGAAGCAGCAAGTGCCATTAGAGGTCAAGGTCTACAAGCAGAATGTGACTAAAATTACCTCCAGGGGGCGGTGACAAAAAATTACAATAAAAGCGTATTTATGCTTTGCTTAACGTTTTTTTAAAAATAATTTATGTTAATGTCTACAAATTTACGTTAATACCAGGGAATATTTGAAATTTACCCTGTGATCTTCAATCTTCCACGCTAATTTAGGCTAATTTACTCTTTTTTTTCAAAGGTGGTATTGGAAAAAAGAGTAAATCAGCATAAAAAAACATAGAAATATCCGTAACATAAAGACCCATCCCCCAGAAAAGACTCTTTCGTAACACGTACTTAAACTATGACAAATTATGCTTTGTAACAGCCCCCCATGTATGAAATCAATGTTTGCAATCTCCTGTGTACTTGGCCAATATGGACAATCTGGATGAAATGAAAAATGTGAGAGGGGTCATTTATAGACTAGTTTTAAGTAATGCCCTGAGCATGCACTGACTAGTTATTTGATTCTAATGCATATATATATATAATTATAGATCAGCTTTTAGGTTTGATATGCTATGCTCTACAGACTAATGTAAGAGTGTACCAATTTGTCTTATATATAGACAAAATACTAGATGATGAGGATATTGACATGCTGGTAGGCACATGTGTTGCTGAATTACATGATTAAGACGTGGCTACATACCACTCAACACAAACCCTACACTCTCATTGCTAGAGATGTATTTGGAGCAAAATGTGTCAGTTAGATCAATTGTAGTCACATATTTTTCTCCTCCCGATTTAACATCAAGTTTAGGGGGGCAGAACTGCTGGTGTGGTCATACTGATGCTATCCAATGCAGACAGCCAGTACACCTGTGGCTTTCAATTGCATCTAATTAAAGGCGTAGCGAAGTCAGTCTGACTATTATACACTACATGAATATTGCCATTTAAGCAAAGATGAGACTGCTTAAACTCACACTTTAAGCATATTTAATGTTGGTAAATGCCAGTAAAGCCGCTTTAACGTCATAATGACATTTCACTGATATTTACATGACTTTTAGTTAACATAAAGCACCTTAAGATATGACTTTAAGCAATAGAAAGTGTGATTAAATACCAACATTCATACAGTGATAGTAATGTACAAAACAGTAACCAAGCAAGCCTCATTATAATTAGGGAGTGGTCATTTTTTAACAACAGGGGGGGTCGGTGGATTTTCGCGTGAGCGGGTCGAAATTTTTTAGTCCCCCCCGTAGAAGGGTTCACAAATTTTTCGGTCCCCCCCCTAGGCAGGTTGAAAATGAGCGCGGACGACCCCTTTGAGCTATAGTAACGCGCGGGCTTTTTCGCTAAAAAGGGGTGTAATTTTTTTGGTCCCCCCCTCGAGAGGGGTCCAAATTTTTTTGGTCCCCCCCCAAATCCACCAACCCCCCCCTGTTGTTAAAAAATGACCACTCCCTTATATTCGATGTATTCATGTAGCATGATGTAGCCGTAGGCTTTGGAGGGAACGCTGCCGGCACAGGAGGAGTAGGCAGCCGAAGTGACAAACTTGTATATTAACGTAAAACGCCATGCAATGCCATGGATCCGTGGTGTACAATGTATCATATGCAAACAAGTGATGTTTTCGATTTATTCTACCTATAACACAACAGCAACCATCTACGATCATTTAGTTTTTTAAATTATGAAAATCCCCCCTGAAATAACGATTTTAGAGCTGATTTTGAGTGGGTTGATGGACAGGATGACTGTGGTACGTCCCGCTCACACCAGCGTGGCGTACCACTGTTGTACGCCCTGCTAACAGGCATATGAGGTTCAGTGCTTTAAATATACAACCTCCGTATGCTTTGTTGTTGTATGTAGAATAATCTATAGGAGTAGGAGCAGCTCCGGATATAGGCAGGATCACAGACAGGAGACATACACTGAGTTGTACTACCCTACAGCTAATTTAGCCTTTCCTGAGCCGAAGAACCTGGTTATGTTTTTGTGGGGAATTACCACCAAGTAAACAAACAGAACCCTACAAAGGAGCTAGCAATGTATTGGTCACCTGAGGTTTTATGTATGGAATACTTTGTTTAGGAATGTATGCTATTTCAGATATGCCTGAGTGTGTAATAATGGGTTTTAGTGAAACCTACTTGTTTTCAATAGTGTGTGCCATGTAAATAGTCATCCTTTAACTAACAATCAAATTGACATGTGAGTTGTCTCGAGAAGGGAAAAAGTTCAAATACCTGAAATTATACCAGCGAATACCCATCTCTATGTCTATGATTATCGTAGACTATAATGGTCGTAGTAGTTATGCAGAATATCAGAATATAGATATTTTTTTGTTAAACTTCATACATTTTGTAAAATTACTTTTAAGACATATACTAAATGAAACTCAATCAGAATTCCCAAAAAACCTTACAGAATGTATAACAATATTATAGCTGAATCAAAATATATACACAAGAAAATGTTGTCAAGATTAATTGATCTGGCCAACAATGGTATGTTTCAGGTTACATACCCTCTTTCAATCGGGTAGGTCAGAGGTCCGAAACGTACCCTTGAAAATAAGGCCCAAAAAAAGGTTTGTTTCAGAACAAACAGAGCCGACCCTCTTTATGGGTTTTTAATGCAATTCTGAAGAATCTTTCATATTTTCACTATTTTTTTGGTAAATTTTAAATGTGAAGATTTTTGAGGAAATTTTAGGGGTGGTAGAGGGCCTGGCTAGTACTTTCAGATAAAAAGAAAAAAAGTTGAAGAAAAAAAAATCTGGCCTATACCGACCATAGACTTTCTTCCCATGTTATTACCTGAAACAATATTTTTCTTTTATATTTGGCCTAACTTATGAGCTATTGTACACTGTCCATGTAATATTGCTTGTCTTCTTCCATCATGCTTTAATGTACATGTGTAAAGTGTATTTACACATGAATTTTATCACAGATATTACACTTTCTTTTAGAGATACAAGATTTACAATGCTTAAGTAGTGCAATGGCCGTATTTAATACCCCCCCCGCTCTATTGAATACAATGTGGCCATATTTAATTGGCTAAGTAGAGTTTTCTTTCCTTCGTTAAATGGCTTCAAATTGAAAAGATGAACACAAGTAACAACTACATTGATACCCTTCTGATGCATTTCATTCGTGGACGCTGGGGCGCAGCCCACTCAGCTTACGGCTTTCAGGGATACTGCCCCAACCCTCACTTGTGAAATACAGCAGAGAAAGTATCAATAGGCGTAGGCATTTGTATATATTTGCATGTTCATAACTTTCACTACCACTGTAATATTGTCTCACAAATATCATACAGTTGACTATTAAGTTGTCACTACCAGCTAACATGATAATATTTTAGATCAGTTGATATTTAATACTTACGGTGCTGGAGTATCTTCATATAATCTGACATTGCTTGACTCCTGCCTGGCAATTAGCGTTGTAAAGAAATGCTATATAGAGTGCATCCGTTTGAGAGAGCATCTTTTTAATGAGTTTTTAGAATATCCTGACTGTCACTAGTAGTATGGCAGAGGTGTACGGAGCAAATCCTGTTAACGCAGGTGGGCAGGGGGCCCACTCCTTGCTAGCTTTAGATATCATGTTTTATTTGTGATGGTGTTTTTACTCACTTGTATAGGAATCGTAAAAAAGGAGTTTTGAGCCCCCACTACTGCAAAAGTTTCTATGAAAAAGGTTAGAACCATGATCTTTTATAACTACAAAAACAACAACCCTAAGGATCCTGCCCCTACGCCATATTATGATGAAAAGAAAAATAAATCACAACAAATATTATTTATTTTTAATGATTTAAGCAGTCTCCATTTAGCCAGATCACGGATAGCATCTTCAGGTAGGAGCTGGCACCACAACCCCCCCTAGTGTGACGAGGGGCTTCATTACCTGGCAACCAACCATGTAAACAAAGAGTGGACATAGTTTTCTGAGCAGTAGATCTGTGATGACCTGTGCATATTACTTTTTCAGTTATAATGTATGTTCATTGAGGCTGGTTAAATTGGATTACTGTGTAAATAAATCAGGCCGAAACCTTCTGGAGAGTCATTGTGTTTATTCGCTAGTATCCACGGGTGATGGCAGGCATACACTCAGGCCCTGGCTAAGTAGTAATAGCGTTCTCCGCGCAGAGTTATGCGCATGCGTTTATTAAAAACAATCGGGTAACGATAGTTTTACGACAATAGCGATGAAGTTAACTCGACCGGCATCGGTACAGTTAGTACCAATCCACCAACCATCACTTCATACTCTGACAAATCAAAACCAACCAAATTAAAGCCACCCCCTCTTTACAACACCTCCTGTGATTGGTCAGCCGAACAATGTCCGTTTTTATTGGTGGCTGGACATGACTGGCATTCTGATCAGAACCCCTGTGTGGTTAGGACCATAGGGGTATAAAAGGTAGTGATTGGAGGTCAAAGTGATTTTCTGTTGGACAGTCAACATAGGACCGGTTGGTGCAGTGCTGTGGTTCCACCTTTGACATTACACCGGTGTGGTTCCTGGCTAAGTAGTACTAGCGTTCTCAGTGCTAACACATGACTTTGCTTGTCAGCCTGCAGGGTTTAGGTCGCAGATACAAGTGGAGTCATGTGACCTCACTCTCCAATACTGATGTTTAGTAAGTTGCCTTCGATGGAGAGTGCTAAAGACCTTTATGCTAGGATAATGCATGGGGGACCAGCATATGTTGTTTATTTTTATTATCATAATATAAAGAGTATACCAGTGTTTATTATTCACATCATGGACCACTATATGATATGGATAGTATAACATACTGTGTTTATAATGAATACAGCACATTGACAATCCATAGAACACTTTAACATAATACCTATCTCAATGAAACGTTAGTTTACTAGAGCATATTATATGTAAAGAAAGTGACCATATTTTATTACATCAACTATCACAAGTTATCACAGAAAAAAAATCGCAGTTCCGATTTAAGTCATGGAGGTTTACATAGTCCAAACAGAGTAACCCCCTGGTGGTGGAGAGAGGTGATGCATAATTTCACCTCATCCTGTATTTTATACCAACCCTGCCTGAATAGTAACTCTCTAGTCAATATATGTGTGCATACGTACACACCAATGATGCATGGCTAGTGGTATGGGGGGGGGGGGTACGGGTAATATCTCAGTGAGTATGGAGGAAATGGCTGCATTAGACAGGGTTAATGTAGGTGAGATGGGCAAAGTGTGCTGCAGGCAGCAGGATGGTATTATGTTCTACACAAGGCGAACAACCTCTGGTTATTAATAAACAAATGTTCATGACTGCCCTTTCTGTGTTTATTATTTGTATTTTTGAATTCCGATTCAGAATCATGATAAGAGGGCCTAAAATATCTACTTTCCATGTCGTTCAAATGTAAATAAACTGTCATTTGTGACACCACAGGGCAGTGAAGTACAAGCATGGGCTATTTCACAGAGCTTTCCATCGGTAAATCATTAGGACTGTCATTTACCATAACAAACAAAAACAACTAGAAACATATTGACTGTGCTTATGTACTAGCGTAGTCATTCTCTACGGCCCGTGGAGAAACTGATGCTCATTCTTCATAGGATATTTCCCCATGATGACAAAATAGCTATAAAACCTGTTCTTTAAGATCATTTTAAAATTGTAATAACAATAACCCCATGCATATAATGATTATAGAGATCCTCTGTGATCAGTCTAAACTCCCAGTTTTCTCATTTTTCATCTATACCTGACTATATTCCTATGGCAATACTATTAAGCTATGAATGCGATACAAATTGTCAGAATATAAATTCTCACCCTATTTGCCTAAAGTCAAGGATCTATGCTGATAAAATATTGGAGGACCTGTGATCCCGGGATGAAAGTAAATGTAGGGTCCTTTGGAAGATGAGGGTACAGATCAAACATGCTAAGGCGTTGAAGATCACAGGTCCGCAGTGGTGTATAGAGGGTAAGAAGTCTGGGAGTCTGTCAGTTGCTTCTTTAGAGATGTCCCCAAAGCTACTTACAGGGTCTCTCACTTTTGTTTCTGCTAATCAGAGTTTTTATCATTGATGGTTTTGGCCACTGGATAGTTTCCTTTATGATATCCTCCTAGACTGTTTACTGTCAGATGCTAAGAGTATCTCCACAGACACTGAGAGTCATCATTCAATGAAATAATAATGTGAGCTTTATTGGGATTTATAAGAGAGAAAAAGAGCTATAGGGCACACACTGAAATAGTAATGTGAGCTTTATTTGGATTTATAAGATAGGAAAAGAGCTATGGGTCGCACACCGGAATAGTAATATGAGCTTTATTTGGATTTATAAGATAAGAAAAGAGCTATGGGTCACACACTGGAATAATAATGTGAGCTTTATTGGGATTTATAGGAGAGAAAGGAAATTAGTGTGTTTATGTCTCTTTATCCTGGTACCCAACCTTTTACTATGATGTTAGTTACAAACGCTGATGATGATAATTTGTTTTAATCCCCCCCCCCCTGCATAGCATGGGACAGGCACACAAGGCTTTCTATAGGTTATGCCAAAATAAGGAAAATCTGTCAAAGCAATTCGGAGACTCCGGATGGGACAGGAGTGAAGTAAGGAACTACAGAAAGGGAGGAAGGAAATAAGCCTGGCTATTGGTATGGTAGAATTTAGAACTTGTGCCAAATACTTGGTAACATTATATGTGTAGGACAGTTAGGACAATCTTAAGGAAAGCCCCATTGGAGTATGAAGGTCCCGTTTAAGCGTGGGACAACGGATTGAGTAACACATAACAAGGACAAGGAAATGACAGAACAAACAACAAAAAAACAAGATGGCCACAGGGTGTGGGGATGAAGGCCTGGGCAATTACAAATACTAAGGGGATCTTGGACATTACTATTGCTCTTAATCTTCTGATGCTTTTGTGGGATAACTATAACACCTTTATGTCACCCTGTCGTCTTACCCCCACGTGACATTATTATATCCTCCAACAGATTTTCTGATTATTTTCTGATTATATTGTGACTCTCAGTTCAACTGCCTCTAGCATGTTTGTTGCTTCACTTAACCTCCTTTCTATTCCCTAAATGAATTGCCTCATACATCTATTACACAAGTTGTGGATGTCTTATGCTATTTGATGAGTATATACTGCGGTCTTAATGAAAGTGCACAATGTAATAACACTACTGCTATCCTACAGTCAGGGACCTATACATATCTAATGCATGCTTGTTCTATATCTGCGTCTTACTTCTTAAGTATTTTTCGCTTCTCCCTATTCTTTGTCTGGATACTTACCCAACAGTTTTGTGTGCTTAAAAGAAAACACCACTCTAGTTTTATGATGGCTTAAATCGATGGTCTTGGTGTTAATTAAGAAAATTCTAACACATTTTGTTAACCATGAGCTATTATAAGGGAGCACAGAAGGCTTATCTGCTGCAGCCCATGACGTCACCATTGGGGCAAATACACCCCAGTAGTGCCTGTACAGCACTGTTAGTCTACACCAAGATGCCCCTTGTCGGTTTCCTTCACACTACTTGTAGATTTCTCTTGACAAGTAGCACCAAATAACCCCATTGAAGTGCCCTACATAATATCATGACGTTGTAGATGTCATATTTCTAATTAGAACCCCACAAATATAGTTTGATTACAGCCTCCAGGCTTAAACAATGCAGCACCCAGTGTATTTGCCCCAATGGTGACGTCATGGGCTGCAGCAGATAAGCCTGCTGTGCTCTCTTATAATAGCTCATGGTTAACAAAATGTGTTAGAATATTCTTAACTAATACCAAGACCATTGATCTAAGCCGTCATAAAACTAGGGTGGTGTTTTCTTTTAAATGCTTAAATCCTGTTACTGGCAGAGGATGAATGGAAGGGATTTCATACTTTGTTTTATGATGTTTCAGTATTCGAACCAAAGTCAAATAGAAAATTATTTAAAGAGCCTGGCATTGGAAATATGAGAAAGAAAGGCAGTGATAAAATCAGAATATAATACATCCGGATTGATACATGGCAGGAAGCATGTTAAAGATTCTCATCAGACCGCAGTATATACTCATTGAATAGCATAAGACATCGACAACTTGTCTAATAGATGTATGAGGCAATTCAGTTAGGGAATAGAAAAGGAGGTTAGGTGAAGCAACAAACATGCTAGAGGCAGTTGAACTGAGAATCACAATATAATCAGAAAATAATCAGAATATCAGTTGGAGGATATAATAATGTCCCCTGGTGGGAAGACGACAGTGTAGCATGAACGTGATATATGTATCCCACAGAAGCATCAGAAGATTGGTAACAATAGTCGTGTATGGACATAGGGTGGTAAAGATGTAACAAGATGTACCAGCAGCTAGATGTGACATGGTTAAACATCAGATTATTGTCAGGATGAAGATGAGAGGGAAAATATTGGGGACACAGGTGAGGAGACATCAAAGGATCAGAGATCTTAGTAGGAAGTGGGAAGGGGGATAAAATTGAATTTGAGAAGGTTTTCAGCCACATAAGAAAAATAAGATGGAGAGAGGCTCTAGGGACATGAAGATAAACCAACTATGAGGCAATCACTTTGGTGAATACCAGAGGGAGGAACTGTGTGTTTGATAAGAGGAAGTGTGTGTGGTGTCCGGGCAAATTAAGATGAGTGAGAGGAGAAAAGCACAGAGGTTGAAGCTGATATCAGCAGTAATTGGACATACAGCTAGCAGTAGTGATGAAGGATAAGGTAATTTCCTGATACAAATGTTTATTTTTTTAGATACAAGATTTAGTAACCTTAAGTACGGGCAGGCCCATATTCAATGGCTCCCATTGAATACAATGTGGCAGTATTGAATAGTCTAAGAAAAAATTGTATTTCCTTCATTAGCCTTCAACTCAAAAAATAACCATGAATGCCATTTGTGAAATATATTAAAGACACTAGCAATGAGCATTTGTCTATTTTACCATGGCTACTTGGCAATGTCTTGAATTTATATTAAAGTACTCCCGCCTCATAAATTGCTTACACTTTATCTTCTCTTTTACAGCATCTTGGGAAACTCTAAAATACTATTGCATTATGCAGTTAAATGTTTCCTCATCCATTAACTGTCTTAATCCTTTACATTTCCCAAACCTCTGATAAACAGCTCCATAATCCAGCTTAAGGATATTCTCCAGTTACTGTTGTCCTTCAGTGGTCTAATCCCTGAATATCCTCTCTTTTTCTGATCATGAAGACATTCAGTCTCCCCTCACTGTCTTCTATGTGCACCTGTTTATCGACTTAATGGAAGAGGTTTGCATTTCCTATGATTTCTTCATTTTTTTATTTTTTTACTTTAGTCTTGTTTCATACTACACCTTTTTTACTTATAATAAGTGAAGATCCTCGGCTCATGAGTGTTTCAACTCATTGTTATATTTTCAGCTCATCAACTAAACAATTATAACGGTGTCTCAAAATTTGGAGAGATAAACCCTAACCCTAACTGCGTTGTCTTAGACAAATGCATGGCCAAGTCTTTATTGTAATCTGTGGCCAAAACAGTCAGCATAAGAACCACAGCATGATCCACTGCAAGAGAGAAGACTGTGATAGGTTCTTTATAATCCTTTCTGTGTGTGCATTTGTAGAACGGCAACAACTAAGGCAGCTTAACATAATCACAATCTTCAAGAGGGCCTTAAGAAACCATACTGAAAGATCTGAGGGTAGCACGTGAAGTTGAGATCATGATATTTTGTTGGATACGACCGATTCCACAAGCACCCACACAGGGTTCTTGGTTAAATGCAACACCTGGCAGGCAAGCAGGTATGGTTTTTTTGGATATGTACTAGAAATGCTGAATAGGAAGTCGGGTAGAGTATAACACTGAGCCTCCTATTTCGATAGAGGTGATTAACCAGCCTCCGTGTTTCCTCAAACCTCCGTATTTCCTCAAACCTCTGTATTTTGACAGGATGATCGTTTAATGGTGTTCCTTTTTAACAAATTAATATATTTTAATCAAAAAGTAGGCCTAATTTGTACAAATAATGAAGACATAAGCAATGGAGAGGGGGGGGCCTTTTTTTTGCGAACCAAATCATGCAGGCACAGAGACCGGAAATGAGGCCCGTGCAGGGTGTCATGGCAGCCTCTCTGTGTGTTTGGAGTGATGCAGGTTAATAAATTGCCCTTTTCTACTTTATTATAAGGCAAACATCTAAAAATAAATACAGGATCAGTATAAATTCTGTACTTCCCTTATAAAGGGTTTCAACGAAAGACAGGGACTTTCGAGGGCAAACTGTCGGGCAAATACAGAACTTACACAAATCCTGTACACATATTGAAATTTTTTCAATTGAGTGTTTGATTCACATGTACTAGTCTTTGATACAAGGCATCCATATATAAAATTATGAGTTATGAAGTAATTTATCGCAGGCACTCATGCTAAATGATGGTTCTTCAATGCTTTAAGAGTGTGAGACCACATACTTGATACAACTAGTTTTATCTAGACTAACATGAACTACGCATGTAAGGAGGAATATCCCATCGTCATTTTGATACTTGATAAGGTCAATGTTTTGATGTGAGAAGCCAACAACATGGAGACAGTGATGTATTACCTGTACAGTACGGTGACACACCATAGTCGACTATTGATAGCAAGCTATAGGTCATCCAACTAAAAGGCATGAAACTGATATTTCTCTTAAAAAATTAAATGGTTTCTCATTACCACACAAATATTGGCATATTTGGTTTCAAATTGAAGCTTTAAAGTGCTTCTAGATTTAAAGCACTACATATTTACTTCCAGATTATGCAGGTAACAGTCCATCATGCCGTGTGTGAGAAAAAATAAATCATAAATCACGGGTCTGTTTGTCATGCAGCATTGCCCAGACTTATACTAAGGGTCCTGAGTCACGTACTAGAGTAGCCGTTATCTACACCACATGAAGAAAGTGATGCTCATTCTCCAGAATGACAGCACTTAAATGCCTACAAAACCAATCTTTAAAGATAATTTAAAAAATCTAATTTGCAATAACCCCATGACATGAACACAGAGATCCACTGGGGCGTTGGGCTACATCACACCTGGCTCCACCTGTGGAGAAACCTGTCGTTTAAAAAGATCTGTGTGGACCTGTGTTAATGCCCTGCCTTCATTTTAGACTATACCTGATTAGATTCCTAATATAATACTATATAGCTATAATATAAGAAAACAAATCCTTACCCCATTTGCCTAAAGTCAAGGATCTATGCTAATTATATATTAGAGGACCTGTGATTCTGGGATGAAAGTCAATGTAGGGTCCTTGAGAGGATGAGGATCAGACACTTTGAGACTTGTGAGATCACACAGGTCGGCAGTCTGCAGTTGATAAAAGGTAAGCAGTCTGGGAGTCGGCAATCTGCTTCTTTCCCAAGGCTACTTACAAGAGTCTCTCACCTTTGCTTCTGCTAATCAGAGTTTTTATCATTGATGGTTTTGGCCACTGGATAGTTTCCTTTATGATATCCTCCTAGACTGTTCACTGTCAGATCCTAAGAGTATCTTCACAGACACTGCTGAGGGTCATCATTCAATGAAATAATAATGAGAGCTTTATTGGGATTTATAAGAGAGGAAAAGAGCTATAGGGCACACACTGAAATAGTCATGTGAGCTTTATTGGGATTTATAAGAGAGGAAAAGAGCTATAGGGCACACACTGAAATAGTCATGTGAGCTTTATTGGGATTTATAAGATAGGAAAAGAGCTACGGCTCACTCTCACCAAACCAGTGCAACTAAAAAAGTGACGTACATGATCGGCGGACGTACATGATCGGCGGACGTACATGATCGGCGGACGTACATGATCGGTGACGTACATGATCGGTGACGTACATGATCGGTGACATACATGATCGGTGATCTATTGACTGCCCTACCCTTTATGAAGATGATAAAACATAAATAAACCTTACCAAGGTGTACATACGATGTGTCTCTTGAAATGTAATATGTTAGCAATGTATAGATGCGACTATTAAGGTCATTTTTCATGGCATTTTAATACTGATCATGTACGTCATGTGACGTACATGATCGGTGACGTACATGATCGGTGATTTATTGACTGCCCTACCCTTTATGAACATGATAAAACATGAATAAACCTTACCAACGTGTACATATGATGTGTGTATTGAAATGTTATGTGTTAGAAATGTATAGATGCGACTATTAAAATCATTTTACATGACATTTCGATCCCGATCATGTACGTCATGTGACGTACATGATCGGCCATTATTTATTGACTGTCTTAATTACCCTTTCTGACCATATATAAAACATAAATCAATCATAGCAAGGTGTACATATGTTGTAGGTCTAAATATGTATAATCATAGACATGTGAAGCAGTGGGTAATGAGGAAATGTTACATGACATTCCAAGCCGATCATGTACGTCATGTGACGTACATGATCGGTTACACATTGAGCCCCCCCCTATAAATATTTTGGGAGGTTTTTTTTTCTAATAAACTCCCCAAAGACACATTACAGCCTGTAGGTATGGTTGGGAGAGTTAAACATCGTAGTGCAGGGGGTAAAAGATGGGTTTTGTACTCTGCCGATCATGTACGTCCGCCGATCATGTACGTCCGCCGATCATGTACGTCACTTTTTTAGTTGCACTGATTTGGTGAGAGTGAGCCTATGGGTCACACACTGGAATAGTGATGTGAGCTTTATTGGGATCTATAGGAGAGAAAGGAATTTGGTGTCTTTATGTCTCTATATCCTGGGGCCCAACCTTTTACTATTATGGCTTGTAATGTTAGTTACAAACACTGATGATGATAATTTGTTTTAATCCCCCCCCTACAGTGCATGGGACAGGCACACAAGGCCCTCTATAGATAATGCCAAAATAAGGAAAACTCAGAGACTCTGTATGGAACTGAAGTGAAGTAAGGGACTACAGAAAGGGAAGAAGAGATCCTACAGTCAGGGACCTATACATATCTAATTTGTGCTTGTTCTATATATATATGCTTCTTACTTCTTAAGTATTTTTCGCTTCTCCCTATTCCTTGTCTGGATAATTACCTAACACTTTGTGTGCTTAAATGCTTAAATCCTCTTATTGGCAGAGGATGAATGGAAGGGATTTCATACTTTGTTTTATGATGTTTCAGTATTCAAACCAAAGTCAAATAGAAAATTATTTAAAGAGCCTGGCATTGGAAATATGAGAAAGAAAGGCAGTGATAAAATCAGAATATAATACATCCGGATTGATACATGGCAGGAAGCATGTTTCAGATTCTCATCAGACCGCAGTATATGGCTGTGTCTCACGACCTTGGGCCAATGTTTTTGTCTCTGACCGGGTGCCAGCTCTGACCGGGTGCCAGCTCTGACCGGGTGCCAGCTCTGACCGGCCTGAATAAAATCGGGTTATTTAGGGCAGATGGAGATAGAATTTGGCTGAAAAGGTTAATGGATGTTATAACTCTCTAAACTAGTCATTAATTGTCCATTTTTATCATCATCTGCCCTAAATAACCCGTTTTTATTCAGGCCGGTCAGAGCTGGCACCCGGTCAGAGCTGGCACCCGGTCAGAGCTGGCACCCAGTCAGAGACAAAAATATTGGCCCAAGGTCGTGAGACACAGCCATATACTCATTGAATAGCATAAGACATCCACAACTTGTGTAATAGATGTATGAGGCAATTCAGTTAGGGAATAGAAAGGAAGTTAGGTAAAGCAACAAACATGCTAGAGGCAGTTGAACTGAGAATCACAATATGATCAGAAAATAATTAGAAAATCAGTTGGAGGATATAATGATGTCCCCTGGTGGGAAGACAACAGTGTGGCATAAACGTGTTATACTTATAATCCCACAGAAGCATCAGAAGATTGGTAACAATAGTTGTGTATGGACATGGGGGTGATAAAGATGTAACAAGATGTACCAGCAGCTAGACATGGCATGGTTAAACATCAGATTATTGTCAGGATGAAGATGAGAGCGGAAATATTGGGGAAACAGGTGAGGAGACATTAAAGCATCAGAGATAGGAGTTGTAGGAAGTCGGAAGGGGGGACAATATTGACTCTGAGAAGGTTTTCCGACAGACCCGAAAGATGAAATGGGGAGAGGCTCTAGGGACATGAAGATAAACCAACTATCACTTTGGTGAACACCAGAGGAAGGAACTGTGGACTTGATAAGTGGAAGTGTGTGTGGTGTCCGGGCAAATTAAGATGAGTGAGAGGAGAAAAGCACAGAGGTTGAAGCTGATATCAGCAGTGATTGGACATACAGCCAGCAGTAGAAATGAAGGATAAGGTAATTTCCTGATACAAATGTTTATTATTTTAGATACAAGATTTAGTAACCTTAAGTACCGGTAGGCCCATAGTCAGTGGCTCCCATTGAATACGATGTGGCAATATTAAATAGTCTAAGAAAAAATAGTATTTCCTTCATTAGCCTTCAACTCAAAAAAAAACCATGAATGCCAATTGTGAAATATATCAAAGACAGTAGCAATGGGCATTTTTTCTATTTTACATTGGCTACTTGGCAATGTCTTGAATTTACATTGAAGTACTCCTGCCTCATAAATTGCTTACACTTTATTTTCTCTTTTACAGCATCTTGGGAAACTCTAAAATACTATTGCATTATGCAGTTAAATGTTTCCTCATCCATTAACTGTCTTAATCCTTTACATTTCCCAAACCTCTGATAAACAGCTCCATAATCCAGCTTAAGGATATTCTCCAGTTACTGTTGTCCTTTTGTGGTCTAATCCCTGCATATCCTCTCTTTTTCTGATCATGAAGACATTCAGTCACCCTTAAGTGTCTTTTACGTGCACCTGTTTATCGACTTAATGGAAGAGGTTTACATTTCCTATGATTTCTTCATTTTTTTATTGTTTTACTTTAGTCTTGTTTCATACTACACCTTTGTTACTTATAATAAGTGAAGATCCTTGGCTCATGAGTGTTTTTACTCATTGTTAGCAATTGATATTCCCTTTGCTAGAGCTGCAATATAAATCACATATGACTCAGTATCATGAGATTGATGCATTTCTTGTTCCTGTCCGACTTGTCAAAAATATTCTCCAATCATATTTATAATTCTCATGTATATACTACTCCTCATCCTCTATTACACTGCACTTTCAGTTTTTTGAATTTCATCAAGTTTCTATACATTTCATCCATCCAAAGTTGCTGTATCGCATTCCGATATGGCTTGGGATACCTCCCTGACACTTTCTATACATTTATACATACTTTTTCTTCTACCAAATTGTACCCTGAACATTCTCCTTTTAACCCTGGGCATTGCTTTTTCATATTTTTCAATCATTTTTGTGATAAATGTGTCTTTACTGTTGTGGATCCTGTTCCTGTCCGTTGCACTTCATTCTGTATATTTGAAAACCAAAGCTATTTAAGTATTTACAATACCCTCCTGATATTCTAGGACATAACCCCCTTCCCTACATAAAATATAAAGTATCTCATGATTTGGGTTTGTCAGCTATGGCATAAATACCCTCAAGTCATGTTCCTGTCCGACCTTTTCCTGTTCCTGTCCGGCTACTTGACCAGCAATAAATCATAAACCATGTATGAACATGATAGTTTTTTTCTTTAATTCTTTTATATATGTCTCTAGGCAATACATATAAGTGCTTATTGCTTGTTTCTACTGCACTCTATGGCCACAGGACATGAAATTATGTTCCTATTCAACCGTATCCTGTTCCTGTCCGGCTGTTTTAGAGGAATAAATGATAAACCATGTAAGAACATGATAGTTTTCTTGTGTAATTCCTTTAAATATGTCCCTTGGCAGTACATATGACTACATATGGCTTGTTTCCTCATGAAAACAGCATGTAAAATATCTACAGAAATAAAATGTCTTGTTCCTGTCCGACCATTTCCTGTTCCTGTCCGGCTGTTTGACCAGAAATAAATCATAAACCATGTATGGACATGATAGTTTTTCTCTTAAATTCTTTTATCTATGTCTCTAGGCAATACATATAAGTGCTTATTGCATGTTTCTACTGCACTCTATGGCCACAGGACATGAAATTATGTTCCTATTCAACCGTTTCCTGTTCCTGTCCGGCTGTTTTAGAGGAATAAATGATAAACCATGTAAGAATATGATAGTTTTCTTGTGTAATTCCTTTAAATATGTCCCTTGGCAGTACATATGACTACTTATGGCTTGTTTCCTCATGAAAAAAGCATATTAAATACCTTCTGAAATAAAATGTCTTGTTCCTGTCCGACCATTTCCTGTTCCTGTCCGGCTGTTTGACCAGCAATAAATCATAAACCATGTATGGACATGATAGTTTTTTTCTTTAATTCTTTTATATATGTCTCTAGGCAATACATATAAGTGCTTATTGCATGTTTCTACTGCACTCTATGGCCACAGGACATGAAATTATGTTCCTATTCAACCGTTTCCTGTTCCTGTCCGGCTGTTTTAGAGGAATAAATGATAAACCATGTAAGAATATGATAGTTTTCTTGTGTAATTCCTTTAAATATGTCCCTTGGCAGTACATATGACTACTTATGGCTTGTTTCCTCATGAAAAAGAGCATATTAAATACCTTCTGAAATAAAATGTCTTGTTCCTGTCCGACCATTTCCTGTTCCTGTCCGGCTGTTTGACCAGCAATAAATCATAAACCATGTATGAACATGATAGTTTTTTTCTTTAATTCTTTTATATATGTCTCTAGGCAATACATATAAGTGCTTATTGCATGTTTCTACTGCACTCTATGGCCACAGGACATGAAATTATGTTCCTATTCAACCGTTTCCTGTTCCTGTCCGGCTGTTTTAGAGGAATAAATGATAAACCATGTAAGAACATGATAGTTTTCTTGTGTAATTCCTTTAAATATGTCCCTTGGCAGTACATATGACTACTTATGGATTGTTTCCTCATGAAAACAGCATATAAAATACCTACAAAAATAAAATGTCTTGTTCCTGTCCGACCATTTCCTGTTCCTGTCCGGCTGTTTGACCAGGAATAAATCATAAATCATGTAAGAACATGATAGTTTTTCCCTGTAATTCCTTTATATATGTCTCTTGGCAGTACACCTGAGTGCCTGTTGCATGTTTCTATACAAAGTGGTCGCCAGTAAAAAACTGCAAAGTTAGGTACTGACAAAATGTGTAAAAAAGGGACTTTCTGACCATTTTGGGACCAGAAAAAATGAGAAAAAAGGCTGTTTTTTAGCATTATCTTATTATATAGGACTAGGATATCATGCTGGCAAAATTTGAATTTGGTTTATAAAAAATATATGTTGTTTGAGGGACATTGGTCTGGCCGGACAGGAACAGGAAATCTGCACTTTGGTTAGATAAAATAGGTAGAAAAAACAATAAATAAGAAAAAAAAAAATACAGTGCAATGCACCATAAGGCCTAAAAGAAGCATCAGAAATATTTTGTTGATCTGAGCATATTTTTGCAAGCCGGACAGGAACAGGAAATGCACTGATCTCATGATACCTAGTCATATTTGAAAAATGACAGGCGATTATAATGCACATAATTTCTTTTTATGAGAATAAATTTTCAGCTCATCAACTAAACAATTATAACGGTGTCTTAAAATTTGGAGAGATAAACCCTAACCCTAACTGCATTGTCTTAGACAAATGCATGGCCCAGTCTTCATTGTAATCTGTGGCCAAACAGTCAGCATAAGAACCACAGCATGATCCACTGCAAGAGAGAAGACTGTGATAGGTTCTTTATAATCCTGTGTGTGCATTTGTAGAACAGCAACAACTAAGGCAGCTTAATGGTATAGATCATTACCCAATAGCTGCAAGCAGGAAAAGACTAAAGATAAAATTCCCGGTTTCCACCTTTAAAGGCAGATCATACAAGAGGTACTCAAGCACGCAGCTCAGAGAAGACTTATGAGGACTGGAACCCAACCATACAATGGGAGATTATCAGAAGCAGGATAATGACGCACCTTGATGCCACCTGCCCTATAAAAGAGCTCAATTTCAGGTTAAACCCAAACGAATGGATGAACAATGAGCTCAGGGAACAAATGTCAGATAGGAAAGCCACAGTATCAGACTATATGCAGACAGGCATACATAACACCTACTTAGAAGCAAAAAGGAGGAGATGTGAAGTAAATAGGGCATGTCATGAGGCTAAAGGCAGATATGTAAAGGACACTCTGGAGGAGACCAAAGGGGATGCCAAGGCCTTCTGGAGGGAATTAAATAAACTAATCTCTCCAAAAAATAGATTTAATGTCACATCCTTTGATATGGATGGAAAGAAATTAGAGGGTTCAGCAGCAAGTGAATACTGCAATGATTATTTCCCGAGTATAGGGGAAAAGCTATATAAAAAGCTGCAAGAGCGGGACAAAAATCTCCCAGACCCACGCCTACGTCCCGAAGAACACCTAGCAGACCTAGTGAGTAGGGAACAGGTAGATATTACAAAACTGGATGTCCCAGAAGTAGACTATGATGACATACAGAAGCTAGTTAATAAAATAAATGTTAATAAGTCCTCTGGCCTGGACGGTGTCTCAGCTAGAGTTCTGAAGGATGCCTTCCTATACTTGGTGCCTCACCTATGCGACATGTTCAACAACAGCCTGAATTGGGTATTTTTCCTGAAGCATGGGCAAGAGCTACTGTGGTACCAATACCAAAGTCTGGAGCCTTAAATCAAATTGCCAACTGGAGGCCAGTGAGTTTACTGCCGACTCCAGGTAAAATGATTGAGAAAGTGGTTCATTCTTTTATTACTGAAAAAGCAAAAACTATTGGGCTGATAGCCCCTGAACAGCATGGTTTTGTAAAAGGTACTGGTCGGGAGACTATATGAGAGCCGTGATAAGTCTGAAGTCACATGCGCTTGCTATGTTGACTTCAGCAAAGCATTTGACAGTATTCACCACTCGCTGCTAATTGAAAAATTGGCAAGAATAGGCCTAGATGGCTTGATCCTTAAATGGCTCGCCAGCTATCTGCAGAATAGAAAACAGTCAGTCTTACTAAACAGCACCAAGACAGCCAGTAGAAATATCCTGTTTGGGGTACCCCAGGGGTCCATCTTGGGGCCCCTGTTATTTATACTATATGTCAATGGTGCCACGGGAACGCCAAGAAATGCTGACATGCTACTGTACGCAGATGACATAGTTTTATCTGTCAGTAACAAGTCAGCAGTAATAGCCAGAGATCTCCTCCAGGAGGATCTGACTAGGCTAGTAAACTGGTTGTAACACAGTTATTCCGCTATGCCGTATTACAAGGGTTATATGCATGTATGATACACGCGTGATCAGCATGAGATCCACACGTTATTCATCAGTGACGCAGACGGCGGCTGCACTGGTAGTTATAATGTATCAATCTGAATGTATCCATAATTATCAAGTATGCATGTAACCAGGCAGTGTAGCAGACGACAAAGGCTGTGTGCTAGATATAATAAACTTGCCGCTGGCAGATGCGGCATCTCTGAGAGAGAGTGTGATACCACCTCTACTCCACACCACTTCTGTGTTTGTCTGATTCCTCCATCCTCTGTACCATTTGGGGTACTATGGTGCAACTGGTGCCGTGATCAGGATAGAGACACCTGTCTCGATCTCTTGGGATGGAGGTTTAACACCACTTTAGCTAACACTTAGGAGGAGCCCCAGTGGACATACTGCTGAAAGAAGGTAGGTGGTGTGTCCCACTGTCAGGCTCCCCCAGCTGTGTTATGGTGCTAGGAGTGGGTGTGTGAGTAAACAGTATAGTAGTGGTAGTAGCAGTGAGCTGCTCCCCTCCCTGCATGTGACTGCAGGAGGAGGCCAGCCATGCACCCTGGAGTAGGAGTAGCACTAAGCTGCTCCCTCCCTGTGTGTGACTACTGGAGGAGGCTGCCACTACAGGGTCACTATGTGTAGTGTATACACATAGTATATGGATGTATGCAGTACTGCTACATCTCCCCATGATCAGCTGTCTCAAGGAGGAGCCTAAGGAGTCTGTCTCAAGGAGGAGCCGGAGGAGTCTGCCGTAAGGAGGAGCCCAGCAGCCCCACCCAGCATGGGCTGCTTTAAGGTTGGTGGTTTGGTTTGTTATTGGTAAGGTCATAAACTGCATGAACATGGCAGAACAGGGCCTGCAAAATCAATTAAGACTTTTGGGTTTAGGGACTCATGTACAAAACACAAATTCACTAGTAAGCAATTTCGAAGGGAATCCAAAGAAATTTAAGACCTGGTTAAAGGAGATAGAAAAATATTCTATTCTTATGGGAGCTGCAGATGAGCAAAAGAGATACATAGCTTTTCAATCGAGTTCAGGTCCGGTATCTGATTGCATATTGAGATTTTTAGGACAGGATCCCCAACCCGATTGGCCAACACTTAGGGAACAACTTAGGCAGAGATTTGGGGAGGCCCAAGATATGGCCCAAGCCCTAGCTAAGCTTAGGCGTATGAGACAAGGGAAAAGTGAGACAGTGCAAGTCTTCTCTGAGCGTATAGTAGACATGGCGAACGACGCATTCCCAGGTGAGAATTTAGATAACCCCCTTATAGCTAGGCAGCTAGTTGAGGTGTTTATTGATGGCCTACTGCAGCCCTCTGTTGCACGTAGGTTGATCAAGGACCCTCCAGGTCAGTTCGGAGAGGCCGTGCGACGGGCCGCAGCCGAACAGGATGACTTGACTAGAATACACACTAGGGGAAGGGACGAGGCGCCGATGGACATAAACGCTGTGTCCCGGAACCCCGTGACCAAGGGAGCCTGCCACAACTGTGGGGGGCAAGGTCACTGGAGGCGAAACTGCCCTGCCAAGGGAAAGGGGGGAGGTAATAAGAAAGCACCTCAAAGGGGAAAAGGGTCAAAGAGCGACCGGCCACAGGGTAAATCTAAACAAACCCTGTGTTGGGGATGCGATCAGCCAGGTCATGTTAAGCGTGACTGCCCTCTCAATAAAAAGGGGGGTGCGCGCGGGGCTCAAGGAAACGGGGGGAGGACGGGTCGACCTCACCCTGGTGGGAGCCAGGGAGCGTGGGGAGGCAAGGCGCGGCAACGGGCCGCCGCTGTCGCTGCGGACGCGCAAGTGGAGGATGAGGGGGAAGAGCCTTCCCCCTCTGACACTACTGAGTCGGGAAACGAGTAGTGCCCCCCCTCCTGGGAAAAGGGGGGAGGGGCAGGAAGGCGGTCATCTCCTCTACAGGGGACAGAAACAGGTGCAGCTGTCAGGTAAAGGTAAGGGGGCAGACATACCGTGCCCTGGTGGACAGTGGGGCTGACCTTAGTTTTGTCCATATACAGACATTCAGACAAATGGGTGGCAACCCTGACAGGCTGAGACCGGCTCAGTACGAGCTGTCAGGGGTCAAGGGGAACACCATACTATGCTATGGTATGGCCACCCTCCCCTTCCGGTTTGGGAAGGAGGTGATACAGCATGAGGTCTGTGTAGTTGGGGAGGTGGGCCCAACCCTTGCCTGGGGTTTGACTTCCTCCATGACCATAAGGTTGTCTGTGACTACGGTCATAGGGTCATGGTCGTGGGGCGGGAGAAAGTCAAATTAGATGAGGAAAGATATATTCGATCTCTTATGAGGCTGACGGAGTCTGTATATGTCCCACCACAGTGCAGTGTAGTTGCACGGGTAAGAGCACAGCAGAGACATGGTACATGCATGATTGCTTCCATAGACACAGGATTTCTCGGGAACCTGGACTTATGATAGGCAATACTCTGGCGACAGTTGAAGCTAAGCGTAGCTGCCCAGTCATCATTACTAACGAGACTGGTAAACCTTTTAGTCTAGAAAAGGGTAATGTCATTGCCCAAGCTATACCCGCTGAAGATGACGCGGTCCTTGACCATCTTGAGGATCAGGCATGGGACAGTAGTATCGAGGAAGCTGCTGTTAAGTGTGGTAAAGACTATGTAGACTTAGCTGAGGAGCTCGTCCAGAGCAATCGAGACATCTTTGCCAGCAGTGATGCCGACCTAGGTAAGACCAATCTGGTTAAGCTGTCTATTAACACCGAGGGACATGGGCCATTTCAGCAGAAACCCTACAGGGTCCCCTTGGCTAAGAGAGATATAATAGACAAGCAGGTGACTGAAATGTTGTCTGCTGGTGTCATCACCCCAACTCACAGCCCTTGGTGCTCACCTGTGGTGCTTGTGCGGAAGAAGAAGTCCACAGATTGGCGTTTCTGTGTGGAAATTGAACAATCTAACGGTAAAGTATAACTACCCCTTGCCTATCATTGATGACATCCCGTCATCTCTGGGTGAAGCACGCTGCTTCTCTTGCCTGGACTTAAGGGCTGGTTACTGGCAAGTGGGACTGGAAGAAGGGGATAAGGATAAGACTGCCTTTGCATGGCACCAAGCATCTTCACCGAGCTTATGAATCGTGTCCTCCAGGGTCTGGAAGAATTCTGTCGACCGTACTTAGATGACGTCATCATCTACAGTAAGACGCCTGGGGAACACAGGGATCACTTTTTTTAAGAGACAATTTAACCTTTATTAGTCTTTTTGAGTATCACAGTTACATGAATTCTCTTCAGTCACTCTATGTATATAAATAAAATACGATAAAAACTAGAGTTAGACTGGGTGTATCCTTTTAGATGATATTTAAACAAGACTAGAAATCACAATACTTGTTACACACTTTTCTCACCAGGCAAGTTTCACATTACACGCTTACCGGTAGTAAATACAATTTGCAATTTTTATGTGACCGAGTACATAATCATTAAATACTTGACCAAAAAAGTTTGGATGATCTTCAGCGAGGCTGATTTTACAGATCACCCATTTACTTTGTTACTTAGACATGATTTATATGTTTATACATGGTTCTTGTTTGTACAAATAGAGGTGTAAAAACCATTTTTCTAAACCTTGCTTTTGTCAACGTCAATTTTGACTATAAAGATTATCACATAGTCAATTTTAATGAGGAAAAATAAATATAAAAACATTGATAACATGTAAAACAGTTTTCACAACGACCTTTTCAATATCATCAGGTAAAGATATTTCTCGTGTTTTTTGGAATTGTGTTTGCTAACATTTGCTTTACTTGTTTCTTGAACATGGAAATAGTCTCAGAATTTCTTACTTCAGCTTTCAACATGTTCCATTCCTGTGATACATATACTTCAAGTGAACGTTGGTATGCTGCCGTGTGTATGATATCATATTTTAAAATTGGAGCTAAAAAGGCTCTAGTCCTGTATACATTTGTTGCACAATTTTTTTGATTTTTTGCTAGTTTGTAACCTTGTAGTCTGGCATGATATGTCCTTCTTTCATTTAACATGGGTAAATCAGCCTGCTGATGTACATAGTCTGTTGATGATAACATGGGTAGTTTCAAACAATGTTTTAAACATCTATTTTGAATTCTCTGTAAATCAGACAATAAATCTGCATTAGCACCGTTATATAAAATGTCCGAGTAGTCTATTACCGGTAAAGCGTATGTTTTATAAATTCTTAATAGAATATCAGTTGGTACAAAAGTTTTTAAATTTCCTAGTAAGTACGACCTAAAACCAAGTGATTTTTTTAAGTCCTTAACGTATGCATTATAAGTCAGCTCATAATCTAAAATAATTCCTAAATATTTATACGATTGTACAAAGTGTAATCTCTTGTCATTAACTATCACATTTGTGTTATTTAAATGTAGACTTTTATACCTTATAGATGATGTAAAATATACCAATTTCGTTTTCGATTCATTCATAGACAATTTGTTTTTTGATGACCACTCAGCATAAGAAGCCAGACCAGACTCTAGGTAAGGTTTTATGAGTTCTGGATTTGTCCCATGTGAATATAAAACCGTATCGTCAGCGTATAGCAGAATTTTTACATTTTCCATATTTTGTACAACATCATTTACATAGATTAAAAACAATAAAGGACCTAAAATACTTCCCTGAGGAACACCACACGTGAGCCCAAGGGGAGGTGAAGTCACTCCGTTTGCTATAGTAACTTGTTCTCTATCAGCCAGGTAGTTTTTTAAACATTTTAAGTTATTATTTTTTATCCCATATTTTTCTAATTTTTTGAATAATATTGAGTAATTTACGCAATCAAAAGCCTTCATTGTATCGATGAAAGCTGCCATAGTTGCCCTCCCTTTATTTCTCTCCCTTAAAATGTCATTTGTTAATTTAGATATTGTGTCTAAAGTTGAACGAGCTTTACGGTATCCTCCCTGAATTTCAGTCAAAATATTGTTGTCTTTTAAATGTGTTGATAATGATGTGTGAATTAATCTTTCTAAAATTTTTCCGGGTAGAGGTAACTGGCTAATAGGTCTGTAGTTTGATACATTCGTGAGATCACCTGATTTTGGGAGAGGTGTCACTGTTGCAATTTTCCATTTTTTTGGAATATCACTTTTTTTTACAGCGAGGCTTAAAATCCTAGTAAAACGTGTAAGCATACATAACACAGCGTCTTTAAAAACCTTTGATGAAATATTTTTCAACGAAGATGACTTACTCACATTGATATCCTTTATAACACACTTTACATTTTCAGTTCTGATATCAATAGGAGGCATTTCATTAATACATGCTTCTCCTGAAAAAGACCATTCTGAGGTGTGTTTTCTTGCGAGTTTAGGGCCTATGCCCGTAAAAAACATGTTTATAAATTCAGATATTTTTTCCTTTTCGATAACATTTTTATCGTCATCACATAAATTTATTAAGTTTGATTTTCCTTTCTTAGAGGGTACAATTGCTTTCATAGCTGCCCAAAATTTCTTTGCATCTTTGGCATTTCTATTTATTTCATCGACAACGAATGTTTGCTTAGCTTGTTTGATGTTTGTGCAGCATAAATTTTTTAGTCGGTTTGAACAATCCCAATCAAGAATTCTATTAGTTCTACGTGCTTTTTTCAGAGCCAGATTCTTTTCAATTATTTGTGCTGTGAGCTCAGGTGTTAGCCATGGCTCCTCTTTGTATTTAATCTTAAAATGTTTTATGGGGCACATAACATCAAGAACCTTATTTATATTGTTTTCGAATATATCCCGTAGATATTCCACGTCTTCAGAATTATCAAATTCATCCCACAACATATTTCTGAACGATTCATTAAATTTGTTTGTGTCATAAAACTTATAGGACCTGCCGACAAAGTATCTAGTTTCATGTTGTACAGTTTGACGTTTAATCTTCAAATATACCGGTAGGTGATCACTCGTATTCAATAAGGCTACACCACTTGCAGTTATATTTGTAACATTTGTGAATATCAAATCTATACAAGTGTTTGACTTTTTGTTTCTCGTAGGTTCATGAATTAATTGTTTCATTCCAAAGTCAGCCATATCCTCATACATTTTATTTCTTATGTTGCTTTCTGGCAGTACATCAATATTGAAATCACCTGCTATGATTACGTCAGTATTTTCAATATTTTCAATATTAGATAACATTGTTCGTAGAGATGTCAAAAATATGTTTTTGTCACCGTCGGGTGGCCTATATACATTTCCAACAATCATTTTCCTCTGTTTACCGTTTGTGATTTTCAGCCACTGGATTTCAATGTTAATATCACTTACATTCATATCCTTGAGCTCAGTGTCTGAGCATGTTAATTTTTCATCTACATATGCGCATAAACCTCCAGCATTCATTGCACGTTGTCTATCCCATCGATACAGATTGTATGTATCTATGTGATAGTCATTTTTCACATTCATATCCGTTAACCATGTCTCTGAGAAGAGAAGTACACTTATACCTTGATTTTGTAACTCTTTTTTCAATAAATCAAACTTATTTCGAATACTTTGTGCATTCAAATGCATGATACATTGACCTTCCCCTTTTGTAAGTTTGGTTGTATCAACCATGAAAATATTCAACAATCGTTATCACAATCTTTTTGTTCCTCAAATTAACAAATGAAATTTTCAGAATAAATTTTAAAAGAAAAACCCAAGGTAGTGAGCTACGGCGCATCTGGCCACTCATACCTTATTTTAGACAAGGGCTGGATAAGAGGGGATGATTTGCTCCATATCTTACATATACAATTTACATTTTAGCGGTTTAAAGTACAAATACCTTAACACTAGTCAACTATATATCCTTTGCTTTTTAAATCACATATGTTGCTATTTATGTATTTTACCGGTACTTATAATTCCCATATACTAAATCATTTCACTTTTAAAGGTAAATCCTTTGATTTTTGAATCACATTGTTGCCATTTGTGTATTTTACCGGTACTTATAATTCCCATATACTAATTCATTTCACTTCTAAAGGTAGATTTTATCTGATCAGAGGTTTTTTTATCTTTTTAGAATTTATATTCTCGAAAACATGAGACTTTTTTTTTTTTTTTTTTTTTTTTTTTTTGGTGCTGATCAAATAACTTGACAATATTGCTATCCTTTGCATTAATAAAGTATTATAATTTCTGAAAGATTAACAGGTGTATTCAATGACTTATGTACAATATATACAACACACATAGATTTCTTTGTGGCATATCGTTCACAGTGGCAGTGGGGGGGGGGGCACACACCAACAGAGTGCCTACTCCTTTGTTACTTCCTCGTTGGGTTTTGGTTCCCCAATGTCGTTTCCTGCGGGATCACCGTCACCAGTGATACCTTTGGCTGCCATGTCTTTGTCTTTGTCTATGTCCTGGTCAATGTCATCTTGAGCCAATTTCTCAATTTCCTCAATTAGGTTGAACGTTTCTTCGGTCACATCACCATCATCTTTTTTAGCACCATCTTGTTTGTCGTCTTGAACTTTTTCTGGAGTTTGCTGTTGTTGTTGTTGTTGTTTTTGTTGCTGCTCGTCTGGTTGCTCGTCGGCTGCAATCTGCTCGTCAGGTCTCTCCTGTTGTTGTTGTTGTTGTTGTTGTTGTTGCTGGTTCTTTTGTTGATCGTTGGGCTGAGCTAAGAGTCCTTCCCTCACCTTTTCTAGCATTCGACCTAGAAGATTTCCTCCTTTGACTGTTTCGTACGTCAGAGAGTGAACATTTCCTGGGTGTCTTCCAACCCCGTACACAGGGTGAAAAGTACATTCATAGAGATGCCATTTTCCCGTCCTTTTTAAGGCAGTTGCTCTTACAGGGTCATTGAATTTCTGTTTGAGCATTTTGTAGAGAAGGGTGGTTGAGCCTTTGTTCCAGTCAGGCCCTGGTTTCACGTCTTTCCCCATTTTCATCAGTAGATATGGGTCAGTCGTTCGAAGGATGTCATCTGAAGAAGGGTGGTTGCTCGACAGTGCTTTGTCATGTTGGAAAGCATGTTCAATGGATGAATATTCCCTGCCATTGTGACTTATTTTACACGGGTATAAGTTGGACAGAGGATTGTGTTCTGATCGGAAGGCCAGTCCATCCACAGTTTTGTAGGTGGTTGCTGCTCTGAGGGTAAGTCCGTTTGGTAGTACCGGTATGTCCTTATGAGCGTAGGTCTTGGTCCCAATGATGATTGATCGTTGTCTCAGCTTGACATTTTTACTTATACTTCTTGGCGAGAAAGTAAATTGAACGCAACTCATTGAATTCTTTACTTTCTTGTGGTGACAGCTCGTCTTGTAAAGAGACCCCATGCCAGTGTGGCTTGCCTTGGAGACCCTGAATATTCCTATATATCTCAGCCTTTATACCACGGTTTGCTAATTTCACTATCAGCGAGCGAGGGTTCTTTTGATTTTCATCGTATTTACCCAGACGGTAAACTTGATCCACTTTCTCGTTCCCATATGGAAGGTCAAGGTCGCGGAACAACACGTCAACATATCTGCGTAGATTTTCACGGTTTTGCTCAGGAACCCCAGTCATAACGAGTGTTTTTCGTCTGTCTTCTTCGTCAAACCTATCGATACGGTCTTTCATATCATTGGCAATATGTCTCGTAGATAGGATAGATTCCTCAGCCGTCTTTAGATCACTGTCAAGAGTTGTGACAGCAGCGGCGTTCTGATCACATTGAATAGCAGTGGCGTCATACTTATCTGACAGCTTCGATAGCAGTTTTGCGGTGTCGTTCAGAAGTTTCCATGCCGTGTCTGACTTGTCCTCCAGGGCAGTCAGTCTGGTGTTTGCCTCCTGTAGGTCATTTGTAGTAGTGTCACTTAAGCCTTCGAGCTCAGCAACCCTTTTTTCCAGTCGTTGGACATAATCCGATATCTCCGGTGTGCCGGCTTTCTTCGGCAGCGGTTGGGGCCGCGTCCTCCGTAGGTTCGGTCGACTCATATTAAATCGGCCCACTTTGCCAATTTAGGTCGATTCAGGTATTTTCAAGCGTCGCAGTTTGTCGTAGTAACCAATATCTCAATATTTGTTGAGAAGAGTGGGTAAAATTTGAATATTAACCGCACCGAAATCCAAAATTAAGTCGGAGCTCCACCTCACACGAGTCTACTCTGTGTCCGCCAAGCTGTCTTTGGCAGACTTCGAGATGCAAACTTGAAGCTCAAGTTACAGAAGTGTAACTTCTTCCAGAGTGAAATTAAATACCTGGGACATGTAGTTAGTGGGGACGGTATAACTCCTGACCCTGAGAAGGTGAAGGTCATCCGCGAGATGAAGACCCCTACAAATGTTAAGGAAGTGCGTGGGTTCATAGGGATGGTCAGTTATTACCGTAGATTCATTGAACATCTATCAGACATTGCATTGCCTCTCACCCGCCTCACTAAGAAACATGCTGTGTTTATGTGGGACGATGCCTGCCAAAGGGCCTTTGACACCTTGAAGGATAGGTTGGCGAGCCCTCCTATCTTGGCCTACCCAGACATGGCAAAGAAGTTTATTTTGGCAACGGACGCCAGTATGAATGCCATTGGGGCAGTCCTTTCTCAGGAGTCACCTGAGGGAGAGCAGGTTATTCAGTATCTGTCCCACAAGTTAAACGACACCCAAAGGAAGTGGGCAACGGTCGAGAAGGAGGCATATGCAATTGTCTATGCGCTCCAGAAATTGAAGCATTACTTGTTCGGGGCGAGGTTTACCATCAAGAGTGATCATAAGCCACTGCGGTTTCTTCTAGGCTCAGATCTGAAGAATCAGAAGGTGCAGCGCTGGGCTATGATCATGAGTGAGTTTGACTGTGAAATAGAATACCTGCCAGGTAAGGACAATGCGCAGGCAGACTTTTTGAGTCGACTCCCTGGGATTTGAGTAGCGGTCATTAACACCGACCACTATGACCCCCTCGAACATTGGAATAAGATGCAGCAGGCCAGGAGTCACCCTGCTGTGGTAGAGCGAAAGGTACCGAGGGTACCTGAAACCAAATTCACTACTCTTCCAGAAGAGCAAGGAAAGGACGGGGATAGAGTGAAGATTAGGGAAGCCCTTGCAGCTGCAGGTCCTAACACTAAGGACCTGCGTAGGTACACACTTGTGGACGGAGTAGTCTACTTCATCAGCGAAAGGGAAGGAGCCCTCAAGCTCCTGGTCCCTGACCATCTCCAGGAGGTGGTGTTGTCACAAATGCATGACGCGTGCCATCCAGGTACTGACCGTACTTATGACCTGATAAGAGGGAAGTACCACTGGAGGGGCATCTACGCTGATGTTGTGGACTATGTTGGCAGGTGTGTGCAATATAAGTCAAGGACCCTAAGGAAAGAACCTTGGGAACTCCAGACCATGGACCAGGCAAGCTTTCCCTTTGAAAAGGTTGCAGTGGATATGGCTGGGCCGTATGACCCCAGCTATGAAGGTAACAAGTACCTCCTGACCTTTGTGGACGCATACTCTGGTTGGCCAGAGTTTTATGCTGTCCCTGACAAGAAAGCGGAAACAATTGCCAGGGTCCTGCTGGACAAGTTCATACCGACTCACTCGTGTCCCCTAGTCCTTTTATCCGATAATGGGCTGGAAGTAGTCAACAGAGTTGTGGAAGAGGTCTGCAAGGAACTAAGGGTCTGCAGAGTGACCAGTAGCCGGTACCATGCTGCGGCCAACGGTCAAGTTGAGAGAATTCACAGGGTCTGGAATGACATGGTGTCTAAGACACTCGGAGGCGACATCCGAGGGTGGGAGAGTCTTATCCCCTCTGTGCTGCTGACCCTGAGAGTAAGTAAGAGTGACACTACGGGTTACTCTCCCTTCTACCTTATCCACAATCGTGAGCCAGTCCTACCCATAGACACACTACTTACACCGAGACGTAAGTACCTGGGAGAAGAGTATCACAAACTTGCTCTAGAAAGGCAACACCAAGCTTTTGTTGAGGTTGTGCGTAACCGTCAACGCATGCGCAACAAGAATAAGCAAAGGCTTGACGCCAAAGCTAAGAAAGTCGACTACAAGGTAGGAGACTTGGTGTTTGTCTTCAACTTCTATCGGACGGGGAAGTTGGATATCAAATGGCGACCTCACTTCCGGGTCATAAGGAAGTTATCCGAGGTCAACTATGAGGTGAGACATGTACTCACTGGATCTCTGGAGAAGGTTCATGCTGAACACATCAGGTGGCAACCTGAAGAGTGGAAGCCAAGGTCCCTAGAGACTGGCCAGAGACCAGGGAGGCGAGCCCAGATGGCTGCCGATCCCCTTGAATCAGAGTCAGGCACTGACTCCGACGACGATGTGGCATCACTCGAAGAGAGTGTCAAGGAAGGGAGAAGACACCGCGGCGAGCGGCTACCTTCCATGCCCATCGAAGAAGGAGTCAGTAGTTCAGATGACTTTGATTCAGAAGATGAGCTACCGCTAGCTCAGTTGAGGAGGAAGTTGCAAGGTACCAGCAACCCTCCTGAGGATGGGGTGGTACTCCCATCTGGTGGTGGTGTAGTAAATCCACCTGCTAAATCTCCAGTGGTCACAGGTGGGGTCCGGCCACCAGACCATGACAGTGGTGCTCAGGCTAGTATCCCTGACACTATGGAGGTTGATCTTCACAAGGTCAAGAGATCCCCAGAGGAGGATCTGAAGGGAGCTCCTGGGAAAAGGAGAAGAATAGAAGGGCTTAGGAGTAGAAAGGTCAAGGACCTACTCACCCTTATTGCCGACTTAATACAATAGGATACCGTACCTGAACTATACATGGTTGTGGTGACTCCAGATCAAGGTCCGGCACTGGGGAAGCCAAGGTCCTCTGGGGTCACCAAAGGTTAACGTATGATACTGCTCGTACATTGCCATGTATTAAGGAGGGGTAACTGGGTATCTGGGTATTAGGAGTTGTTGTTTGACTATAATCTGTATTTCTAATAATTATATTATCCTGTGTATGGATATGTTGTAGTTAATATAGTCTTACAGTTTTTGTTTTGATTGTTTCACAGGTGGCCACCCTGGTGGTCATATTGTTGTACCTAGGCCTCATTTCTATAGTTAGTGGGGAAAATAATAATCATGTGTACTTTACTAGAGTACATGAAACTCATGCTATGAAGGCTGAGTGGAGAGTCAGCTTTATAATAGACCTTGAACCACTCAGTATCTACCTTAACCAGGTAGAGGCTCACCTAGAGGAGGTGAGTGAGGATATAAATGGATTCATGGGTATCAGTTGGTTTGAAGATACCTATTCTAAATTGTGTGCTATGCAGCTTAGGGCGTTCAATAAGTTGAAGAGAAGAGCCAAGGGCATAAGAAGTGCCATGGCTAGTCTATCTCATCTCCAGATGAGACATAAGAGAGCTATCTTGAACATAGGGGGCATTCTCAGTTACGCTTTTGGAGTCGCGAGCGATGACGACCTGAACCGTCTCTCCTTCCATATGAACATTATGAGGAGGGAACAGGCCAGAGAACGCCATGTTCTAGAAGAGTCATTATCTATCATCAATATCACTCGTTTTGACGTGTCCAGAAACAGGGACACCTTGAATTCTGTAATTGATATGACCCGAGACTTGCAGTCTCGTCTAGAAAATGTTACCAATGCTCTGGTAGTTCCGCTAAGGAACTTCATGGTGATCCATTCCAGGGTTGAAGGGTATATAGATAATATATCCACTATGCTGGATGAAGGTGAGGATCACCTAAAGGACATAAAATTAATGTTAGCCAGTGTGGCCACAGGCCACCTGACACCTAAGTTGATTCCACCGAATCAGCTAAAGATATCACTTCAGAACATCAGTAGAAGCCTGGCAGGTAGTCTTATACTACCTTTTGATCCTCTGACTAGTCTGTGGAAATATTATAAGTTCTGAGATGCACATCCACAAGTGTCAGCCAAGGAGTCTTGGTGCAGATCACCCTGCCTTTGATTAATCAGGAAAGGTGGGAGTTAATTAAGGTTGTGAACTTACCTTTACCTGTTGAGAAATGGAACTATTCCAGGTACTTTGATCTGCAGATGGACAGGTTTGCCATTAATATCGAGCAAACCCAATATATCCACATGGATAAAAGTGTATTTGAAGTGTGTAGCCTGCGCGGGTTGACACATTGCATGTTTCATAATCCAAGCTTACCTGTAGCTACGTCCAAGAATTGTGCCCTGAGACTATATTTAAATCGTAGTCCAGAAAGATACTGTCGGGTCATGATATCAACTAAGGTTGATCTCCCCATAGGTAGATATCTAGGGGATAGCAAGTGGGTAATTGTATCCCGTGAGCCACAATCCTTCAGGGTTGTATGTAGAAAGACGCGAGAGATAATAGAGACCCATTCCCCAATACAATTGATTAAACTTACACCTAGTTGTGTAGCAACCAGTGACCTTATGCAGTTCAATACCGAATATAGTGTGACCTCCCGTTATCAAATAGAAAATCAACTTAGTCAAGTTGTGGTATCTCAGCAATGAATCTGACGCCTCCTGGGAGTCGCAAGTTGTATCCACAACTTATCCTCCCTGGGATAGATAACCTGGACAAACCTGTGTTTTCCAACTAACTTACATGTGGAACCATGAGACTGACAACCATTATCTTGTTTTATTAGAGGACACTAATACTTATGTTATAAGATTTCAGATAGAACGTCAGAAGCAACTATGGACGACTATATCTTATAGACATTTAAGCCACTTAACATTGCTTGTTACTAATATACATATACATATCTCATATGGTATACCCAAGCCGGTATGGACATTACAAGAGACATTAAGAACTATTTCTTAAGTACCCAAGGTCTAAGAACACAACGAGAAGATCTATACGATTAGGGACTCCCATGCTGAGGATGGGATACTGACAATGTCAGACGGCAAGTTAAGAACTGGTGACCCTGGCTTGCCCTAGCTTTAATTACTTTTTAATTTCCTTAAGGGGATGAAAATAATAAAAAGTAATATAAAGGGGGAGGAATGTAACACAGTTATTCCGCTATGCCGTATTACAAGGGTAATATGCATGTATGATACACACGTGATCAGCATGAGATCCACACGTTATTCATCAGTGACGCAGACGGCGGCTGCACTGGTAGTTATAATGTATCAATCTGAATGTATCCATAATTATCAAGTACGCATGTAACCAGGCAGTGTAGCAGACGACAAAGGCTGTGTGCTAGATATAATAAACGTGCCGCTGGCAGATGCGGCTTCTCTGAGAGAGAGTGTGATACCACCACTACTCCACACCACTTCTGTGTTTGTCTGATTCCTCCATCCTCTGTACCATTTGGGGTACTATGGTACATGGTGCACAGCAAACGGGCTCAGCATCAACGCTAAAAAAACACCAAACTATGTGGTACGGGAGTAAGCTGAAGGTTGAAGAAGGGCAGGCCCTGGCAGTAAGCATTCATGATTCACCACTAGAAACCCCAGCTGAATATAAGTATTTAGGAGTTATACTAGATAGTGAGCTAAAGCTAGATTCACAAATGAAAGCCACAGAGTCTAAGTCAAGGCAGAAAATATTTAAGCTAAACTGGCTGAACACGCAAATGGATCAAGATACGGCAGTGTTGGTATATAAACAGACAATACTGCCGCATTTTGATTATTGCAGCTTCCTGGTTGAAGGCGCAATGAAAAGCGGGATAAAGAAACTCCAAACCCTACAAAACAGGGCACTAAGAGTTTGCACTAGGAAGTTCAATATTGAGCATAGGACAGATACACTCCACCATGAATGCAACATGGAAACCCTTGAGAATAGGAGGGAATATCAACTAGCTCTGATCATGTTCAAGGAATCACAAAACCTGGGACTGCGTCCCAGGGAGAATCCAAGAACCCGGGGTGACCTGAAAATCCGATTTCCTTCTAGAAGGGCCATTTTGCAAAAGTATAAAAAAGGCCCGCACGCGAGAGGAATAAAACTGTGGAACAGGATTAAACCGGCCGTGCAGAAGGCAAAGTCAGTTGCTGCATTCAAAACGCTGTATAAAAGTACCCCCCTTGACCCCCCCCGCCAAGGTATCGAGTAGATTATGGCTGAAAGCCAAAAAACTATGAGTCGAGTGTATCACATATAGGTTAGATAGACCATTGTAATTCGGCCTGAGATAAGCTACGGTGTCAGTGCGCCACGACCTTCCTGATCGTATAATGCAGTACACCCTCATTCCAATCACCAACCTCATAATGTGTTTTCACTTCAACCTCATCATATCATAGTACGATAACCCCTGGAAAGGGAAGGATAAAGCCCATGGCAAAGCCTATCCTTCAAAGGGCATGCATATGCATAAGCCCACAGGAAATACGTATCTATAGGACTATTATTAAAAGGGCATTATTTATAAATATATATAACAAAACATTTACTTATGTAACTTTTCATAAATCATGGACATTGCCGAGAGTATCACTTGTAACAAAGGACAAATTTATCGAATATCATGTGAATGAATAAATTTGTTTCAAACAAAAAAAAAAAATCCTCCTAGACTGTTTACCGTAAGATGCTGAGAGTATTTCCAAATGCCACTGGGTATCATTATTCCCAGCTTTACTTCAAGGACGTGGACACAGAGAGTAATGTGATATTTATTGAGATTTATAAGAGAGTAAAATAGCTTAGAGCTCCCTGGTGTTTTTATGTCTCTACATCCTGAGGCACAACGTTTACTATACTAAGGGGACCTTAAATATTACAATAAAGTTTTAAAGTGCACGATGTAATAACCCTACTGCTATCCTACATGTCAGGGCCCTATTCATATCTAAATCTTACATGTATCTATTTCAGATTCTTACTTCTTAAGTATTTTCCCCTTCTTCCTATTATTTGTGTGAATGAATACCAACCGCTGTATGCTTAAATGCTTAAATCTTTTTACTGGCAGAGATTGAATAAAAGGGATTTTATACTTTGTTTTATGATGTTTCAGTATTTAAAGGAAGTCCAGTAAAAAAACATGTAAAGAATATAGAATTGTACCAGGCAAACAGAAGGGGGGCAGGTAGAAGGATGAGCTTTGAAGACCACCTCCGGAGGTTTTGAATAATATGAGAAAACCAGAATATACCACTGCAGACATACTGTTTTGAATAATCCTTTAGTATATGTGACATAAGTATGTGAATAAAGTGATGTTTATAGCAAAAATAGTAAATCCCTCCAAATACTGAATTGGTCAATGTGTGCTTTCCTCACTTTGCACAAGGGGGCACTGCTGTACATGGTCTACTGTGAGAGGCGGTTGCTAAGTACATATGTGAGAGAGAGTGTGTGTGTGTGGGGGGGGTGTAGTTGTACCCACATACCCCCCCCCCCCCCCCGCCCCCACCTGACAACTGTTAACTACCCAATGGATTGCCCGTTGTTACACTCTGTATTGAAGTATGGTGAGTGATCAGGGCCAGTGCTCAGTGATTGGGTGGGGGAGGGAGGGACGGCCAGTGGGAGGTAAGTGCTTCAGGCAGCCTGACCACTGCAGGGGCCCAGGGAGGCCACTCCCACAATTTTGGCTAGCATGTGTGACCATGATTCCAAGGGAAAGGGTACTTTCTGGGGCCCTTTATAGATAGGGATTAGGGGGTGGTTCTCATCAAATTAGTGCTAGTTTGTTGATTTACCTCTTGTAATAAGAATACCAGGTTTGAAGTGATATTTGCACATGCATGTAGTTTCTATAGAAAATATATGGGGTGGCCTCCCCATTGGGTTGGTTGTCACCCAATATGAGATCACATTGGGTATTTGGGCTGTAGTTCATGTGCTTCTCACTGGGGACAGCACAATCACTGATATTTAGGATATGAGGTCTCATGGATTGGCCCCCAACTAAACCAAGTAATAAATGAATAAATATAGCTCTACAGGAGTTACCTTTAGATAGGAAGTCAGTTAACATACCTAGGTACCTGATTACAATAGCGAAATTGCCAATTAAAAACCTCCGGATGTGGTCTTCAAAGGCTGGGCTAGAGAGGCCCTTTGGTAGGATCAAGGTAAGAGGGAATAGATGGGGAAGAGAGGTGAGGTGACATTCAAGGACCAAAGATGGGCTTGTGAGGGAGGCAAGAACATTACGTAGGAGAAAAAGATGACAGGGAATCTAGATGCAGAGGTCAAAAACGTTTTTAGAAAAAAACAAGGGGGAAAAGAGAGGCTCTAGGGACATGAAGATAAACCAACAGATTGAGGCAATCACTTTGGTGAGTACCAGAGGGAGGAAGTGTGTGCTTGATAGAAGGGAGTGTGTATACATAACCGCTAATGTTTGGGGGTGAGAGGAGGAAAGCACAGAGTTGAAGCTGACATCAGCAGTAATTCGACACAACATCTATAATTATGTGACTCACTTTTTATGTGGCGACCATTGTGACAGCTCTGCAGAGGTCCTCTATGCTTTGTTAAATCATAATTTGGTGTCAGGAACTATAGCAGTAGTAATGAAGGATAGTATGATTTCCTGATACAAATGTGACTTACTGTAAAAAAGGTTTCCCAACTTAGGCTACTACATTTTGGCAGTATTTGGCACTTTTATATCAGCATTGAATTACTCCTTTGTCAAAAACTGCATATTTTTAATTTCTGGGCTTCTCTTTTACAGCTTCTTATAAATATAAGATACTATTGTATTATGCAGTTAAAGATACCATGTAATTCCCTCATCCCATCCTAATCCTTTACATTTCTGAAACCTCTGATGAACATCTCCTTAATCCAGCTTAAGGATATTCTCCAGTAACTGTTGTCCTTCAGTGGTCTAATCCCTGTATATCCTCTCCTTTTTTGATCATGAAGACATTCAGTCGCCCCTCAGTGTTTTTTATGTGCATCTGTTTATATACCTAATGGAAGAGGCTTACATTTCTTAGGATTTCTTCATTTGTTTCTGATCAACAATTTTAGTCTTGTCATCATACTACACCTTTCTTACTTATGATAAGTGAAGACCTTTGTTAGATCCTTGGCTCACGAGGTTTTACCTCATTGTTAGCAAGTGGTATACCCTCGCTAGAGCTGCAATATAAATCATATAATTGACAAATAGCATGAAAGCATTCAGCATGAAAACCACAGAATAATCCTAGAGAATATTGTGAGTGGTTCTTTATAATCTATCCGGTAGGTGTATTTTTAGAACAGCAACAAACAAGGCACTTTAATTTAATCACAAGCTGAAAGAGGGACTTAAGGAACAATACTGTTAGATCTGAGGATAGCATGTAGAGGTGGAATCATGAGATTTTATTTGAAAAGACTGCTTTCACAAAGATCCACACAGGATTTTGGTTAATGCGATACATGGTTGGCAAGCAGGAACAGTTATATTGGACATGTACCAGGTTGAACTGTGTAGTAATATTTGACACTTAGCGGCTATTGTAATAAATATATGCTTAAGTGTAAGACATATGCATTTATATCTGGGGTAGTATTTCGAGTAGCACTTGACTAGAGATTAAAAGAAGCTTTATTATATTTTCAACAAACACCTGACAGCCTTATAAGCCCCTTGAATGTGGACGTACATGTCTTCCTAATTTATATAAAAGCACTTTCACTGTATCCTCTATGTTCATTCAAATAATTAAGTATGCAATTTCATCCTCATGAATTGCTAATATTGATTCAATTTGAAATTCACATCAGCCTCTAATCTACAATACAATGCATCTATATTAAGAACCTAGAGTTATTCAGTTTCTCAATTGCAGTTGGAGATGGATGGTTTTTCAATGCCCCAACAGTGTGAGACCACATACTTGATACAACTAGCTTTATCTAGAGTAACATGAACTATGCATGTAAGGAGGAATATCCCATCTCCATTTTGATACTTGATAAGGTCAATGCGTTGATGTGAGAAGCCAACAACATGGAGACAATGATGTATTAACCTGTACAGTACGGAGACACACCATAGTCCATTATCAATAACATGCTACAGGTCATCCAACTTAAATGCATGAAATGGCTATTTAGGCTGCTTAAAAAATAAAATGGTTTCTCATCACTGCACAAATATTGGCATATTTGGTTTCAAATTAAAGCTTTTAATGAAAATAATGCAGTGGGATAGATATAACTTACAATTTCTTCACTTTTAAAGATCAATTAATTCTTAGTCCTATAAACTCAACCCTCTAAATTAAAACAAAAAAAGATAAAAAGCCTCCCTCGTCATATTGAGAAACCACTTTTGTTTTGAGTGGCCTTACATGCTATGAGGATTGGGTGCCGCAAACCGCTCATTAACCACAAAAATGAAACCATTGCGTTTTATGTGTAAATTTTGTGTTCAGTTTTCAGTGATAATGAAATTATGAGGAGTTATGCCATTTTAAGGATTTAATCAAACAGAACAAGTGTTCATTTGGATGAAGAAATAATTGGTTTATCACTATTAAAAGTACTGCATTACCCTTACAAAACCTCGAGAAAATTGTTTGCGAAACTGAAACTTTCACCATCATTTCCCTATCATCATTTGCCTCTGCAACTGAATGGGAAATAAGAAACTAGACTCATAAATAAGCTACTATGATTACCAAGTGTTGCATTCTTCAAACAGATAGCTCAATCCCCGTGACAGTGATTAGGTGCATTGCGTATCCTGTTTATAATCTTATACTACAGTTGGCTGATGATATCCGCAGAAAGGACCTCGTGTGAATAGTGGCCGTTATTCGCATGAGGAACCGGCGAGAGAGGCACCCTGCATGAGGGAACACCGAGAGAGGTGACTTTCATAGATCATAGATTAGATAGTATTTTCCAATCGTCATCGTCACGTCGCCTCTCTCATTGTCATGTCAGTACTCGGCTCATAAAACTAGTTCCCTCTGGGAATTGAACCCTGGCCTCTGACATGAGAGATAAAGATGCTCACCACTATACCATCAAGTCTCTTGCTGATAAGCATGAGAAAACGGCCTATGTTCTCATGCATGTCGACTCTCTCACCATGTCGCCTCTCTCACCATGTCGCCTCTCTCACCATGTCGCCTCTCTCACCATGTTGACTCTCCTGCCGTTCCTTATGCACATAGCGGACATTATTCACACAAGGAGCTCGTGCGAATATCGCTGGTGACTACAGTCAAGGATAGCATTGTGATCACTAAAGCATGTTGGTTGAAAGCAACCAATATTCACTAGGATTGTCTGATTCAATGAATTTTCTGTTACTGTCAGATATCTTTAAAGAATTACTCCACAATGTTAGTAGGTGTATTGCTGATTGCAACTGTGTATCTCATTAGAAACTGACATTTTGATTAATTTATCAGAAGTGGGAAACACATTAGTTTGTTGTCCCTGCAAATGTCTCTGTGTTGTCTAGCTTAAATTAAGTTGGACTGTTTTGCTTTGCAACTTACCATTCACAGTAAAATGCTACATATTCAAAGCTTTTCAGAGTTAATATTCATGTAATTTCTACTTTAAATAGACTTCCAAAGGTCTCATCGCAATTATTCTTTACCAACTTAAAAACTGACTCAGGCGTTGTGGGAGGGAGGTACAACAGATACCTTAGACAGATCAGAACAAACCGTATAAGTCATATGAAGGCAAGTAGGGGTAGACTGCTAAGCCTTTAAAGTAGGGGGGGTGTACAACCGTGATCTGCAGTAATTAACGTGATCTGCAGTAGTGCAGATAGCGGCAGACCATCCATAGTTTTGTCAATTTGCCCTGACCTGAGCTCACTGTGACAAATCACTGCTTATTTGCTGAGTGGAAATGTTTTATCTTTTGGAGAAAAAAAGGAGATCAAAAACATTAATTAATATCTGAGCAATTCAACTGTACTCTGACAAAACACAAAATACACAGAAAAAAAATTAAAACTTTTGTAGGACCATTAATTTGTTTAAGGTCTAACAAAGGATTACAATTGAACTGTTTGTTCTTCTGTCTGTCATTGTTCACAAATTGTGTTTCTCCTTATAGGACAAGCATACATCCAATGTAAAGTTATGAAAATGTCTACACAAACTCATATAGTAGCAATTCTGTTGTTTGATGATAATATCATCCACTTTAATGACATTTTCTAGGAACAACCAGCAGAAATGCAGTGCAGGCCCTCACTGTGTACTTTGACAATGTAAGTGTATTTTCGAAGATGATCTGATAAAAAAAATGCACTTATAAAACATCAAAAATGACTAGCTGCAGATGGGGCCCAGCTCATGCCGACCTAACATCCGAAAGATGCCCAGCTCATGCCCAGCTAACACTCAGATGGGGCCCAGTTCATGCCCAGCTAACACTCAGATGATGCCCAGCTCATGCCCAGCTAACACCCAGATGCGCCTCAGCTCATGCCCAGCTAACACCCAGATGATGCCCAGCTCATGCCCAGCTAACATCCAGTTGATGCCCAGCTCATGCCCAGCTAATACCCAGATGATGCCCAGCTCATGCCCGGCTAACACCCAGATGAAACCTAGCTCATGCCCAGCTAACACCCAGATGATACCAGCCATGCCCAGCTCATGCCCAGATGATACTAGCCATGCCCAGCTAACACCCAGATGATGTCCAGCTCATGCCCAGCTAACACCCAGATGGTGCCCAACTCATGCCCGGCTAACACCCAGATGATGCCCAGCTCATGCCGAGCTAACACCCAAATGGGGCCCATCTCATGCCTAGCTAACACCCAGATGATGCCCAGCTCATGCCCAGCTAACACCCAGATCGTGCCCAGCTAATTAAAAATGAGTAGCTGCAGACACACAGTGTGGCGATTCCTCCTTCACCGTCACCACACTTAAAGCTCCATTATGGTGATTGCTGAGCCGCGCAGCTTGAAAGGTTTCTCTTGAGTTGATCTGTGACCTGAGTGCTCTTTTTAACCAATGCACTAAGCCTCAAGATTTCCAATATTGCTGGTTATTTCAGTAGAACAATCAAATCATTAGGCATCTCTGCATGACTCATGACTGGATTGAGAGGTTGCAACAGGTCTGTTTGGAACAGGTGCCCAGCTGATGACAAAGTGTATGCCAAGCTGATGCTCAGTGATGCCCAGCCATACCCAGCTAACACCCAGATGGTGCCCAGCTCATGCAAGCTAACACCCAGCTAACACCCAGATGGTGCCCAGCCAATGCCCAGCTAACACCCAAATGGTGCCTAGTACATGCCCAGCTAACACCCAGATGATGCCCAGCTCATGCCCAGCTAACACCCAGATGATACCAGCCATGCCCACCACACATCTAAAAGATGCCCAGCTCATGCCCAGCTAACACCCAGATGATGCCCAGCTCATGCCCAGCTAACACCCAGTTGGTGCCCAGCTCATGCCCAGCTAACACCCAAATGATACCAGCCATGCCCAACTAATACCCAGATGATGCCGAGTGCATGCCCAGCTAACACTCAGATGATGCCCAGTGCATGCCCTGCTAACACTCAGATGATGCCCGGTGCATGCCCAGCTAACACCCAGATGATACCTGCCATGCCCAACTAATACCTAGATGATGCCCAGCTCATGCCCAGCTAACAGTCAAATGATGCCTAGTATATGCCCAGCTAACACCCAGATGATACCAGCCATGCCCAGCTAACACTCAGATGATGCCAATTGCATGCCAAGCTAACACCCAGATGATGCTCAGCTCATGCCCAGCTAACACCCAGATGATACCCAGCTCATTCCCAGCTAACACCCAGATGATGCCCAGCTCATGCCCAGCTAACACTCAGATGATATCAGCCATGCCCAACTAATACCCAGATGATGCCCAACTCATACCCAGCTAACACTCAGATGATGCCCAGCTCATGCCCAGCTAACACCCAGATGATGCCCAGCTCATGCCCAGCTAACACTCAGATGATACCCAGCTCATGCCTAGCTAACACCCAGATGATGCCCAGCTCATGCCCAGCTAACTTCCAAAAGATGCCCAGCTCATGCCCAGCTAACACCCAGATGGGGCCCAGATCATGCCCAGCTAACACCCAGATCATACCCAGCTCATGCCCAGCTAACACTCAGATGATACCAGCCATGCCCAACTAATACCCAGATGATGCCCAGCTCATGCCCAGCTAACATCCAATTGATGCCCAGCTCATGCCCAGCTCACACCCAGATGATACCAGCCATGCCCAACTAACATCCAAAAGATGGCCAGCCATACCCAGCTAACGCCCAGATGATGCCCAACTCATGCCCAGCTAACATCCAAAAGTTGCCCAGCTCATGCCCAGCTGGGCCTAGCAGGTGCCAAATTGATCCCTGACTGATGCCTTGTTGTTGCTCCTCTGATGCTGATGTTGTCAATGAATATTGACTTTCTTTCTACTGCCTCATCAGTTTGTATTTATGGCTCTCACGAGATCGGGCCAATGTGAACGACTCTGACTGGGTACCATCTTTGACCAGGTGTCATCTTGATCGGCCACCATAAGCTTCCCCTGCCCTAAATGATTTTTGCAAGGAGGTCAAAGATGGCAACCAGTCGAAGATGGCAACTAGTCAAAGACATTCACATAGGCCTGATTGCGTGAGACAGCCATATATCATTCTATAACACAGATATTGATATAGATGACATGTCACTCAAAAATGTTTACACAACAAGCCCAATATATTCACTTCCACATCTCTGGATCTGCATCTATCACATAAAAGGTTACAGAACCCACACACATCTGTTCACACTGACAGCTGCTGAGAGGGGCTTTGATGGAATATATAAAGCACAATACATGGTCACTCTGTCGCTGCAGCCATCTTGTCGCCGGAATGAAAGGGAACAATGCTTTTGTTGAAGTAAATAAAGGAAATACCAAGGCTCCACATACTATACATGCTTATCAAAGACCTATGAATATGTTTTGAAGGAGCCTAACTTATATTGACCAATTTAGGAATTCTACTAATTTAGGTGGTTGCTATTTTAGTTTAGCACCATCACTCAATTATGTAAATGATTTAAATGGTTTGAAATGTATAATCCACTTTCTTGTGTATCTAGGGAAGTCTAATAATGATATGCTGGCAAAGCTGTAAGTCCTGTTATATCCCTATAGGGAGTTGTATTACTGGGTAACCAACCTGGAGACCCTGCCTAAAGTTACTCTGGTTGATGCCAAACCGAATGTATCCAATTAACAGATATACCCTATTGTCAAACGCAAACACACACACAAATGCATCCACGCAATAAGATCTGGAGGAAAGGCCGCCCCCTTATATCATTTATGCTTTTGACCTAATGCTAGAGTGAAAATGGATCCCATGCTGATTTTGCTCTCTCCATTCTTCCTCGCTCACTGATGCTAGCAGACAAGGAATAAGTGCAGCTCCCCCCCTGTCAGTTCTAACCAAACAAAATGGTTAGAATATAAAACAAAAAGTCAAAACATATGAGAAGAAGACTTGAAATGTTGTAATGTTATACTTGTCAATAGTGACTTGGCTATGGCACTCAGCGGAGCTGATTTAGGATGCGGAGCCAATATTAATACACCAATGTACTTCAAAATGAATGCTGATCTTCAAAGGGTTAAATACAGCTTGTTTGACACAGTCAATTAACCTCTGCCATGTTTAATTGACAAGTGAGGCTTGTACATGACAAGGGCATGACCTTGGAGGGTGTGACAGGAATGGTGGTAGGGTGGGACTGTAGGGATCCTCAAACTTAGGTAGAGTAGAGGGGATGTGAGAAGTGTAAGACAGCTAGGACAGTATAAGCAGAGATACAAAGACAAAGAAAGGGAGAGTTAGAAAGGAGGAATAATTAGATAAAATAATTGGAAGAGAATGGATGGAGAGGAAGGAAGGGCTAGGGAGGGGAGAGGGGTAGGAGGGAAAGGAGGCAGGGGATGCAAGTTGGCTGGTAGAGAGGTGAAGAGAAGAGTGCAGAGAGGGTACATGTATTAGACGACAGCAGTGAAGACCCAGAAAGATCAGCAAATAAAAAACGATGGACCCTGACTGCCTTTTGAATGTTTCAGTACATGGCTAGCTATCAGGTAGTCATCCAGTAAATGTACCAGACCCACTGCTTCTCTCTAACGCTGGTTATATCGGTGACAGGGAGGAGACACCAGTTAATGTTTGATTGGTATCTCTCCCACAGGGCTCTTCTGTACCTCTCCTCTAACAAATCATGACTCCTCTGCCCCCCACCTCCGCCCACTTAATGTTATACTGCTCTGTCTTTATACCCTCCACTTTTGTTGACTTACACAGAATGAGTGCCCTTTGTTTCATTGTGAGGGCTGGGAATAGACAATGATATCAAATGGATATAATCCCATAGCTTGATAGATACTTCTGTGAAGGTCAAACTCATAAGGATCATTCTGAAGACTTATAAATGCATCCCTCTTTTCTGCAGTCATTTGCAATTTCCTTTCAATCTGTTTGTCTACATGAATTACACATTCATTTATCTTCTATCTAGATTGGATTATGGTCACTCTATCCATACAACTAGGGTGAAGTTGGCTTCATAATTCACACTTACGGTACACTGATATTGCCCTAAGACTATTAATGAATGTGTGTATCACAGAAACAATGTTTTTCTTGTTAAATAGTTTAAATAGAGTTATCTGTTGTTATCAGGACATCAATAATGATAAACTCATGCAAAGAAGGTAAGAAATTTACCAACTCATTACCTTTGCTATCAGAAATGATCAAACCAGGTAATACAGTTGATGTTATTTATTATATATATATTTTTTTGAGAACAATTTAACTTTATTTGGCGTTTTGTTGATTTACAAGTGCGATTTTTCCTTCGATATGAAATATTGGGTATCCATACATTCATTTTGTCAGTTTGTAGTTATATCGCAAATTTTCTTACCACTCAACATGCAATGTTAAAACATATTGTTCATAAAGTAGGAATGATTCTCAATGTATGAGTACCGGTAGTTATCTGTACATTACTATATGTTTCTATAAGCTTCATCTTTATGTAAACAAACACACAGTAGCATATGACAGAGAGTTGGTGTAGAACACAAATCGCCACTGTAGACAAAACACAGAGCACACACTCTAATACCTAGACCTCAGTCAGCATGGGAGATCACAGGACAGCTGTCTGAGGGTTTATAAAGGGTGATGAGGGCCGGAGTCTGGGTTTAAGGTGAGACCTGTTTAGGGACATCCCAGGCTACCGTACCGTCGCGATTAAGCGCCGGGGCGCTCTTCAATTTGGTGAGGCTCTTACACAGGCGCTTATAGAAGACAGGTGCTTATTCAAGGTCATGATTTTAGTGCTTAAGAAACATTTGGAGGCTCCTATACCCCCGGCGCTTCTTCAAGACCGGCGCTCTTTCAAGACCAGGCGCTTTATCGCGACGGTACGGTATTTGACAAAACCTCTGACCTTTGCTGTCCTCTACCTTTGTACTGTATGCCCTGTATGTGTCCCCAGCCTATATACTGATAGTGCAGTATATAGTGCTACATGGATGACCCCATCCTTCAAATTGGAAACAATTTTTTGCAATTTATAAAACCCTTTCCATGTCTGCTTCTTTGTGTTGTCACAAATTATGGTGGCAGCTACCATTAATTTCAAGGGCTGCACAATGCTCCATGCCGATTTGTCTTTATATCTGTAGGTTGACTATAAGTCTAACTGTTATCGTTGTATATCTATTATATGTTGTTATGATGTAAAACGACACGGTTCTATTGTATACTAAACTGTTTTATTCATCTAACGAGTATCGTCGGTTCGTTACATATACCGACTCACTCTAGTTCGGTTGTATACGGTAGTGTACCGGTACTACCCTCGGTTCTCTTCGGTAGTAATTATATAATCGTTTTACATATAAGGTGACTACTTCCCCATTGGGAGTCAGTCAGGTTTGGGACTGTCGAGGCAAGACCACCCTGTACTCCCGGCTTAACAGTACGCTGTAGGGTTACTTCCCTGTATTATAATCTGTTCTGATTCTTGTATATCCGATGGTTATACTTGTGCTATAATACTCAAGAGTTTCCTTCGTAATAAAGTCGCCGTATATTAAAGTCTAATTTACCTTGTCTGGTTTTGATCTCATGCATTTCACTTGTTGTAAGAGACCAACTACATATCCAACATTTCCTTACATGAAATCAGGTATGCTATAGTCCCTGCCATGCCAATAGCATTTTCAGTTGATGATCAGAACAAGAAGGAAACTATTATATTTTTTGTTCAAAGTTTGTTGAATCACCTTCAATGATGAAGTAAGTATGAGTTATGCCACATAAAAGATGTCATTAAAACGAACAAGATTTGTGTTCCTTTGGATGAAGAAATAATTGTTTTTTTGCTACCGAAAGCACCACCTTTCCCTGACTAATTAGGCATGATATGTTTTATCCTTTCAATTGATGGGAAGAACCTGTTCTATAAGCTGAAACATTCACAATCATTTCCAAAATATCATTTGACTCTTTGAGTTGCTGTGCAAGAAACTTCTCTTATATCCGATAGTTCAACTACACTGGGAAAAGAATCTAGAATATTAATTGAGCTACTAGCACTAAAAAGTGTTGCATTATAAAATGATAAGAATAAACACATAAATGGGGTATGGTGGTTTATGTAACCAATCTTGATACTGGTCAATTACTGATGAACAATGTGAGAAGTTTTCTCTGCATCAAATTTACTCAAAGTTCAATAACAAACATAGCAATCAGCATCCCAGACTATGCTAAAGTGCACCGCTAATTCTGACAGTTTACCCTTCTCCCAGAGTGAGGATATAACATTTCAACTAATGAATTCAATCAATGAGTCATATTCACAATCAAAATTCACCAGGATTGTCTAGTTTTAAAACAGTCTCTGATAATGTCACATATCTTCACAATGTTAGAAGGTGTATTGCTAATTGTAACTGTGTATCTCATTAGCATCTGACATTTTAATCAATTTATCAGACCTAGCACGCACTACCAAATATCACTAGGACTCTCTTACTGTATTGTCCCTGCAAATGTCACATTTCTTCGTACTTTGAGGAGTTAATTTTACAGTTCAACTTCATTAAGTTTCATCTGAGTCACATTCTCCCAACTCAAAGATTGACTAGTGATAAAATATCAGTCAGATAACTTTCATTTGTACATCTCATTTGGGTGGCTCTGAGTTACTTTTCTTTAAGTTAAGATAAGAAAGTAGACAGGCACCTGTCAAGTCAAACAATAACCACGTTGAGGACAGAACCACTATTCTAGTACGCCCTAAATGACCTGTACCTGTACTCACAACCTAGGCCGCACTAGTATACTGGCCTGCCCAGCAGCATAAGTGTACCTAATCATATACATGATATTTCTCTGATAATCCGAATGTAAAACATATCATGTATGGTACCATTGGAAAGAGGACGCCCGGATCTATACTCTAACTGATTTACAAGCTCTAATCATTTATCTACATTTAGATATCATGCATTGAACATGCCAAATTAATAGTATACTTGCATAGGGACCCAGCAAAATTCATTTCCGAATTTTCTGTTAGATTTGCTGAAAGAAATAAACATACAGAGGGGTAGCCTAGATACTGCTATATGACCCTGCGTTTTGGTTTTATCTGCCACAGGAAATGGTAAGGTCAGAAATAGGGAAATCATGCGAAAATGTGGGCTTTTCTCCCCTACCAATGTCCCCAATGTTGGTATAGATAAACCCCATTGTTATATGATCACAGATAAGGCACTGAGGGGACTGCATACCTTGCCATGGGCTAATGTTCATGGTCTAATGATCACACCATGTGTACCATTTAAATGGTATGGCTCTGTAGCATGGGCCGTACCAGAATACTGGTATGGTCTAATTGACTGGACTGTACCGCAATAGTAGTACGTACCAACAACCTATTCCGGTCCCCTACATCTAAGGAAATTAATTTGATATAACAAAGGGTTCTTAAATATGCTTTTGAATGGAAGAATATCAATCACACCGATTTCCAAGGAATGTTCAAAGAAGTATATCACTACTAGAGAAGTCAGTACTCTCAGTGATGATACATAGCTGTAGGTAGGGAAGAACAACAGAGGACAACAGAAATACAACAGAGGCCATATATAGCACAGGACAAGTATTATCCCTGGCTGACTGATTGATTTGGTTAAAGTGGCATAGTCCGATGATTAGGGCTCAAAATTAGATTTTGCTAGAAATGAACCAAAATCTTCAATATGGTCTTACTTCATATCCTACCTACTTCTTTAAACATTACTCTCCAGAATTCACCTTAAATTTCATCTTATTATCAGTTGCATGCTCAGTTTTAGACTTTTGGAGTGCACACTATAATTCCACCCATTGAAAATACACTGTGAAAGTCTATAATAGGGCCACTACTGAACCTCTAATTTTGATCTTTTTGCACATAGATGACATTGTATTGTGCCCTTTCCTCCAAATATGTTATTGTACTGACATTTGAAACACTTTTAAGCAGGATTTAGAATATGGAAAACAATCGGACCATGCCACTTTAAGTGAGGAGAGGTCCTGACTTATCTCACAGTGACAAATCTCTTCTTATTTGCTGAGTGGAAATGTTTTTTCTTCTGGTGCAAAAAAAAGGAGATCAATGATGGTAACCAATATCGCAGCAACTCAACTGAACTCTGACAAAATACAAAAGACAAGAAACAATTCGATAAATGATACAGTTGTAGGACCATTTAATCTATTCAAGGTACTACAAAGGATTACAATTGGATCTGGGATTATGTTTATACATCTGTCTGTCACTGTTGACGGATTAAATTTCTTTTAAGAAACAACTAACTGAGAAATAATCAACCAACATCCTTTTCTTAGTACATGATATAAGTGCAATAACTATGAATCTAGCAAGCCACGCATAATAAAAGGGCCAGACAATGACTAGGTATTTTTATCCCGAAATTGTGGAGGTAACAGTCGAACATGCTCTGTGTGGTTATGGGTCATAAATCACATGTCTGTATATGAAGTGGCACTACCTTCCAGAGTCAGTTTGTCATGTGACCATTCACACAATGCAATTAGAAGAAACCATGGCTGAATACCACAATGGAATTGCTCAGTTTCTCCTGTAATTTAGTATGAAACTGTAGATGGTCAATTCCCACGAAAATGGATCACAGGGCCTAGAGTGGTCTAAAATCCTATATTGCAGATAATGCTTGGAGTTTTTGATATATCACAAATACCATTCAAGAGACTACTCTCAATAAATTGGGAACATTAATCATACAAATGGACACAATTAGGTCTGTTCAAAGTTGGACCTACGCACGGTGATGGGACCTACGCACGGTGATGAGTACATTGTACCTATTAAAATACAGGTATGGCTATAATAATGTATAATTTCAAGTTGTTCTAATAGTTCTATGATAAAGTTATATAGGCCCACAGGATTCGAAAACGAAAGCATGTTTTATGCAAATGAAAAATACTTTACTAGTGGACCTACGCACGGTGACGGGACCTACGCACGGTGATGACACCTTTGCACAATATTTTATATCATATTGACAGCTTTCTTAATGGTATAAATATTCTGATGTATTCGTCCCAATTTGCCAAGGTATATATTGAAACATATTGATGATATTGACCATCATTTAGCAGTTTTTAGATGAGATATTATAGTGGACCTATGCATGGTGATGGACCTACGCACGGTCACTTTTAATGATTTTTCTTACCTTAAATCTGAGATAACTTCAAAGAGGGCCTATCTAAAATAGTATCCATATTCCTTGATAATTGGGGTATAACATATAAAAATATGTTTTCTTAATTCTGGAGGGTATTTCTATTATTGCCCTACTTATGTACCTACGCACGGTGATGGGAAGACCTACCCCACAAGAGTTATCAATAGGTGGAAGGTTACTAGATTGGATTAAAACGTTTGGCTAAATTTTATCATAAAGTTCATATTTGGCACTAGCTACTAACACCCTATTATGTTCATATGTTCATTTTTCTTTGTCTGGGGCTTAGCTAATGATGTACCTACGCACGGTGATGCTAAACCTACCCCACTGCATATTATCTAAAATGTTGATATAATAATAAGACAGGCTATATATACGTAATGTCCTAATATATCCTTCCTAGCATTTTTATCAATTTTTTATCTTTAAAAATGTGCTTTTATAATCACTTTATGTAAAGTTTTTTTATAGAATATCATATTTGATTTTTTTTCTGTTTGAAAAGAAGTTAAAAGACACATATTTATCCATAGAAATAATAATAATAGAGGTAGATGAGCAAAAGTGGGTACCCACGGGTAGCTTGATGCAATACCCATGTGGATAGAACAAGACTGACAGCTTCTATGGTGTCTGTGCAATGTTATAACATACCGGGTCATTTGAGGCTTGTGATCCATTTTCGTGGAAATCGACCAGATACTCTCAGCCAAAATTAGGCATTCAAAACAACTATATTAACAAGTATTTAAAAAAAATCAACCATATGAAAATCATATAATCAGATACAACAGAGGGGAAACTATAACAAGATCTTATGCAAATGATGAGTCTGGACCGTGCATGCTAGTAGTAGAAGCTGATAAACATGCCGCTTTATCATGGCTACATCAGCAAACGAATTTATTTGTGATGACGAAGCTGATTGATTACTATTCAATTTAATGTACAGTTTGTGAATGGCATCCCACATTGACGTAAATAACAACTGCATATATTAAGGTTTTTCTCTTACACACACTTTGACTTTGCACCTTTCCCTGAGTAATGCATGGTGCTAAGATACATAGACTGTAGACCGTAGTGCGCTGAGACCACAGAAGGCCTCTTAAGAAAACAAGTTGATGCATTTATAATTAACTTTAATACCCCTTTCCCTTAATCCCCCCTGAATCGGCAAAAATCCTTTTACCATTTGCTGCATGCTCCTTCACATTTAGCACACTAAAAGCTGCAAGTCACACATCTACGGACTCCGTTATGGCCATTGCTGAGCGGTAACGGCAGCTTAAAAGGTTTCTCTTTAGCCGATCTGTGATCTGAGAGCCCTTTTTAACCAATGCACTTAGCCTCAAGGTTTCCAATATTGCTGGGTCTTTTTAATGGAACAATCAAACCTTTAAGCACCACTGCATGACTGGTTTTGAAGTGCGCAACAGGTTTGCTCAGCATGGGTGTCAAGCCCATGCCCATCTCCTGCCGAGCTAATGCCAAGCTCATGCCCACATCATGCATGGCTCATGCCCATTGACCCCTACTGATGCCCACTTGATACATAGCTCAAGCCAAGTGCATGGCTTACTAACCTACCCCTCACTGATCCCAACTGGTGATCCGTTCTTGTCAGCTGGTGCACAGTTGATACTTTATTCCACTGCCTCATCCAGCTGACATATCATTTAAACTTAAGACCACAGTGGGACTCTCTAAAACAGATATCAATGTAGATGACATGTCACTCTCAACTGTTTACACAATATTCCCTATTTATTCACTTCCATGTCTCGGGTTCTGCACCCGTCAGCCTGAGAGGTCACAGAATCCACATGTATCTGTCCCCTGGTCCCTGCACTCTCCATGGTACATGTACACAACGTGTGTTCCCTATGGCAAAAATACCCCCATTCCCACTGACTTTTAGACAGAAAAACACCCTTTTTTGTTGAAAAGCGCTGACTTTTTGCGGTTAGAAATACAGGCTTTTTTCGTCAAAACACTGACATTTTGTCAATGCATTCCGTTGCCATGATTAAAAGAAACAAGTGATGATGTGGTGTGTTATATTCAAACATGATTGTAGAGGTTGTATGCATTCATGATATTTGATAAGGAAACTTTTTTGAAAGGATAAACTCTATTGCCTATAAAATATACATAGGTTAAAAAAGCACCCAAAACATATACTTTAAATGTTCAGAAACCTCTAAAATTACCCCCACTTTTTCTAAAATCCACTGAGTTTACTTGAAAGAAAATACCCCTTTTTCTCAATTCCTGGAACATTGGGAGTGATTCAGAAAATACCCTTTTCCCACGTTTAAATTGGGAACGCAGGTTGTGTACATGTATCACGGAGAGTGCAGGGACCGGGATGTGTCCACACTGACAGATGCTGAGGGTGGCTTTGATGAATTACATAACGCACAACAAATGGTTACTCTGTGCAAGCAGCCATCTTTCCCAGGAATGAAAGGAAGAAATACTTTGCTCAAAGTAGCTTTTGAAGCAATCTTATTCATTTTGACCTATTTAGGAAGTGGTAATAGTACAGAGGGTTACCCATTTGGTTATGTTATTTTTAGAATTCTTTGCCCAATATTTCTCATTGACTTTTCACTATATCATGAGAACTACTGTAGTTTACAAAGGATGTACTGAGAAAGCTATAGACCTGTTATATCCCGATCTATAGGGAGTTGCATTACTGGGTGACCACCATGAAGATTGAGTATGAGATCCTTCCTAAAGTTATTTTAGTGGTTACCAAACCCACTGTATCCAATTAACAGCTATGACCTATTGTCTTCTACACACATAGAGTAAAATCTGGAGGATAATATAGAATGCCCCTCCATATCATTCATGCTCTTGACCTTATCCCAGAATGGAAATAGATCCCATACACATTGTGCTCTCTCCATCCATCCTTCATCACTTACTGGTACTAGCATACAGAGATAGGGTGCCATTTCCTTCCGTGTCAGTTGTTAGTAGATTGGGAAGTGGATGATAAGATAAGATGGGGATAGCCGTAGTGAAATTATTTAAAAGGACAATAAAATTTAAAGTGAGAAGACTTAGACAAAGATTCACGTGGGTTATTCTGAACGGTAATGCTTCTCTCATTTCTGCTGTCTAAAGTAAGTCCCTTCCAATGTATCGGCTCTTTATTTATCTTTGAATTATGGTCAAAATACTATTTAGTATCTAATACAGTTTACTATGCTAGAGTAGGCATTGTTGTATTCAATAGTAACTTGACTATCAGTCACTATAGATGTATTTTATTGTTTTCACAGACTAAGGTTAATCTGGCTAATTGAACACATTATCCCTTTAATGCCTCAAAAGTTCTTTAATGCAGTGTGTCCTCTCATTGCCATGATGTACACGTGTATGTATAGCCAATGTGAGTAACTTGGCTACAGTTGGATTCATGCTGCCTAAATGGTATCAACGCACTCCTGATTCTGGTTTGTATCCGGCACCTAGAACGCAGTCTAATATTATCCAGTGGTACATTGGTGCATTATAACATAAACACATGACCTGTACTTAACTGGCTGTGGGTCTACTTTGACTCCAGCCCCTAGTAACAAACAGTTGTTATATCTTTGGAGTGTGGATGTGTTAAACTTTGGTGACAAAACAGACTCAATCAACCTAATAACCCAGCCAATTGCAATCCAAACAAAATGGTTAGAATAAAAACAATGGACGAAAGACATTTATCAATATTCATCACCTATACTTAACTCTTCTAAATCGAAGACGGCACACCACCAAATTAGCGTGTCATGTCTGACAATGCCAGACACCAATTTTTCTCATAGAGTAATGATCTCAATTGACCTCAACAACCTGTACACACACACTCTGACCTTTAGCTCTGAGGTGAATGTATCCTTTTAAGCCGAGCATGCTGCTGTTCTCCTATGATGCATGGTTGAATTTAACTTGACAGTGCTGCATTTGTGCCTTCTGGTGGTCAGCCTATAGGGTTGATACACTATAGCAGGGGTGGCTTGATGCTCCAATGCAGTTATCAACTTGGTGCGCCATGATACCAAATGAATATGATCCTTGAAGGGTTACATACAGGTAGTTTGACACAGTCAATTAACCCCTGTCATTTTAGTTGACAACTGAGGCTTATACATGACAAGGGCACGACATCAGAGGATGTGACAAGAATGAGGTTCCGCTGTAGAGAGCCACAAGAAGTGGGAGAATTGATGGTAGGTGATAAATGTAAGCAGGTGAGAGAGAGTAGATAGTATTAGGAGGGAAAAAAAGACAGTGAAAAGGAGAAAGAGAGCTAGAAAGGAGGAAAGCTGGTAGATAAAAAGGAGAAGAAGAATATGTTACAGGGCAGGAAGAGAGGTGGAATGGATGAGAGGTAGGGGCTGCAGGATGGTTGGGGAAGGGTGAAGGGTGGATTGCAGGCAGTGTACAAATAACCATCACTTTATAAAAAAGAATCGATCCTGACTGTCTTTTGAATATCTCAGTACATTGCTATCTATCAGACAGTCTTCCCTTGAATAAACCAGGCCCGCTGCTTCACCCCACACCAGGTGATAGACACTGGTTAATGTTTGATTCGTATCTCTCCCACAGGGCTCTTCTTTACCTATGCTGTACCTACTATACTGATGGATTATATATCATACCTCCCCACCCCACCCATGTCCCCTTGATAATATTCATATGCTCTCTCTATCTGCTCTCACGTTGTTGACATACACAGAATGAATGCTTTTTGTCCCAGGTAAGGACCAGGAATGAGCAATAATATCATAAGGATAATCGCAGAGCTCAATGCACAATGCGACGAGAGACCGGGTCATTCTGAAGAATAATATGAGTGTTCCTCTCATTTTTGTTGTCTAGTTTTGTCAATTGGACCTTTCTTTCTATCTTTACCTCTATATGTATTATCTCCTCATCTCATTTTGATAAAAAATGAATTATAGCCATCAATTTGGCATTTCCATTTCTGGTAGAAGTGGATTCTGAATACATGATTTACATTCAAGGTATACTGATGCCTGTAGTCTATAGCTATGTAGTAATGGACATGCTACATAACAGAGGCAGCCATCTTGTCACACTTAGATGTCATTGGTTCATGTGTCTCAAAACTGCTTTCCCCTGAAAAGCAGTCATATGCTGTGTTCTAATAGGTGGCAAAGTTATTTCAGAAATCCATCACATCATGAGATGCAGTTAATGTATAAGGCTTCTCTATGTGTACACAGACACTGTGTAGAACACAAATTGCAGGCATAGACAGAGCACAGATCAAACACTCTAAGCGGACATCGGTCAGAATGGGAGATCACAGGATGCACAGTCTGGGGTATATAAAGGGTAATGAGGGCCGGGGTCAGGGTTTAAGATGAGACGTCTTTAGGGAGGTCCCAGTCTAATCAGCCTCTGACCTTTGCTTTCTTCTATATTTTGAACTTTGTACCTCAGACCTATGAAAATAAGTCTACAATTTAAAGATCCCGCACTGTTGCAGAACCTAGGTCTGTTAGAATGGTTGAGTGTGGGATACAGGTGCAACAAAGGAGTAAAGAAAGGGTATCTAGTGTCTAGGACATTAATATAGACATAGTAAGAGGACCAGTGCTCAGGGGGATGATAGGAGATTATTAGAACATTTTCCACAGGCAACTTGTAATAGTATGTGCCACAAAGCTAGTATTGGTTTAATGGATATAATCAGAGACGAAGGAGTGGCGGGAACTACCGGTTAATGTGTTCTTGTGCGCATGCGCGGGATCAGCTTCCGCCTTGCTTGAGGTGATATCGGCCATTGTGATTTAGAGGCTTAACGTGAACAGTCGCCAGTGTGTAATATTAGGAATATCATTGTTTAATTTCTCAGATTCTTCCTTTGGGGACATAATTTGCCAATGCGTAGCTGCTTAATTCAACTCTCAGCAAATGTAAATCTCCTTAATTCAGTCCTCGTGTTACAGCTGTCTGTGTTATAATCTCTTGATACCTTCTCCAGTTCCATTACCTTATTGTGTCTTAGGAATGCCTGTGCCATCATGTATATGCGCCCTAGCGCTTGATTTAGAGGCATGGTCACCAATGACGATTATACAAGAAAGGTCCTCATTCAAGATCAGGTTTTACAGCTTAATTTGTATTTGAAAACTCCCCTTTCTCCGGCAGTTATACAAGAAGACTAAGGTGTATTCAAAAGCTGGCGATTAAGCATGATGTTACGGTAAGCATAAGAGGTTGACTTCAACATGGTTCAGATGTCTGATAGATAAGAAAGTGCAGAAGCAATGTCTGATTTATTTCATGAATTCATGTTAGGGTGGCGTGGGGCTGTCAACAGGACCCATTTAGTTTGGGCAAGCAGACTATGATTCAGTTCCATAATATTAGGGGACCCTGGCAATTATTCTCAGTTGGCTATAAAATCTATACTATTGAATGAGCATTAGTTAAAGTATGATCGGTATTAGATTTGGAGAGAAGCAGATCTATAGTACTGATCGAGCTGTGATACAACGGTTTTGAGTAAAGCTATATGCCTAATGAAATCTATTAAACTGAACTTAGGCTTGTTGGAAAGTCCCTTGTATCATATAGCCCACATACATTAGAATCAGACATTTCGAGTATTGTATTTAGCAAAAGCTTCATCAGACATGTCTTGTGTTGTAATCCCTGCAAATATCACATTGTTTTACTATTTCTTTAGCCCTTTAAGGGTACCATAATGCTTTATTGCTCTATTTGATGCATGACACTGCATATAACTCAATAGAGTTGCATTCATTAAAGTATCAAGCCAACCATACCGAAGTGATACACTCCCAAAGGATCAACATGATGCAGTTTTGCATAACTGGCAGTCTAGTCATCAGTCTATATGGATGGTACATCATGATGACAAATGTAAGATGCCATATATAAAGGGTTTCAGTAAGTTTAGATTAATCAGAACAAGAGGCCTACCCCAGACATGTACCTTAATTAAACATGAAAGTACTAGCCGGCTGGTCCAAAGACACTTAATTTGACAAAAAAAGGGTAAAAACATGGAAATTTCTTCAAAATTGCATAAAAAACATGATGTGTCTGCCCTGTTTTGATAGGGTCGCTAGGGTGACCTGAAACAAACCTTTTTCTTTGGCCTTAAGAAAACTAATGCCACATCAATGAACATTTACACGTGACAGGTCTGCTGCCAACATTTCTTTGAGGGTAACATAATTACTTACTCTCTCTCATTGCCATAATATGTGCATGCCAACCCCGCCCCTTGAATCAACAACCTAGCTTTCTTATTTTTCTCATGGTATTTATTCAAAGAGGCCTGTCTCGCCTAGAAATGATTTTTACTTTTCGATGGGTTCCAGCAGCGTAATTAAAGTGTTATCTCATCGATTTTATGAGTCCTGATCAGAGAAGTTTGATTGTTTTGAATTTTAAACCTGTAACTATTGAGAGCTAAGTTAGCCAGATAACCATGCATCTGGATCCCGGGTCTGGAGCTGTCCCAATCAAGCAGACAAGACATCCTGCCATAATGTGCAAGTCTAATCAATGTTCAGTACAGCTCAACTATTACATAGAAACCAAGACTACACCTGTTACTTGGTTTATATCCTTGCTACTACGACCATCCATTTCATCGTTAAAGCACGAAGCAATTGTATTGAGGAGTGTGGGGTCTTTACACTACACCAATTTTCGATGCAATTTATCCAAGTCAGAGGGTGACTCAAGGTAAAACATCAGTGAGGTTAATTCCCGTTTAACCCCACGTAATGGAGTAATTACACTTTTCTGTCAATTGTCACGACCTCTTTCACTTGAAATCCCATTGTGTCCGATGTTAAAGTGGGTTTAAAACCTTGTTATGTAATTTCAAGCAGGCTTGGACAGGGTTCAAATACCTCTTTTTGAACCAGTTCACAGTTACATTTTGTCTTTATGGAATGTTATTTGGAATTCATTTAAAATATTTAGTTGTTGCCTTTCACACATCTGAGTTCTCTATAAGATTTTGCGAATGTTATCAAAAATGAATGCATTACCGTATTGCCTTTTGGTTCAAAGTGTATGTAGATATAGTTTAAAGTACTGTCCCCAAAAAAATGCATAATATATCTTTTTTTAGACAATTCAGGACACAGCTTCTTTTCAATGCATCTTAGATAACCTCCCTTCAATGTGTTTGTTGAACACAAGTTATATGTTATTTTTGACCTTTGATTTATTACTCAATATTGGCTTGGTGGTTTATCTTATTATATAAACGACTTTTGAGGGTGATTTTACCTTTTGTGTATGTTACCATTTGAGGTTTCCTATTAAAGGTCCCCCAGTGGGCACAGAACATTGAATCAACATTGATAAATGGTTGTCAATGTTGATTCAATGTTAATTCAATGTTGATTCAACATTGAGCACAATTGTGTGCCCACTGGGCCACCATGAATGCTAAATGGCTAGCTGGCTGCACTCCACACTCAATTTACTTAGTCCCCCCTTAGGTACAATGTTGCATAGAAAACAATGAAGAGTTTTTCCACAGGCTGTACCCATGTTTTAACTGAAAAAGTATAAAATGTGCACTGGGTTCAATAAAGGATGCTTCGTAGAGCATGACATTAACCCATGGACATATAATAAGGAAAGGCAGTGGAACAGAACAATGTGTCAGAACATGTCAGACTGAGACTGCATGAAGCTTATAGTTATATCTTATAACCTTAACAATGGTGGGATTTAGTAGTTTGTTGGTTGAGAGATCAGACGGAGGAGAATATTTACACATATCCTGCGCTGCGCCATAGACTGTCAATGTGCATGAGCATGGGTTGCAAACCGCTTGGGTGCTCCCAATCACACCATTTCTACTAAGTGGAGTTTTGTGTAGATACAGGCTTGACAACACAGTAACATTATGAAGATGACAGTGCTTGGACAATCTACCAATTGGCAGTTGAATTAAACTTATACAAAAATCTGTAGATCTAATGATCTAATGAAGGAAAAGGAAAACGGGGGTTTTGCCGCACAGCCTCCTACTATGTGTCTTGGGGTCTCAAATAGGAGCCGTGGAAATTAGGGTATAGAAATGAGAATTGATGAGAAAATATCATCCAATATCCAATTTAGGAACGGTATGTGTCTACATGCCCACAAGCAGATATGCAAAGAAACCTACAGCTTGGATTGTAAATGAATGCAATACATGATCATACCTGGATTGGATGTTGAATTACACAAACACACAAACGAATGAATCTGAAATTTCTCCATCTTTTGTCTTCAGACTATTAAATTCCTTCTTCACTCCGCCACAATGCCTCCAGCTTACTGCCTCATCTGGCTCTTTCAGCAAATTAACCCTTTAATGAAAGTGGCATTTGCAGTATGCCCTTTACTGTCATGATGCAGGCCAGTCAGACATTTAACTGGGCATGGCTAAATCCATAAGTAATTCTGATCTTATGTTGTTAATATATGCGTCAGGAGTCATGATTGTGCCACAACACAGAGTCACTGCCTGGTTATGGTTTATCATAAATGAGGACAAATAGACATAAGATCTAAGGCATCATGCTGTTTAGGGTTAACGGGACACTCTGGCTTTGGCTCTTACTGAGGAACGCCTTCTTACCTCCTGACCTGAGTGGGAATTTGTTAAACTCTGATGACAAAACAGAAGCAATCTTGTTAAGTCAAGTCTTCATCCACTCTGGTAAACCTAAGAAAATGGTTAAAAATAATACTCAGATTTAGTGGTCTTCTGGGTGTGGAAAATTAGTTTCCAGTTAGGGTTGCAAAGATACCTAAAATATGTCATTGCTATGATTAGCACTTTGTTCAGTTGTAATGTTGGAAAGAAACATTGGTACAGTAATTGTAGGTTTTGGGAAATATGTATTTATAAATTTATTGAAATATCTTTTATAATAAATGAGGGATGTCCCCCTTTTATATTTTGATAGAATTTACTGGTTAGTCTTTAACTCACAGCGGTCTGTGTGGGCTGGGATTGCATAGAGATTAACATATTGACATTAAATCCCAACTTACTTTTATCCAGCTGTAGGATAACTTTGAAGATCTGTGTTGGAAACCTACAAAGAGTGTAAGAGACAAAGGAAGTTACTAGCATTCATCATCCTTCCTATCATCGGACAGTTTAATGTATACATGTACTATGCGCCCCCCCCCCCCCCCCAGCAAAGCTAAAGAATGAAAAATAAATAAAAGAAACACTGTTTAGCCATTGCTGGTTACAGAAGGACATATTTGGCTTCTAGATATACAATACTAAAGTAGAGAAAGGCCAATGTTATTAGTTATAAGGAACGATCAAGTCGTTGCATGTCTATAAACGCATATTTCTGACTTGTTCTCTCCTTTGTGGTGTATGGAAGGAGGCCCTAAAGTAAAAGAGCATGGTCTCCTAGATACAACATTGTCATGGTGCCTTAATAAACATAAAGACCAATTCCTTGATACGTTATACAAAGAAAGAAATTCCACATTCACAGTTTGTTAGCCCTAATATTATTTGGCTTGATACCAGAACGATATCTGTGTCACTGATCCTACTCCGAACCTATCAAATGTCAGTTAACTTAAATGAGTATAGTGTGTTTTATAACTTTTAGGTTATACCCTGCTACACCAGTTTTTTATTGGTACCCTAACTAACAGTTTTTATGTACCAATCAGTGTTCTTGCAGTCTGGTCTCTAGCTAATTCAATGTCTACTGAGTAGCAGCTACTGTTGTTTGGCCTGCAATCATAATAGATTAGTAATTGTAAGATCTAAGTAGGCGTGGGTGCTTATAGTAGTCCACATAAAGTTGTGACACATTATCTAATGTTGATATATGATACACTGCTACAGGCCCACAAACACCCACCTACGCAGCATACACACTACAAGCTTTAAGCACTGAGTGATGTTTATCCCTTTTGGTGTAGCATGATGTGTTTTTTTTAATTTTTTTTGAAGCCGTAGAAAATAATTTGCCCAGTACACTTTCATACAGCAGATATGGTGGCTTTATGATGATACACTCTAGCAGTTCCTAGCAGACTCTGCCTTGCTGCATCACAGTGGCACATGTACATCGATCCTTACAGGGTTAAATACAACTAGTCCCACCTCTTGAATTCACCTCTGCCAAGTTTAATTGACACATGCGGCACATGCATGACAAGGGCATTACCTTAGGGGATGGGGCAGGGAGAGATGTGGAGGCGTACCGCAGGGAGCGATAAAATGAGAAAAACAAACAGAGCACAGAGAGCATGCACTGCATGAATGTTGGCATTTAATGAATCTAATTGCTTAAAGTCACACATTAAGCATATTTAATTCTTGTGAATGCCATTTAATGCTGCTGAAATGTCATTTTGACTTTACCGGGACATTTACTTGGAATTTACCGAACTTAAAGCTGCTTAAATAGTGACATCAAGAAATAAAAGGTTTACTTAAATGTCAATGTTCATGCAGTGATGCTTAATCAGAGCAAGAGAGAGGAAGGAGAAACAATTGCTGTGAATAGGGAACTAGGAAAGGAGGGAGGCAAGAGAGAGGAAGGAGGAGCAGAGCGTTTGGAGGGAGGAATGCACATTTTTGTTCTTGTAACAATTCAGTGTTATTCTGTTTTTCCATATTAACAATTATGTAGTGCCCTTTGTCTTCAATACTTTATATCGGGTATCCTGATTAAAATGTTGTACATTAATGTATAATATTCGAATATTTTAACCTTGATACATAACTAGTATTATTTGAGATTTGATTGATAAATGTTAAATCTACAATGTTCAAGCATGGTTCATCATCTCTTGAGTACCGATATCCATGATGGGTTTAAAATAACGTATTTTAACATAGTTTATGCTGATCTATGTTGGAAGTAGAGTAGATCTAAGGAGACTGGGGCAAATGCTGAAAAGTCAGACTTTTCACTTTAGAATAAAAAAAGAATGGTTGAGACAGCCTTTTGAATATTTCAGTACAGTAAGAGCTATCGGGCAGTCTTCCCGTGAATAATCCATACCAACTGCTTCACCCTAGTCTGGTTTATCCAGTGACAGGGAGATTGGTATCTCTCCCAGCAGGCCTTTTTTACCACTGCTTTATCTACTGCCACTTTACTGGATTGAATATCATACCTCTCATCCCCTCTGCCACTGAATACCTGCTTTCCTTCTATACTTTGCAATGAATAAAGAAATATTCAATTTCACTTCAATCTGTCATAACTGCCTCGCTTTTTTAGCAACGCCCTCTTTACATTCATATATTAGTGTCTATTCCCCTTCTTATCGACCATAGAAAGGACCATGAAAATCAACTATCGGATCCGAGAGTCACATAATGCCCAGCTGATGTCAAGCTTATACCTCGTTGATTCTGTCTAGTTTAAGATCTATCACTGAGAACTTTTGAGTTCTCCCTCAGTGCTTGATATGGCTGTCATTCACGATAACTGAAAGCCATAATGGGAGATTTTTGTTAGAGCATAATTGCTATACTTCAGGTACCATTAGCTTTGGCTCAAACCATCTTAAGACCACAGTTTCAAAAACAGGCATTGGTGCAGATGATTACATGTCACTCAAAACTGTCTACACTAAACCCCTCTTCCATTCACTGTCCCGTCTCTGCTTCTTAGTCCAGTTGCCAGAACTGGCCTATCTACCCGTACCTCGCAGTGAACGACGTACAGAGGGTTTTTGGTGATTCTGGCTCGTGAGACCCCACTGAACATAATCCCACACGGTGCCAAGATGGCACCGCCGGGGAAATTCCGTAAAAGACGTTTTTCCAAAATAGCTCCCGGGAAAATGATAGCATTCAGAAAAGTGGATATCTCTGCCGTTAGTAGGTCTAGGATTTTGATTTTAACACCAAAGGATATGTTTACAAGGTCATATACTCATAATCTATCCATATGAAAGTGATTCAAGGTCAAGGTCAAGGTCAATTTAGATGTCAAACTTCATTTTCTGATATCTTTCATTAGAATCAACTGAATAACAAGTATATAATGCTAGATGTTATTATCAGAGGCATATGGAAGGTCAAATGATTTAAGGTCAAGGTCAAAGTCAAGTTAAGGTCAAGGTCAAGGTCAAATCAAAGATTGAACCTCCAATTTTGGTATTTTTGATAGAAATGACATGTATATAATGCTAGATACTATTTTCATAACCATATTAAATGGTACATTTCTCAAGGTAAAATACTATAATTTATTTCCTATCCTGATGATATCGTTCACAGTAAACCAATGGCAAGGTCCAGGTCATACGCTGGGTCAGTTAGTCAATATTATTTACTTGTAACCAATGGGATTTTGATGAATTGTACATGTTGTGACAGGAAGGATCGTCAATGATGTGAATGTGGATAATTCAGTAGCTATGGGAGAGGAGATGCTGGTTGAATTTGTGAAGGGCTGGCCAGACAGCCTTAACAAACCACTACCAAAATGTGTAAAAACAATGCATGCTACAAAGCCAGGTGAAACTTACTACCATTTTCCTACAAAACCTACTATAGCAGTGCCATATACACACACGTTGCTGGCCTGCAGGCTTCAGGTAGAGATCTAGACTTACAGGGTGTGCTCTCCTATGAATTAGCAACTGTGCCAATCTCCCTGTTCACTGAAACTGGTGATTTGCGGAGTCCAACAAATAAGGTGACATTGAAGACCAACCTGAAAGTGGAAGTTCCTGCAGAGAATATTCCCAAACCAACAGATATCATCATTGATGGTTGTGCCATGTTGTGGGTTGTGCACTGGCCATCAAATGGGACTGTAAAAGCTTACATTGACAATATTGTTGAATATGTCGAGAGGAAACTGAAGATGGCCAATGTGTACCTTGTGTTTGATAGATACCTTGACTTCAGCATCAAATCGGCCACTCGCTGTGGGCAGAGCACGGAAGCAAGCAGAAGACATCACTCTCCTGCAATGTGCAGCTACCTCCTTGTAGGGTCATACTCAGCTCTTCACATAACAAGGTCCATCTGATTCAGTTGATTGTGAGTGAAATTGTGGTTCGCAAAAGAGGAACTTCAAACAGGTCAGCGAGAGCTCTTTCTTACAGGCCAGAATGGTGATCCCTTTGAATTCACTGGTCTTTGCATTCAAAGAGCGGACATGAGGACCACACACTAGGAAGCTGATATCATAATGATTCAGCAATTTCTATGGATCACCAATGGGAATGAAGCATGCAACATCAAAGTGATTGCTGATAACACTGATGTGTTCATGCTTCTCCTTTACTATTACAACAAGTATAGCTTAAATTGCTGCATAGTCATGGAAGAAACATCAAAGAACAGGAAATGTGTTGACATTAAAGCTACAGTACAGAAGCACAAACAAATAATACCCAGGCTACCTGCTGCACACTCATTGTCAGTATGTGACACTGTAGCACAGTGCTGGGGCATTGGGAAGGTCAAAGTGGTTAAAGTTCTCCAAACAGGAGCTCAAATGGACTTACTGGGGAATGTAACTGCCAACATTCCAGACATCATAAAGTATGCAACAACCTTCACGGCAGCCTGTTATGGCCATCCAGATGTCGACAACCTAGCCTCTCTGCGATTCAAAGTATGGAAGGGAAAGACAGGAAGAGCAAGTTTAGTGTCATCCCCGAAGCTGATGTCTCTCCCACCTACCTTTAAGGCATTCAAACTCAATGTGCAAAGAGCACACTTCCAAGACAGCACCTGGCTTAATTACCTGGATTTTGATCCCCCAAAGATGGATACTGAGCAGTATGGCTGGGCCAAGGACAGAGTCAATAAAATGCTGATGCCTGTTATGACCCTTAAGAATACACTGCCAGCTCCTCAGTACATTCTAAAGCAGATCAAGTGCTCAAGTGAAAACTGTACCACAGCCAAATGTACATATAAATGTAAGGTAAAAAGTAAGCTAATCAGTAACATGACCTTGACCTTGAGAAATATTACCCCTTATATCCGTATGGTAAGAGCCTGTGACATTATGACATGTGATAGATTGGACCCACACGTGATTCAAATGAAAAATAGCTAAATTGGAAACTTAATCATTGATTTGACCTTGACCTTGACCTTGATCTTGAACCATTTGACCTTCAATATGCCTCTGACAATAATATCTAGCATTATATAGTTGATTTTAATGAAAAATACCGGAAAATAAAGTTTGACCTCTAAATTGACCTTGACCTTGACCTTGAATCACTTTCATATGGACAGATTATGAACGTATGACCTTGTAAACATATCCTTTGGTGTTGAAATCAAAATTCTAGACCTACAAACAGCAGAGATATCCATTTTTCTAAATGTCCTCATTTTCCAAGGGGCCATTTTGGAAAAACGTCTTTTACGGAATTTCCCCGGCGGTGCCAGCTTGGCAACGTGTGGGATTATGTTCAGTGGGGTCTCACGAGCCAGAATCACCAAAAACCCTCCGTACGTCATTCGCTGCGAGGTCCTTGCTCACAACCTCCAGACTATCTGTATTCAGCAGACACACATCTGTCCGTACTGACAGATGCTGAGATGGACTTTGATGGAATGGAAAAGGCACAAATGGAATAATGATAACATGGTGTATTATGGTGTATAAGCCCTTCCCCCAAAGGAAATAGGTCATTTTCCAGAATCGTGTACTTGTAACTTCACTCAGTGTTAAACCATTGTTCCAGGTTACAGATCTGCCTTAGATTATTTGATGCTCTTCCTCATATAACAATCATCCTTCACCTATCTGAACACAATCAGAAGAATAGAAATGTTAAAAGAGAAGGTTTTTTCTCACCATCTTTGATTCAGCCTTATAAAACACAGCAGTCCATGTCTGGCTGATCTTTGACCAATGGCATGACACTATTTGTGATCAGTAAAGACCACCCCATGTTGCCACTGCAGGCGATGCTTTGCTCTCAGTGATTGAGCTCTGTGAATGGGTCAATGTGTCACTTTCACACCCAGGACGCATCATGTATCATTGCTGTGTGTTAAGCTCCTCCATTAACGTAGCACTGTTTGCCTAAGTAGTGTCTTTGACTACTTTGTAAATCCACTCTAGTGCATTTTATCACCTGAAGGTGCTTGTGCTTCCATTTTCCCAGGATGATCTTGCATGTCGTCCATCTGTTTGGTAAAGGTTTACTTATACTGGTACTAGTGTGTTAGGGACAGCAATGATACAGAATTTTCCATTTGCTCTTAATGTCCAATCTTGTTTGGGCTATATTGGATCACTGATCTTATACGCATTATTGAGTTATAGAAGAAATACTGATAATCACTAGATCCCACCGAAATACCCTTTAGATTTCGAAAGAATATGGCCACACACAGGTGAGAAGACAATAGAGCCGAACCTGAGAGAGTGAATATAATCTGTAGATATCAGTCACTTTTTATGAATGCTTATGTGGCTCAATATTGGTGGAAGTGAGTGGGATATGCGCCACCAATGAGTCCAGATTGTGCTCAAATTGCAGTATATGAGAGTGTCTTTAAAGAATTGATGGTGCAAAGTATTCTTATGTATACAGTGTATAAGTCTACATAGGCTTGGAGGATACATCTTATCAGAGGATGTAAGGATCCAGCTTCCTTTTCTAATAGTATGGTAATGGTTATTGCGCATATATGTATATTTAAGCATGCTAAAAGAGAGGGGGAGGACTCATACAAATAGCTGATTAAGGGGGAAGAATAACACATTCTCTGTGAAAAGAATTGAGCTTACAACAGGAAACTTATTAGCAACCTGTATAATCATCGCAATAATTGGATAAGAAACTTATGTTAGTCATAGAAATGATTGCCTGATAGAAATCCAATGATTTATAGTGCAAAAAGATACATAATAGAAAAAAAGAAGCATATGAATATCACAGAATCCAGCATCACTTTGCATTCATCAGCTCATGTAGACATGGCATACTTCTTGAGTCAGAGAGAGGGGGGAAAGCTGAATATTGAAAAGGTAGATTGCTGTCCATAGGAGCTGTGAGTACCGGTTTTACCAGACTGCATTTTGTTGCAGAGCCTTGCAGGCGGCAGTGGCTAATGTTACAAATTAATCAACACTCTTTTGGATGTCCTTAAGCAAGTTCAGTGTGCCCCATTGGAGGGCAGCCGGCTGAGTAGTGCCCTTTGGATTCCACTCACAACTCCACTCCTCATTTCTAGTCATTATTTGCACATTTTGAATCATTCCTGAACAGGTACGTGAGTTCTATGTAGGCCACAGAATGTTGCTGCAGAATAGCTCCAACCTTTATCACTTGGGATCAGCACAATTGCAGATTCCCCTGACACACATCATCCTTTGACACTGCCCAATCAAAAGAGGGCAAAGCCAACCCTCTAAACGACAGCACAATGGTGCGCCTTATTGGACACTGCTGCCATTCTGATTACATATTGCTGTGCAGATCTATAAGTGAGCAATAAAAGGAAGTTCCCAAGTGCTGACCTTTGGGTTAAAGTGGGTTTATGTGTGAGTGTAACCACAGGCCTCTAGAGTGTTTGACTGCTGTTTGACCTTTGACATTTGGACTGGGGCCTTTCAGGTACCTATAGCCCTCTGCTGCAAGAAAAGCTACTTTACAACAACAAAAATAAACCACTAAAAATACCTTTTATGCATCGCTTGTGATTCATTTGGACAATAGACACCACCCTGCCTCCTTAGCTCCCAGGACAATACAGCCTGACCTGGCAGTATTTCCATAGATCAACCACTTTTTAGGCACCCGGACCTGCATGCTGAACAATTCATTGTATCGTGAGGTTACGTTGGGTTGCTAATGGCTTGAAGGGGGACTGTTTAGGCCTATTTGCAGGGGGGGGGGAACAGGAAGACCTTGTTGGTACGTACCACTATTGTGGTACAGTCTTGTGTACTACACAATACCAGTATTCTGGTACTGTGCATGGTACTGGGCCTTACCATCAAATTGGTACATTTGGTGTGATCATTAGACCATGGCCATTAACCCATGGCTAGTTCTGCAGCCCGCTCGGTACCTTGCCTGTAATCAGAGAATAATGGGTATTATCTATACCAACACTGAGGGTATGGGTTGGAGAAAGAATCCCATATTTTCTCATAATTTTCTCCATTTGTGACCTTACCATTCCATTAGGAGATACAACCAAAAAGCAGAGTGATAGATTAGTGTCTATGCTACTAGTCTGTATCTTTATTTTTGTCAGCAAATCTAACAGAAAATTCGGAAATGGATTTTGCTGGGTCTTTATGAAAGGGTTTTATGAGTGTGGCAACTTCAATGCATTATACCTGAATAAATACAAATTATTGTAATTTGTAAATCGGCTAGTGTATAGATTGAAATGTCCTCTGTCCGATGGTACAATACATGATATATGATATATCAGCAGTATAAGAGAAATTTTATATACATGATTTGATTACCCTGGAGGGCAGGCTCTTATACTAGTACACCATAGGTGGTGAGTACAAGGACAGCTCATCTAGGGCGTACTAGAATAGTGGTTCTTGCCTCAACCTGATATGGGGAGAGCTGTATTTCGAATGTTTAATATCTAGAGCAACAGATTGCTCCTATGTGTTCTTCTTATGTAACACAAATCAATAGGCCAAAAAAAAGAGGTTTGTTTCAGGTTACCTGGCCGACCCTAGCAAAACTTTTTTCGTAATTTTATCATTTTTTGGTCAATTTTAGGGTCTTCGGAGAAAAGTTTAAAAAAAGTTTAGAATCTGACCAACCGACCACACATTTTAACTATGATGATGTACTATGAGCTGAGCATAGCTCATAGTGAGTGACTGCATATCAACACATGTAGATCATGAATGAATATTTTAAAAGGTGGCAGAAATGTACTTCATAGTAAAGCCATGTCATAGTCCAAAAGGAAGGTGTTTCATTGGATGACTATTGAGGATTGCGTAGTTGCTGTGTATCAGACTACACACCCTTTCTTTCTCTACCTCTCTCACCTTATCAAGTAGCAAGCAGACCCAATGTATTCAATTGTCAGAGGTGCCCTTCTGCCTCCCATCTAACCAGCCCACATATTGAGGCCACTCCAGCTTACAGCTAGAGGGACTGTGAAATACCATTACTCCATATCAATCTACCCTGCTTTCAACTACTTTTAACAAGGGGAGGCGGACTCTCATAGTTTTCCCTCGCGCTGTGCTATTCCCTCTGAGTGAAAGTGACAGACGCAGGTAGGGTGCCTTATGTTCCAGGCCCAGTCGTTGATACAGTTGAGCGAAGAATAGTCATGGATGTCAATCATGGCAGGGAAATATCCATGCATTCATTCACAACCTTTCAACGGCCTCATCATGCATTGATGCACGATACCATCATTGTAATGTACATACTGTAAATCCCCGCCTATAAACCGATTCTGTCTATAAGCCGAAAGCGAGTTTAAGGACAGAAGTTTGGCTTATATGAAATCATTTGAATTGTTGAGAGAACTCCGCCTATGAGCTGAAAGAGAATTTTGGGGTATTAGGGACCCCCTGACCTCCAGCCTCACCCAACTAAAAAGAGTTTTAAAACGGATTCTGATCCTTTTATTTCATTGATATACCAAGGATCATTGGTTAAACATGCACACTTCACGTGGACATGATTTGTAAAGCCTCAGCATTTAGTTAAATTAAGGACAAAGTTTCCATACTTTTCTATACCATTATTTCAAATATCCTACTAAGGGCAAATCCCGCCTATAAGCCAAATGTGAGTTTGAAGGAGAACATTCGGCTTATAGGAAATAAAAACACTAAGAGGAATTTGGCTTATAGGCAGGGTTTTACGTATAATGCAACCTGGAGTATAAGCTTGGTAGTGCCGCCTTCCAGAACTGAGGTTGCTCGTGATGCATGAATTCAGGCCTGACCAAGAGAATATCACATTAAATCACTGGACGACTTTTAAAGGGAAATCTTTCTGTAAATGTCTTTAATTCATTACATTTGCTGAAAACTCAAATACAATTAGCTTCTTTATCCACCAGATCCTATTGCACAGTCAATAGAATCTGATATTTGATTAAATTATAAGATGTAGTAAACACTATCACAAATCACCAGGAATCGCTGAGTGTACTGTCTCAGCTAATTTCACTTTGAAATCATACTTCAATGATATCCTTTTTATTGCATGACATTTCATGATAATATTTTACAAATTCAAGACATGGTGTAGCAGTCACACATGTTCTGAGCTTTATAATTGACTCGTGAGGAAATATCAGTAGGGTGAATTCCATCATAAATTTTACATTCATACTTTCCTATCATTACAGTTGTAGCCACTTGTTTTCTTTAGTTATTCGCTACATCCTTTTAGATTTAGTGAATTTAGATCCATAGTTTGTATCTCTGTCTGTCCCTGTTTGTCTGTCTCTTGCTCTATGTGTCTACTTCTCTCTGCCTAATGCTGTCTGAAGACAATTTGGCCTTTACAGCACAATGTAGTGCAAACGCTTCAATAAAGTATCCTCTGGAAAGGAAGTTATTTTATCAACGGAAATACAATGAGGTAGGGCAGTGTAAACAGAGAACCTTGCCAGATGACGGCAGGTTGTGATATGGTCTAGTTACCGCCGGGATGGTAGAAACCGTAGTGTACCTATTAAGGAATCACAAGGCCACGAGGATGATTTCTTCTGATAAAAACTGTGCTTTTAACCATGTTGTTTTTTTCCCACCCTTTTTTCAACCCCGAAATTGCAATGAAATATATGCAACGACAGACCACCTCCTCTTTGTGCACCTTGCTATAACTAATAAAATGCTGCACTTCTTCTATGAACCTTAATCTACTGCTCACTAGTTGATGTTAATGCAGTATCCGTAGGTCTGACGAGCCAAGATAGTGATGACAAAGGACCAGACAGGGTCAATACACAGCTTATGATACATATTTACCCCCAAATTATGCCGGTAACAATCCATTAAGCCGTGTTTGGTGAAGGGTGATAAATCATGTCTCTGGGTATGAGACGGGACGGCCCAGACTTGTGGTAATGGAATCAATTAGTCATACTACATTTTCTACACAGTGGGGCTACATGAAACCAATCCAGATTTGGTTAATCCATGGTTGAAATGCAGAATGGAATTCTCTCATGCAATGGTTTGCAAATATTTTTATTGATACAACCTCTTAAACAATACTATGTGATATCATTATTGCAAGTCCACCCACATATGTAAGGAAAACAGGAAAGTCTTGGAATATACAAAGTCAGCATGGTTTACTCTAGACATTGCATGCATGTCATATAGGCAGATCTATGTGACTGGTGGGGCAATGACTGTTGTTCTGTCCCCACTTTGTCTGAGCTGCATTTAAGTCCTCAGGCCCATCAATCACTTAACACACTCATACCAAAGGTTATATATGATGGGTTCCAGGGGGATTTCATTGCATGCTCGTTCACATTAAATAACCTAAAACACAGCCATAAGGACGTTATGTTGATTGCTGAGCTGCGGCAATGACTTGAAAGGTTGTTGTGGAGTTGTGATCTGAGTGTTTTTTTTAGCAAAGCCATTTGTCTCAGGATTTTGTATATTGATAGACATTTTTGTAGGACAATCAACCCACTAAGTGTAAATGCATAAGTACTTCAAATAGGTTGCAAGTTGCAACAAGTTTTCAAATAACTAGCAAACATCTGAAGCATTAGAAATGACATTGTGACATGTTTATCTGGCATACTTGACATCACTCAAGCTCTCCTGGTAGTTACACTGTTAGACGTAAGTAGTGTTCCTGTACAGCAAATATTGGGGGCAACTTTGGTTCCAGTATATTCTGTTGTAGAGCTACAGTAGAATCTACTGTAGACGCGGACCTGAGTTATAAAAGGGCACACATATATCAACATCTTGGAGATTTGAACCCCCAGCTTCCAATCCATAGTCCCGAACCATGAACATTACACCAGTGAATCCTGCATGTCAGGTGCATTGAAACTCCTCCTACTTATGTGTGAATGGTAAAGAGGTCAACACAGGATCCCTGGGGGCAATCTTAGAACTAGACCGTTCATGTCTTAAGGGTTGATATGAAAATTACCCTATTGCAGCAATAAACTAATAAGTACTGAACTACAATTAGTAAGGAGTGTACCGACTGAGCTAGAGGGGCAATCACTTATATGTAGCCTGCATCAATAGGCTTTTGAAAAGATCAGGTCATATTTGAGCTGTGGAGTATGGTATTAGGGACCTTTAGCAACCATGTAAAAGCTCATTAAACGCAGTCATATCCTATCCTTTCAGCACTGCTACGTCTGCGTATTATAAGCTTTCACATGGTTTGCTAAAGGTCCCTATACTTGGTATAGAAACCTTGCTACGGTGACTACCACATGTTCCACTCTTGAAATATTTGCAACAAGGTATGGTTGCTTTGTACCAATTTCAGTGGCCATGCATTTCAAAACCAGACATTGACTGATGGTAAAACATGTGTCAGGTTAATTCCCGTCAAAGCTCAGGTAATTGTGTAATTACACTTTCCTGTCATTTGGCATGACCTCTCTTCTCCATTGGTTCTGATTGACTGATGAAAGGCCTACATTGGTTTTAAACCCCAGTTATGTCATTTTCAGCAAGCACAGGTTAGTAGGCAATCTGTGCACTGAGAAAGGTCGCCTGACTGTAAAGAAATCAAATGACCCATTTTGAAACATAGAACAATTTGCTGCATGTCTTTGTTCCATTTAATTGACTGTGTGTCATCCACTAGACTACACAAACCAACATATCAAATATTAAGTATTCAGACTTCATGAATTCTTAGTATTTTATCTTATTCTTTTTGATGAACCAAAAATATTGTTTATTATCACTCAGTAAAACTGTGGAACTGTTGAAAACTATTAACATCTTTTCCAAGCACTCCCTGCAGCATAAAGATTCCTTATTTGATGCAGTGTAATCCCTTTGCATGCTTCTTCACATTACCAGCTGTAATGTAAGGACGTTATGGTGATTGCAGAGCCTTGGCAGCAACATAAAAGGTTTTTGTGGAGTTGATCTGCGATCTGGGTGGTTCTTTTAGTACCACTTAGCCTCAAGATTCTCAATATTTCTGGGTATTTGAGGAGGACAATCATCATTAAGTGTGAATGTATGACTCTTCTTTCTCATGGTCTCATGGCTAAGATTTGATTATAACTAATTGGCTTGTCTGCCAGGCAGTGCAATTACATTGTACTGGCTGTAGCAAGGCGATAAGAGCATGTATGAAATGTGTAACTATGATTAGATAAAACCTATTGATAGTCCAAAGGGCTGGCAGTGTTATTTGATGGCACCAGCTCTGAACACTGTGCATTAGGGACTTTTGCCCTTTATTCTTGCTTGTAGTCACCAAACCCACTGTATCTAAATAACATATTTGACCTATTGCATCCTGTCCATCCAAACCACATATACTCGCTCCATGCTCTCAATCTTATACCAGGACGGAAATGGATACCTGCATCTCCACCCTTCCTCCCTTACTGATGTTGTCAGACACCGAGTGGGGCCCCTTTCCTCAGTGTCAGTTGTGGAAGAACAAAGAATGGATGTAATATCTGATGGAAACTGCCCCATATTTCAACATACAATCCTATGAAAGAGAGACAGGCAGCCAAATGAGAGTAATTCTGCAGACTTGTGTCTTCCTCTTCTTGCTTCATATAGCATTGTCACTTCCTGATGGTTAATCCTGATGGTTAATCATAAGCAAGAGAAATGATGTTGATATAAATTGGAAATGAAAAATCATGAACTTTGTTATTGCAGATCAGGAGCTTCTCTTGCTTTTTAGATTTCCATATTAACCACATTTAATTCCAGGATATGAATGACAACGATGGCTTATAAGGCAAAGGCAGTATATTGCCATACTAACCCACCCATAGATCAAGGATGCCTAGTCTAGATATCTTTTCGTGCATTCATATAACATACCATGGTCCTTCCCTTCACCCTAGCGATGGGCAACATTGTACTCAACATTAGGCACCATATCTTTCCTTGTAACTGCCACTGTGAGTGCTCATAATGTCACACACATCTGATGCTCTATAAGCTATGTTAATAAAGGTGGACACCTTGTGCAGGCAGCCATCTTGTCGCACAGAAATGTCATTACTAAATTGGTACATGCAATTTCAAAACTATAATCATACTGATGGTAGGATTAATACCAAAAAGCAAATAACACTTTGTTCTTTGCTAATGCACCTTGATGTCATCGGCAGTAGAGTTATTCTGTACTTTTTAGTCACAGATGACTCTACCGTTGACTGCATCTGACACGAGGTTGTAACATCGGTATGCAAACACAGTTTGTATGCCTGAGGGGTGAATGAAGAACACAAAAGGCTGCCTTAGGCAACAACCACACATCTTGCATTTGCCGCAATATAACCTAGGAATACAATATTTGACAATGTACCTAACAATAATCAAAAGCAACTTTCTATAGCTATTCAGAAGATGCACAGGCTCAGTTGGCCCATACATTGCCATGATACTGTTATGTGTAGGTGTACATACTACTTGTGCAGACATGTTAGGCTTCAATACTTGGTTCCATTAGGCCTGTGTCCACTAGCTGTTTGTCGTCTGTTAAAACGTGAATTTGAATACAAATATGAAATATAGAATTGGGTTGACGTGGAAATGGTTCCCTACCACTACTCCTTCAGTACTAAATCAAGTAAGTCCCTCCAGCCCTTTTAAATGGATTACTGGGGCTCATGACCTCAATCTGAAACAGGGCTTTGCTTTGATTGGTTCACAGGAATTCAGGTCACATCCTGGTCTTTTTATTTTCAAACTTTGTCCAAAATAACAACTTTTACTTTTCAAGATTGAAATTTTAAGTTGTGGATTTTGCAATCCTATGTGCCCACAGGGGGTATTTTGTTTTGTTTGAAAAATTTCTAAAAGACTTTAGAGAAAGTATACCAATCATCAGTCCACTGTTTAGTTGAGTATGAGTACTGAGGAGTTTCAGCTGTTCACAGCTTCATCAGATGTATTGCAGGGAAATAACATTTTATTAATTCTGTGATTATATAAATGTTATTTTATTTACCTTTGATTTGGTTTTTAATTAAACCAAATACTACTCACTTTTTGTGACCTTTGTGAGTCTAGGTCATGGCCATTGTTTACCACAGGGAGGAGGGCCACACAAGGTGGGCCTATTTGAAGGTGGGTCTCCTTCTTTGGGTCTTATTATTTGCTTGATTTAGTTCAGTTGGGATAGCATTTTGGTATAGACTCGGGGATCAATCTATAATTGATATTTACCGCTACTTCTTGGTATTTACTACCCCCGCACTAAAGCTACATCCATGGTTAAGGAGTACCGGTAACTTTTTGGAATTTTAATTCTGAAAAAAACCCTGGCAGTAGACACCTGTAGTAAATACCAAGAAGTAGGGGTAAATATCAATTACAAATATGAAATATATGTTTCGTCTCCCTGTGGACACAGCTGGACGACAAAATTCTCAAATACAAAAGTGGGAGAGCAATATGCAGGGGTCAAAAATGGACGTTAAAAGTGGGCATTTGAATATCTAACATGTTTGATTTTTAGTGCAGAAATTGGAATATATGCTCTTTATTCTATTGTAAAACCTCATCCATGTTTGGCCTGGGCAGTCTGGGCAGCAAGTTATAATGCCACGTGGACACAGGATACCTGCAGCCAAAGTGGAATATATTAAGGAAATATATTCCCAAATATATACATATTACTGGACATCAAACAGGTGAAATATTCCACTTTCCTTGTCGTATAGTGGACACACACCTATAGGCAGTGGTTTGCTAATAGATGACACCCCCCCCCCCCCACCTGTCTCTAGTGGATTTGCTTTTTGACTCCTGAATCTCATATTGCGGCGCCCATTCTAACCTCTGACAAATTGAGTGAGTGACACAAGCAATGTATCCACTTAAAGTTCAACGAGATGGATGGTCTTAGTTGAGCGATCCAAAGAACAGGGATATACATTTCCTTTCTGTAGCGTAGGACTGTAACTTTGCGTAAGCATTAGCACTTAATCATTCCTACCATGGTTTATGAACGGGGGGAAGCCCAACAGAATGATAGCAAATTCAGGGTACATACAAGATGTAAATATATATATGAGTAACATTTGCATTGGACAGACTGTAAATTGATTAGATATTAAATCGCACAAAAGAATCTAAATCTGAATTTCCCCATTTTTCTCCAGGTCCGTCACTCAATCTCTGAATCCCTCCGCGCTGCCCCAGTTTACTGCCTTATCTAGTTCAATGAACATCTCCACAGTGCTTTAAATGCAGTAGGATGTCCTTTCATCTTCATACCTGGACAATATGTGACATGTGAATATATTGAAATGACAGAGGTCATTGCGGGAGTAGGGCAATGTGCCCGTGCTAGGTTTAGGTGCATTTACATTTATTTTGGTGTAACTGTATTCATTAAACCTAATAAAACATTTTTTAATCTATATAGCATGATGACTTTTTAGGATTGATACACTCCTGAGGGGTCAGCATCATGGGACATTGCTGACAGCTCATTGGTGCATGATGAAAAGAAAGTTTTGCATCAATCAGTCAATGTTTGCGGTATTCACCCCTCTTTGGTTCAAAGATTTCTCAGGGTACAGACTTTGCAGGCTGTAACAGCTACATCTGTACTGACACTCCATGCAATATGGTGTCAATAAGAACACTAAGAGCATGAAGGAAAAGTCCTTTTGAAACTTTACAGTTTTTATTCAAATGTCACTTTTATTTGTTTGGGTTCATCGGGAATTCGATCAGAACTGACAGTTTGGGTGACAACCTGTTGCCTTAAATATTCAGGGTTTAGGGATTCGTAAAAACAGAACTTGGGTAGTGAGGGAAATTATTAAGACAAAGTGTTGTTTTATTTTAAATTCTTAGCTTGTAAGGCCTAATTTTATCTGAGTTGATTCCCAAAATGACATTTCGAACTCCACTCATGCTTTTTTGGCAATATTTACATTAGTTTACAGCAGAGTTGTGACGTGCATCACAAAATATTCCAACATGTTAACAGCTAGGTGCATTTCATTACACTGATTGATTAACAATTTTCATTTGATAATCAGGGTTCTGGCAGTCTCATAGGGTAGATTCACCATTCCTATGTCACAGGGTTTATTTGGAGGGCATTCGCATATGGGTGCATTATGTTTAGAAAAATATTTAATTTAATATATTTTCTAAAATTCTAAAAAATAGAGAAAATCCCCCAAATATTTCTAAATGAAAATGCTGGCATGATTTATATTCTAGCACCATCTTAGATGCTTTCCAACAAAACATGTTATTTTTCCCTCTATTTATCTCTGTGGCAGTAACCTCCATATATATATATATACAGATGACGTGACATATGTAAATGTGGTCAGTACAAAGGGCCCAATGTTGACTCCGCATACAATGTCTGATTCTCAGTAGCAAAGCTGTAGATGGATGCCACCAGAATGAGTCACTCTCACGCTTGGGCTGTGACATGTATATATTCGGTGTGTGTTACCCATCTATAAATCGATGCAACCACTATAGGCGGTGATCCACTGCCGTAAATTAGCTGCGGTCTGACTGTGAATTACACTTATTTGAGTACACATGCACAAATATTCCAGCAGTGGATCAGCTGCCCTCACAAGGGAAGAGGGGCGTGCAACTAAATTCTGAAAAGCTTTTATTTTTGCAAGTGTACTCGCAGCTTGCTGGCATACAACAACATTTACAGGAAAGGCGCGGCAGTGGATCACTGGCTAATGAGTTGTTTTCAAGATTGGGATTCAACATGTATGATTGGTGTGAGTTACCTTCCTCCATAAACATAGCACTGACTGCCAGCATATAATGTCTGTACCTACATTAGCAGCCCATAGTAGACACCTTTATCACTTTATGGTCCTTGTGCATCCATCAACACATGATGATCTCGCATGTCATCCATCTGTTTGGGAGTCTCAGACTGGTACTGGTGAGATGGGAACATTAATGTGTCTAGACATCCAGTTGACAGTCACTCTCAGATGATTTATGAGCTATATAGATGATTAGTGTGAACCAGAACAAATTCAGTGTCTCAGTCTCCATCTCTGACATTTTACATGAGGCCACATGAAAAAAAGTTTTGTTTCAGGTAACATGGGAAGAAACTCTAGGGTCGGTAGGTCGGATTTTTTTTTTTTAACTTGTTTTTTTTACTTCCCCTCTTAAATTGAACCCAAAAAAGTATAAAAATGGGGAGACTTTTTTCCAAAATTTTGTCAACCTAAAATTGACCCTAAAAAAAGTATAAGAATATAAAAATGTCTTCGAAATTGCATAAAAAAAAGTAGGGTCGGCCCTCTTTAGATAGGGTCGGTTGGGTGACCGGAAACAAACCTTCTGTTTTTGGCCTGACCATGTCAGACATGTGACCGTACCCAATCTGTACCTCTGTTTCTCATAGTGACCAGTGCCTGCGCCCATGACTCTGTAAACTGAAAGCGAGGATGAAAAGAAATAAATATATTAGTCACATTATTATTGAACATATTGACTCATGGTAATGGTTTATGAATGAAGAAGGAAAATAATTTCAAAAGGATCATACTTGAGTTGCATTAGATCATACTTAAGCTGCTGCCTATACAGTTAGGCTATTTTTTTCATTCTCTTAGTCAACTGTGGATAAGGCAATATTGTAATCCTGAACACTTGAATGCAACATTACTTATTTAAAAACCATTTTCAGTCTCCAGACTTGCTTTAGTTTCTTCATTGTGCTCTCTCCTCTCTAGCCATCCTACAATTGACGGACCTCAAACGTTTAAAGGCGGTAAGATCTTAGATTGATCCTAGTAAAACAAATCAATCCTTTGTTAATTATCTCTGTTGCTTTTGCACCCACATGTGGATAGCATGACAGATAAAGTGATGTGATCAGTAAAAGTGCCAAATGTTGACTCTGCACACAATATTATGTTCTAAATAGTTGCGCGCTAGGAATGACACGCACCTCTTTATGTCACTCTCACGCTCAGATTACAACATCAATGTGTGTAATCCTCCTCTATAAATGTAGCACTGATTGCCTAAATGGTGCCTGTGACTATTACAGTAACCCACACTGGTGCATTCTATAAGGGTCAGAAATCTCGAAAATGGATTAATCTTGGGGCAGAAATACATCGGATTGAAAATTCAGCAAACTCAATCAATCTTAAAGCAAGTTTAGTTTATTGACAGACTAGTATCTTGGCTCCATGAAAACATAAATTGGACAGCTTAACTCCCAGGGTGTCAGCTTTTATTCACCGGCGAACATATGTTGATATAAAAGTGTCTACATGAAATCGAGATATATAAGTGATGATTAGGTATGTCCACGTAATAGCTGCTGAAAGGTGAAAAAGACAAAAAAACACCAATTAGTCCATTTTGGTTGGGTCTGACCCATAACTCATCACTCCTCAGACCTCTATTTTCCTCTGGTGATCTCGCATGTCACCCAGCTATTTGAGACTCTCAGTGATGCCCTCTTATAAGGCTGGCACTCTGCTGGAGAGTTGGTAACAGCGACAAGCCTAGACATCAAATTAGCTTTGACTGTTGGATCACGTGTTGACTACCAAAGACTATGGTAAACCAGAACACTTATATTTCTTACACTTGCCACAGCAGGCAGGCATTACTGTCGCCATTGCTCATTGAATCATGGTGCACACAGTCAGGATGTAGCATGCAGCATCTGTGTGTGTTAATCACTTACATAAACATTGCATTGAATTTCCCACATTTGATATGGGCTTTATCTATGATATAGGCTTTAGCATCATGTACACCACCTTTTTACTTGAGTAAAAACAGACAAGATTCATGTCCACTAGATCTCGTCCCCAGAATATGGCCACAAACTGCTGCAAGTCCATAATGTAAGTGGCAGTATGACACAATATAGGCGAATAGATCAAGATGATGCTCTAATTGCAATAAATGTGAGTGTCACCACAGGAACTTTATGGTACTTAATTGTATTGATTGTATGCAAAATGTTCCATGTATGATGTTTATCAGTTATCTATATGCAAAGAAGATGTTATCAGGAGATATACAGGTGTGCATTGATTCTCTAGTAAGATGGTTAAGGTTGGTTTTAACTCTTTAATGATGGCATGATGCCTTAATGCATCATATCCTTGGTCATCATAATGCAAGAATGCAGGCCTGGCAAGTAACACGCCAGGGCTGCTTTCAAGCATCATGCAGACCCTACAGGGTTGATACACTCCTGAAGGGTGCGCATGATGCATCAATGCATCACCGGCCAGGGCTGCATAGGTGCATAATGATGACAAATGTCATCTTTTAGTGACATCTGTTCTTATTATCTGTTAAGCAGTGGACAGGGAAATGTTTTATGGATAGGTGTACTGGGAGTATTGCAGTAGTATGGATAAGTCTGTTGTAATCACTTCCAGTTGTCATTCCCAATGTATTAAAATATATAAAACATATGTTATATGTTCCACCAGCTTGATTTTGATGCATTCAAAAAACTGATATAAAAACAGTATCCATGAGTATCCCTCTCTGGAGAGAATGGTGAAGGCCTGTAAAGATACTTCAGGGTTGTTTTCTGGTAAAGGGTACCAATAACTCTGGCACACACCCGAAACTTTAGGTCTCAGGAATATCTATCTATAAAGATAAGATAAGAAAGGTGTTTGAAAAGTCAGATCAGCATGATTTGTTTTTGCCATTACAGTGGGACCTATGGCTGTTATTTAAGTAATCAGCAATGAAATACGAAGACAGATAAGGAGATCAAGTAGGAATCATCATATTGAAATAGTAATATATAAATGCATGTAGGTGTGTTAAGAGACCAGGCAAGCTATAAGGTGGCTTGCTGTCAAAAGAACAGGTTGTGTTGTTTTCTCCCAGAGAGGTCGCTGCAGGCAGAAATGGCTAATCTCACTAATTAACCAATGACCATTTGGATGCTGTAAAACTAGTTCTGTGCACCTAGGTGGTGAGAGGTCCTAGCTGCAGGATTCCTTGGACCACTCCAGTCTTCATTATTTGCCAGTTTTTCAATTATTACTGAAGCATTTAACGAGTCCTCTGTAACAGGCACATTGGGATAGAATAGTTCCCACCTTTCCACTAGGGATCACAAGTAGAGCATTTATCATAATTCAAGACTGACCGATTACAAACAATACAGTTCAGTGTCATTATTTTTTGTAAACCATGAATTATCCCTAAAACAACCATGAATTAACCATGAAATTAACGCCATTGTGCACTAGGCCTGTGGCCAGCATGCAGAATGGCTCAGTCCCCACTTCTACGATAACCACCATCTTGGCCACTTCAGTGTGCAGCTCTGTCTCTCCCTCTCTCTCCCTCTCTCTCCCTCTCTCTCCCTCTTTCTCCCTCTCTCTTCCTCTCCCTCTCCCTTCCTCTCTCTCCCTCTCCCTCCCTCTCCCTTCCTCTCTCTCCCTCTCTCTCCCTCTTTCTCCCTCTCTCTTCCTCTCCCTCTCTCTCCCTCTCTCTCCCTCTCTCTCCCTCTCTCTCCCTCTTTCTCCCTCTCTCTTCCTTTCCCTCTCCCTTCCTCTCTCTCCCTCTCTCTCCCTCTCTCTTCCTCTCTCTCCCTCTCTCTCCCTCTTTCTCCCTCTCTCTTCCTCTCCCTCTCTCTCCCTCTCTCTCCCTCTCCCTCCCTCTCTCTCCCTCTCTCTCGATCCCTCTCTCTCCCTCTCTCTCCCTCTCTCTCTCCCCCTTTCTCTCCCTCTCTCTCCCTCTTTCTCTCTCCCTCTCTCTCCCTCTCTCTCCCTCTCTCTCCCTCTCTCTCCCTCTCTCTCCCTCTCTCTTCCTCTCTCTCTCTCCCTCTCTCTCCCTCTCCCTCCCTCTCTCTCCCTCTCTCTCTCTCCCTCTCTCTCCCTCTGTCTCTCCCCCTTTCTCTCTCTCTCTCTCTCCCTCTCTCTCCCTCTTTCTCCCTCTCTTCCTCTCTCTCTCTCCCTCTCTCTCCCTCTCTCTCCCTCTCTCTCTCCCTCTCTCTCCCTCTCTCTCCCTCTCTCTCTTCCCCTTTCTCTCCCTCTCTCTCCCTCTCTCTCCCTCTTTCTCCCTCTCTCCCTCCCCCTCTCTCCCTCTCTCTCCCTCTCTCTCCCTCTTCCTCCCTCAAGTGGCAAGCAGAACCACCATATCCAATTGTCACATGTGACCTATCGCATCCTCTCTAAACTTCCACATCTGGAGACCACTCCAGCTTATAGCTAGAGAGGCTGTGAAATACTATCACTCCATATCAATTTCCCCTCCTTTCAGCTCCATCAAACAAGAGGAGGGAGTACTCTTGTGAACTCTCCCAGCTCTCTGCCATGTGCCCTAACTGACAGTGACAGCCACATAGAGAGGGTGTCTTATGTTCCATGCCCAGTTGGTGACGGAGCTGAGCAACCAATAATCCCAGATGTCAATAAACGCAGGGGCAATATTCCAGCACTCATTCACAACCCTCGCTGTATAGTAAAGTGCTGCATTATGCATTTTATCGTAATGATATATGAATGCAACCTGGAAGTGTAACTTGGCAGTGCTGCATTCAGGCATCATGTCGCCCCTATGGGGTTGATATGTACTCCAATGGCGTCAGCATGGTGAAGTCGTGGCAAGTAGACCCGGCTATCAGGGCTGCATTGATACCAGCAAAGGGCACCTATTACATTAAAGTACCTTAACGGCACAGATGTTCATTGGCGGATCCAGGGGGGGGCGACGGGCCTTGGCGCCCCCCCCCCCCAAAAAAAAAAAAAGAAAAGAAAAAAAAAGATGAAGAAGAGAAAAGAAAGCAGAAGAAAGGACGGAAAGAGATAAAGAGATTGTGGAGCATGATTCATCGGGCCTGACTGAGGGCCTCTGATCTGGATTGGGGGGGGGGGCTGAGTCCTAAAATATTTTCTTGGGGGCCCCCCGAACCCCCTTGTATAGCTTATGCGCTTCGCTTGCGGGAGACAGATAGTGACTCTGGGTTGGCCAGGTTTGGGCCCCCCCCCTCTAGACAATCCTGGATCCGCGACTGGATGTTTGTACCTCTCCAGCGACAGCTTGAATGAAGCCGAGACAAGTACTGAGCTCTATTTATAAGCGTGTTGGGGGTTTAAAAGGATATGAAAGGATGAAGCCATGATCCTATTCTCAGGCTATCTTCACAACTGTCACCTCCCATTTTCGTTTAAATAATGTAAGGCAATCCCTAATTTCTCTTTTAATCAACATTGAGTTTACTCCTAGCAGGGGATGTTCTCAGCAAAGACTATACTGTCACAGACATCAGGTCCATGCACACAGCAATTTACCATGCAAGATCAACCGCAAACCACAAGCATCAGGTTCTACATATTGGCAGTCTCAAAGACCATAAATAAAACCAGAAAATCCTTTACTTTTCTTGGCCCCACTTTCCTCTATGTTTGAGTGGTAAGATCTGTGAATTATGGGGTACGGTCTTGTCTTGACATATTTTGGGGAGGCCCAAACATATTCAGTGCCTCTAAATGGGTAAAATGTGACACAGCTGACACGGAGACACAGCCCTTTTAGGCCCTTTTAAAAATCGACAGACACAGAAAATTTGAGATAAAAATCGACCTACCGAAATTTTTCTATCAATTATTATATATGTACAAGTGAGGGCGCAAACAGATTACATCTGTTTGCTAGCCCTCACTTGTTTGAGAAGATACTGGATTTAACATTCATGCAGGGTTGTGTTTGGAAACGCATTAGGCATTTGGAGGTGTGTTTAGGATTTATTGGATTTATTTCAAAGTTAGTGAGGAAATTTGTTTACTTGATGACATAGCGGTTATAAATGACAACAAAGGAATTCCTTCTGTTATAATGGAAACTGATTTTATTAATAATTAAAAGGGCAGCAATGAATTGACTTGGATGAAGATTGATATATTGAAGAGTTCCTAGACTTTCTAAATGTGTAGTGGAATTCCTAGATATAGAGTTTCTAGACCCATTGATGAGTTTAGATACACATGTTGAAGAGTTTCGTAACATGTGGATGAGTTTCCTAGATATGTGGAACAGTTTCTAGATGGGTTTCACGCCTGACTTATATCTGAAGTTCCCTCTCATAAAGTCCATATTTTGAGGGCTAGTATGCATGTTGGGGAGCCCCTAGGCATGTTGTGGAGCTCTTAGGTGTGGTGTGGAGCCCCTAGGCATGGTGTGGAGGCCCTGGACATGGTGTGGAGCCCCTACACGTGTTGTGGAGGCCCTAGGCGTGGTGTGGAGCCCTAGGCATGTTGGAGACACTGAAGTGTAGATGAGGTCCTTGATGTGTGCCTAAAGGCCCTGTAATTATAACAGAAATTTTGACTTTTAGTCTTTTGTATCAGGGTGTTCAAAATTCAACTTTAGATTTTGTAAAATATTAAAAAAATTATGTTTAAACCAAAATTTAGGGTCTATATTTAACTGTGTGTAAGTGGCAGTTTTGAGAATTAGGGCTAACCCCCTCAAAAAAAAAAGAGATTACTTTTGATCACATTGGACGCTCGGGCAGTACTGTGGAGTTTAAGGTCAGACAAAAATACCAAATTTCTCTCACCCAACCCCCCAGTCCAAAATTATGCAAATGAGCTGGTAATACTTTTAAACCTAAATTTAGGGTCTATATCTAACTGTGTGTAAGCGGCAGTTTTGAGAATTAGGGCTAACCCCCTCAAATAAAAAGATTACTTTTGGTCACATTGGACGCTCATGCAGTACTGTGGAGTCTAAGGTCAGACAAAAATACTATATTTCTCTCCCCCCACCCCTGAGTCAAAACTTAAGCAAATGAGCTGAGAGTACTCTTAAGCCTAAATTTAGGGTCTGTATTTAACAGTGTGTAAGCGGCAGTTTTGAGAATTAGGGCTAACCCCCTCAAAAAAAGAGATTACTTTTGATCACATTGGACGCTCGGGCAGTACTGTGGAGTTAACAGTGGGACAAAAATACCAAATTTCTCTCATCCCACCCCCCAGTCTAAAATTATGCAAATGAGCTGGGAATACTTTTAAACCTAAATTTAGGGTCTATATATAACTGTGTGTAAGCGGCAGTTTTCAGAATTAGGGCTAACCCCCTCAAATAAAAAGATTACTTTTGGTCACTGTGGAGTCTAAGGTCAGACAAAAATACTATATTTCTCTCCCCCCACCCCTGAGTCAAAACTTAAGCAAATGAGCTGAGAGTACTCTTAAGCCTAAATTTAGGGTCTGTATTTAACAGTGTGTAAGCGGCAGTTTTGAGAATTAGGGCTAACCCCCTCAAAAAATGAGAATACTTTTGATCACATTGGCCGCTCAGGCAGTACTGTGGAGTTTAAGGTCAGACAAAAATACCAAATTTCACTCCCCCCCAGCCCCCGAGTAAGAAATTAAGCAAATGAGCTGGGAATACTTTTAAACCTAAATGTATTGTCTATTTTTAATTGTGTGTAAGTGGCAGTTTTGAGAATTAGGGCTAACCCCCTCAAATCAAAAGATTACTTTTGGTCACATTGGCCGCTCAGTTTATGAAACTCACAAAGTGTGTATGAAATGGTGAGTGAAGTTGATCTGTTGGGAGCCTTCTTGGCGTGTTAGGAGCCTTCCTGACGTGTTGGGAGCCTTCCTGACGTATTGGGAGCCTTCCTGGCATGTTGGGAGCCTTTGGGAAAAAAATAAATCAATCTATTTCAGTAATAATTCTGCGAAGAGAAGAATTTACATATAAAATGGCAAAAAAAGAACTTTAACTTCTGAAGAACCATGGCCTCTTATTTAAAGTCACTACCACAGTTGTGTATAGTATAGAATGCAAACATGCCCATAGCTCTGGAACTAAACATGATAGAGAGATAAATCGAACATTTCTGAACTCCTCTCACCGAGACGCATCATTTGGACCCATAATTTAGTCTCGATTTTCACAACATTCTTCATTCTGCTCTTTTAAATTTTGAGATATCCTAGACATGATATTTGAGAATTTCCTTTTGCTGGGACTACCACTAATGTCCAAAGAATGAGAATTTCTGGGAGATATTGCATAATGTGTAGTAGTTATTTAGTAAACATGAACTGAACTCGTTTGGTGTTATCTGGGGCGGGCGCAAATTTTTTCGCCCCCCCCCCATGGGCCCTTTGGAAATTTTGAGGTACTTAGACACAATATTTGAGAAATTCTTTTTGCCAGGACTACCATAGATGTGTATAGTATAGAATGCAAACATGCCCATAGCTCTGGAACTAAACATGATAGAGAGATAAATTTTACATTTCTGAACTCCTCTCGCCGAGACGCTTTGTTTGGCGCTATGCTATGCGAAGCGTTCTACTCGCCAAAATTCCCAAACAAAGTCAAATTAAGCAAAAAGTAGGGGGGGGTGGAGGGCTGACACACTAGGGCCTAATAAAGATGACATTTCTGCATCTAACGAGCCTAATAAGGTGAATATTGGTCGAGAATTACCTTTGATATGAGCCATTTTCAAGAAATCTGATTCAAGTTGAGAAATGACAGTCCGGTCTGCATCGGTTTCAAGTCACCCCCAACCACACAAGGCTAAAGGGATATTGGGCTGGGGGGTATCACGAAACTGCTTAGCCACATTTTTATCGTCTCAATTTTTCGATGATCCATCAACTAAATAAGCTTCAACCAAATTTTCTGTGGGGCTAGGGCCTAATTCAGCTATTGTACGTGTAAATATAGGATGTTTTGTAGTTCTTAGGCTTTGTTTCCACTAAATTTAATGTATTTTAACCCCCAAACGAAGCCAATGGAAAAATAAACGTCTCAATCTGAATATAGGTCAACGATCAGCTGATCAGCGCGGAGACAGTGGCAGGCCACAAGAGGTTTCTTCACATTCCCCGAAAAATAAAATGGTCGTTTTCAGCTTTAAAATCGAGTTATATTGAAAAAAAAATAGCGCACGCCAGAGAAAAGATCCTATATTTAGACACCTGATAGCTGAATTGGGCCCTACCCCCCCAGAAAATTTGGTTGAAGCTTTTTCAAACAGGGACGCCCAGCCACGCTGTCATTCAAACTTCTATCATTTGATCATTGGCTCTGTTTTTTGGTCTTTGCAAGTTTAGAGCCCGGTCTTTGTCATTTTGCGGAATAACCCGGCCACTGAGGTGTCCGCAATTTCACCCCCCAAATGGAGGGAGCCTAATCTATCAATATCAACAGAAATTGCGGACTTACCTTGCATATTTGAGCTGTAATCCATGAAACTAGCCAATTTGGTATCGAATCACTGTCCCTCGGCGTTCCCGTGTCCGCCATGTTGGATTTTGATACCGGAGATTGCCGAAGCGCTCGATAAACAAATTTTCTTTTTTATCAAGACGGTTATACTGTCCAAAATGTCCGCAACTGCCTCTATATTACCTGTAGGAGTAATAATATTACCTTGAATGTCCGCAATTTGCTCTATTTTGGAAGATTAAATGATACCCAAGCATTTCAGAGTCGCACTCTCGCGAGGTCCCGTGAATCTGCAAGATGGCCATATTTTGTTTACATTGTCGTCGCGTCGAACGATAGTAAAAGGCTGAATTATGGCATAATACGATAAAATATGGAAGGTATCGCCCTGCTGAACGGTAAGCCATCATTATAAATGTATTATGGATATATTTTCATGCCAAACTAAAAATAAAACACATTATCGATCGTTGTCGTAAAAAATCACATCAAATCTCAAGAATCCGACGAGTCAAGTTTCGGCGACTTAACTTGACCGAAAATCCACCAATCCTCCTTAATTTGGCCATGTAAGTAGTAAATTATTGCGCATTATCAAAGAATAATATGTTTTCATTAAGTTGTCAGCTTTTAAGGCAGGAGAAACAATGATAAGTCGTGGAAAATGGACTTCAACCGAGACGAGTCAGTGAACTGGCTGACTCGCCTGCAAATAAGTGAAAAGTACAGAACTATTATAATATGAATCTGTTTAAAAAATTGACACAGTGAAACGGCCCATTTGCTGAAGATCGACTTGGTAACACGGTCAAAATTGTGGGAACCCATGTAGAGGCACTATTCAGCCACGCCTCCTTTGTGGTTGGGGGGGGGGGGGGGGCTGCCCATTTTTCCTACGTCACTGAGGCTCCAGGTTAGGCTTCTTGGTTTAAACTCCAGTTTGGGCCCTGAATAATAGAAAGGGTTTTCATATACAAAGTGAAGTCATGCAGCACTGCAGGCTTACCTGTACACAGCCATAACCCTGTAAGAGCTGCATAGCCATTTAATGTCCTCTGCACTTTATTCTGACGATGTTGTTGGGATGATGCATAAATACTGCCCTGGTGAGTGTACTCTCCAGTGCTTTTAGATAGGAGTGTATGAACCAGCATGATACATGAATGCAGCACTGGTAAGGAGCTCTCCAGTGAATAATGCATTGCGCGGCCCTTAAAGAGTCAACGTCTAGATGCTTGACGTCAACGCGGCTTTAGGGGAACAACATCTACATTAAACATGGTCCATAGCAACCTGGCCCAGGCCATGTCATGGTGGTGGTGGTAACCCTCAACCCTTTAAGTGTAGCATCATGCCTTAATCCATCATACCCTTGGTCCGGATGATGCATAAATTCAGCCCTTGTAAGTGACTCGCCAGTGCTGCATTCAAGTATCATGCCGACTGTACAGGGTTGAGACACACCCAAAGGGTTATCTTAATGCACCAATGCAGCACCGGCAAGATACTCATTCCAGCTGCATTGATGGATCATGACTACAAATGTGACATAAGGATTTTAAAGGATGAATGGGTTAGGCCCCCAAACAAAAGGTTTGTTTCAGGTTACCTGACCGACCCTATCAAAAAAGGGCCGACCCTTCGTTTTTTAATGCAATTTTGAACAAATTTCCGTATTTTTGCCCTTTTTTGGTCAATTATAAGGTCTTCGGAGAGGCCGGCCAGTTGTTTCATGTTAGAAAAAAAAAGAAAGGAAAAAAAAATCCGACCTACCGACCCTACTTTTTCTTGCCATGTTACCTGAAACATACCTATTTTTGGCCTGAGGACTTAAGGATTAATGGGTTAGCAACAGTGTTAATAACTCAGACTGTCAGCACACCCTGGATGCTGTGTGTACATAGGTCTTGGACGTCTCACACTGCGTACTGGAGATGGCAAGGCGCGCCCACATTGTTCTCCACTTGCTGAAACCGTGCCCCCACACAGACAACATGCCCCTTCTGCTGCTGACCGGATGGCTGTGGCTCCTCCTCTATGTACAGGTGAGTTAGACTGCATGAATGTTTTCAATCAAGCAAATTAGGATTTAAACACTTTAAGTGGCTTTTAGTTCAGTAATGCCAAGTAAATGTCACGGAAAAGTCATGACAGCATTTAAGTGTTTTTTCACTAAAAGGGGCTGAATTCATTGGCGGATCCAGGGGGGGGGCCCGACGGGCCTTGCCCCCCCCCCCCCCCCAAAAAAAAAAAAAAAAAAAAGAGGTAGAAGAGAAGAGAAAAAAAGAAAAAGGAAGAAAAGAGGGAAAGAGATAAAGATATTGTGAAGTATGATTCATAGGGCATGACTGAGGGCACCTGATTTGGATGGGGGGGGTGTCCTAAAATGTGTGAGAATTCACCATTTCAAGGCTAGATCAACAAAATTTTCCTGGGGGGCATGCCCCCATACCCCCTAAATACAGCTGATGCGCTTCGCACGCGGGAAACATATAGCCACTCTGGGTTGGCCAGGTTTGGGCCCCCCCCTCTAGACAATCCTGGATCCGCCATTGTGAATTTGGTTTGATCCACCCTCTTCAAGTGCATTGGTGCATCATGGAGTAACTTCAGAATCGTTGAACCCTATAGGGTCAGTATAAAGCGTGAAGTATATATCTACAGTCGAACCCCGGTTATAAGCCAACCTATGTTATTAGCCAAATGTTGGTTTGAGAAAAGAAAATTGTCTTATATAAAAAATGTTTGACAAACAGAAACATTATAAGCCGAATGTGACTTTGGGAATCTTGGTAATGCCCTGACCCCCACCTTATCCAATTTTAAACTGATTAATACTGTGTTTCATTGAGATACTGTGTGTCTTTAATCAAACAGTTAATAAGGGTCTTGCAATCATTTTAATTAATTCACATTGAGGACAACATTTTCACAATCTTTTAGGATCATTTTATCAATTAAATTACTCAAAACCTCACTTATAATCCAAATTTGAGTTTGGGCAAAGAAATTCGGCTCATACTAGAAATGTATGGCAGATAAGATTCAGCTTATAACCGTTTTTCTTGCATACATGTATATGACATGCAGTGATGCAGTGATGGACAAGTACTTGAATCGATGAATGATGGGTGACAAATTTGCAAATTTGCAAATTGAGTAAAGTACTATGCTGGCCTTAAAGGGTTAGGTTTCTGGAACCTTTAAGGGAGTGGCAGTCTTTTAACAACAGGGGGGGGTCGGTGGATTTTCGTGCGAGCGGGTCTAAATTTTCTTAATCCCCTCCCCAATGAAAATTGAAATTGAGCGTGGCCAACCCCTTTGAGCCATAGTAATGCGCAGGCTTTTCCGCTTAAAAGAAGTGTATTTTTTGTCCCCACCCTCCCTCAAAAGGGCTCCAATTTTTTTTGTCCCCTCCCTTCAGGTCTAAATCTTTTTGATCCATGAAAGCCCCCCTGTTGTTAAAAAGTGACAACTCCCTTAGTTTGTTGCTGCGGTACAGGAGACCAGGGACAACCCTTACTGCAAATAGCAGCACTTAATCCATCAATTATTTCTTAGAGTAGGCGTAGTTGGTCACAGTGTCATGGTCTCTGAACACATAACTCGTTGTCCTTAGCAACAACCAACACAAACCACATGCAACGATATCCTTGCTCGTCAACAGGAAGGCTCTGGTAAGCAGCACAATGACCTTGAACCTGAATTTTGCTGGGTTTAGGCAATCCCTGCTGTCAATTAGGAACCAGTGAACAGGAACCAGAATGTATGGTACTTTGGGAGTTTCCCCATCATACATTCTGGTTCCAGTTCCAGTTCCCTGATTCCAAGCTGAAAACTAGAATTGCCCAACCCCAGCAAACGTTCGAGGTCATAGTGGTCTTTATCATTTGCCATGCTTTTGAATGTGTCATGGGACAAGTGTATGATTACCATCTCTTAAGGTGGAGCATCGGGTTTCAAACTGCACAGAGGAAAGTGTGTGTTCCGCCTTATGCACACGGAGCATAAATATGTAATTATTATTCCCGCCTGCTGTCAGGATGGTGGCTGCGGATACTTATTAAGTATAGATGTTTGTTATTGTTGTGAAAGTGCCGCCAAAGGGCATGATGCACTAGGGTGTGACAGGAACATTCCGCCTCATATTATGCAAATCAAGCATAAATATGTGATTATTGTAGTCACCTGCTGTTGGTATAGTAACTGAGGGTACTTATTAAGTATATATGATTATGTTAATACTTTGTTATTGTTGTGGACTGTTATAAGTAGTGGCTGCGTAGTATCGAGGAGTAAATAACAATGTTAGAGTTAACTGGTATATACGTTTCTTTTACATATATTTTGAAAGTGTTTTGAAAGACATATTTGGCTGTGAATGACAGGAAATCTACAATACATTCAAAATAGATGTTTGAAATACTGTTTAAAGGTTCCTCATTTAACTTCTACTGATTATGTACATGAAAAAGCAGCGCTTCCAATGTTAGCAGACAGGAGGATTTTCCATGCCAGATTAAGAGGCCACAAAATATCTCAAAATAAGGATAAGTTAACTAAAGTTGTCAGGACCCCCCGTGCAAACAGTGCTCCTTTGCTGCATTATGGCATAATACATGCTGCGTCTTACGAGAGGAGTTTAGAGGTCATAGTTGCCAGAGCATGGAACACACTTGATGTAGAATATAGAGAAATAGAGCCAATATCATTGTTTAAAGCAGAAATGAAAAAAATGTTGAATGAGACGATTCCAAAAAACACAAGAAATATGTATTAAAATACTTTTATATTCAGCAGAGTACCCAAGCATTTATTTAACAGATTGTACACAAATAAGATGACCCTGTTCTTGTCCTGTGATCAGTAACCGAATATAGTAATCCACAATACACTGTAAAAGTTTCTGTAATAATGAAAAGTTCAGTGTCTCATTAGAGTCAAATGTATGCATGAAATCCGTATAGGTGCATACAAGCATAATCTACTCTGTAGATGTATCCCCTAAACTTTATGACCCGTATATGTCTAACCAATGTTAGCGTACTGTTAAAGCTAATCTGTGATAGAAATATTGTTTTAATTTAATTTTTTTTATACCTGTTTACATAATAACACATGTCAAATCGTTTCTTGATTGGAAATACTCATACTCAAATTAAATTCAAAATGATTTAATTGCACAAGATAATTGATTCTTTATTGGGCAGACTACATTTCCATCATTCTGCACCTTAACCTTGCTAACACTGCACGACCCATCCGATTTAAGAAATTTTACTAACAAGAATTGTGGTTGTTGCCGCGTAAAAAATGCTTCAGGCAGTTTTATACGCGGCACCAACCGTAATTCTTGCATTCAAAAGAACATAATGTCTACATTGTTGGTACATTTGAAGGGGACCCATTCAAGAAACCAAATAAGCACTCCGGGAGGGGTTATCTGGGGAAGGTTAATATTACTTGAAATATGGTAGTTCCTATGAATTCCTTGGGTCCATGTCATGGGGGATAGGTATGATTATAATCAAAATCAGGACCAGGGAAATGTGGGTTGCTAGGCAGATAAAGAATTAGAATAGCTGTTGCTAGGCAACCAGCTGTGTTAGCAACAAACTAATAGAACGATTGAATTCCTTGGGTCCATTTTAGGGGGGATTAAAATGATTATAATCAACCTCAGGAGCATGGAAATGTGTGTTGCTAGGCAGATAAACAATTAGAATAGCAGTTGCTTGGCAACCAGTGATCTTAGCAACAAACCAATAGAACCATTGAATTCCTTGGGTCCATTTTAGGGGGGGTAGGTATGATTATAATGAACCTCGAGACTAAGGAAAACTGTGTTGCTAGGCAGATAAACAACTAGAATAGCTGTTGCTATGCAACCAACTGTCTTATGAACAAACCAATAGAATTATTGAATTCCTTGGGTCCATATTAGGGGGGTAGGTATGATTATACTCAACCCCAGGAGCATGGAAATGTGTGTTGCTAGGGAGATGAACAATAAGAATAGCTGTTGCTAGGCATCCAGCTATGTTAGCAACACACCAATAGCACCATTGAATTCCTTGGGTCCATTTTAGGGGGGATAGGTACGATTATAATCAACCTCAGGACCTACCAAAAGTCGATTAATATTAATGTTTTCACATAGGCATGAATTTTCTGAGGTGACACCTTAAAACAAAATGGCCGCACCCCATGAAACAAAATGGCAGCACCCGTACTGACTTCCTGTGAAGTGAAAACAATACAAGGCATCAGCCTGGTGGTTCACGCACACACCACCAGGGCCCCTCTGGGGCCTTTCTGCCTTAAAAAAACAGGGTTGATCAATAGCCTTCATTAACCTCCTGAAGCAACTTTAAGCAACTTAATTTTCCCTAAAGTTGATTTTATCTGCCAATTTTTTTATGCTGAAGTGGTGGCGTAGCCACCTGGTGGTGCCCCCAGGAACCACCAGGATGAGGTATATGATGTTTGCACTTTACCAGAAGTCAGAACGGGTGCCACCATCTTGGATTAAGGTGTCACAACACAATTTTATGCTATGTAATAACAATAATATCAATCCACCTTTGATAGATCATGAGGTTGATTATATTCATACCTACCCCCCTTTAGAACATTGACCCAAGGAATTCAATGGTTCTATTGGTTTGTTGCTTATACAGTTGGTTGCCATTGCTACCTAGCAACAGCTGTTCTAATTGTTTGTCTGCCTAGCAACACCCATTTCAATGGTCCTGAGGTTGATTATAATTATAGCTACCCCCCTAATATGGAGCCAAGGAATTCAATAGTTCCATTGGTTTGCTGCTAATATTACAGCTTGTTGCATAACATCAGCTATTCAAATCGTTTATCTGCCTAGCAACACCCATTTCCATGGTCCTGAGGTTGTTTAAATTATACCTACCCCCGCTAATAGGGACCCAAGGAATTCAGTGGTTCTATTGGTTTGTTGCTAATACAGTTGGTTGCCTAGCAACAGCAATTTTAGTTGTTTATCTGCCTAGCAACACCAATTTCCATGGTCCTGAGGTTAATTATAATCATATCAATGCCCCCTAATATGGAGCCAAGGAATTAAATGGTTCTATTATTTTGTTGCTTATACAGATGGTTGCCTAGCAACAGCTATTCTCATTGTTAATCTGCCTAACAACACCCATTTCTGTGGTCCTGAGGTTGATTATATTCATGCCTACTCCCCTAATATGGACCCAAGGAATTCAATGGTTCTATTGAAGGGGAAGGTTCTTACATGCAGTATATATATATATATATATATATATATATATATATATATATATATATATTTATATATATATATATATATATATATATATATGGGCCCTCTTTTGGGTAATCCTTTCTGCTTGCCTGCTCACATAAGCGCCACACGAATATGGCAATACTGTAATTATACTTTATTTTCCTGGGTATATATTTTCGACAAATTCACAATTTGTCCATCTACTACAGTATTGATAAAATACCTGCGAACTTGCAGTTTTTCACTACCACAGAAGTTTACACCCTAGAAAATATATGTATCTTATACTTGTGACCTCGGACCCATTTTTTAAAATCGGGTCACATATATTATAACTAAGTAATTCTTATTACAGAGTGTAGCGGGTACAGCATGCAGCAGCTCGCCGTGTGGAGGAGGGGGAACCTGCCTTCCTGACTACAACAACAACTACTACTGTCAGTGCCCTGCCGACAGGACTCAAGACAACTGTCAACAATGTATGTACTAATGTATCAAAGCAATTTACATGGTTTATATTTTGTAATAAAAGTATTTTATCACACAAAACCCAACACAAGGAATTTAATTTTTCAGTTTTTATTTGAAGTTTATATATTTTTTACTGTAGATTTATATTTAAATTGTATTGGTGCATGGTAAAGGCAAAATGAATATGAATAGGATAGTGACATGTCCTTATTATATTTAATTTTAGGGAGGTTGCCCCTTTTCCCAGAATTAAAGCCCTACGCAGGAACACAGACCATGTCTGCAGACCACCACTTCTTTAACGGCCTCAGCAACCAACACCAGGGGACTCTGACGGCAATCAGCTTCTACACACGTCAGGCCGGGACCTTCTGGCTGGACTTGTGGAGGCACAATGGTGGAGGCTCCTACACCCTCGTCTTCTCTAGAAGCTTCACTGTAACGACGACCGGACAACATGACGTGACCATCTCCCCGGTGGTGGTGCTGGAACCCGGTGTGAGTCTCATGGTGGGGGTCCACTCCAGTAGCAGCCTCACCAACCCGCTGGGTGTCACTCTGGGTGCCGGCTACCTGGTCTGGAGGACGGCCTGGGTTGAAGGGGACTTTGTGGTGGGGACGACTACACTAACGTCTAGCGACAACACAGACAGCACACCAGTCTACATGGTCCCCTCAATATGGCTACGTGCTACTGCTTCTTTAGGTAAAGTGTTAATCAAATAAATGTTTCTTTTAGAAAATTCGGTTGAATTAGCTGAGAAATTTTATTATTTGATATTTCTTACATTATGGAAATGTACCATGATAACAGTTTGTCATCCATGCCATGATAATGAACATTTAAAAGTGTACAGAACTGATTTGAATAGCATTATATTCTTCAAGACTTTACTGCTCAATGTTTATTGTGTTGAATGATAAACAACTTCTTTATATTTCCAGGTTGCGACCCTCAACAAGAGCTTGATGTCATTGACCGACCTTCAGAAGCAATTGGAGGCCTCGTCCACATCTTCCTCGGTCTGACAACAAAATGTGCGGGCCGCCTCTCCTCCATCAGTATCTATGCAGAGGCAACAGGGACGGTGTACATAGACCTCTGGCAGGAGACAGACTCAGGCACCGACCTCGTTCTCTACTTCACTAAGGAAATACTAGTAGACTCGCCCGGACAGCACACAGTGTCGGTATATGAGGAGGCAGTGTATGTGGTGGAAGGCTTAATCTATGCAACTCATCGACCGGGTTTCGATGAAAATCGTTTAATTGCAGATGGCCGAACAGATCCTGATGAACCTGTGTATGATACATTGCGCTACTCTGGTGCTCATGAAAACTTTGCCTGGACCCCTACCGTGCTACGCAGTAGTCATTTTACAGAAAGTCATGCAAACATAGATCGGACTCCTTCAGTTGCCGTCTACATCATACCAGTGACGGCTAGTCAAGGTGAGTCATGTACAACATCCTAAATACCATTCCTCACACAATTCCCTTCTTAGGTCATGCAGAAAACTTGTTTCTCATTACCAGGCTCTGAGAAATATGACAAAAATCATGTGATGATCTTTCCTTTTGTATATGGGACCGAAACATGGGAAAAATGGGTAGCAAAACAAGTGTGTACTTTTAAACAAAATTCACCTAAGAGTTGATTGAGTCAATCAAGTTTGCAGGTGACAATAATCACTTGAAAGTTTAAATGTATTCACTTCTAACAGCAGAAGTGAACATTTATGACTGGGGAAAACCTGGGGAAGTCACAGGAACACAAGAAAAGGCACAAGATATAATTAAAAATATCTTGTGTCTTTTTTTGGTGTTCTGTTGACTTTCAAGGTTCGCCTCTATCATAAATGTTCAATTCTTGTGTGCTGTTTGGAGGGTTATAGATTGTAATATTCCTTTCAGAATGTGAGGAGGGACGCTCATTACCACCCCTGCTTCCCGGCCTGGCTGAGCCCCGTCCCGGTCTTACCCTGTTCCCCGGTGTGAAAACGTCATGTACAGCAGCTGTGACCGGTGTGTCCTTCTACGCCTCAGTCCCCGGCTCCTTCTACGTGGCCATGTTTAACACACTCAGTGACCCAGATGTCTACAGCCTCAACTTCATGGAGAAGGTCTCCATCAACATGACGGGACTTCAGCACGTGACTCTCCAGAACCTGTACTTTTTAAATCAAGGTGACGTTCTCGGGATATTTGATGACCCAACATCTCCCAATGCCTTGAGGTATGTAGAGAACACTGAACTACTGAAGGCAGCCGTGGAGTATGAACACAACATGAGTAACGCCCACCACCTGCAGCTAGCTGCGGGAGATGTGACAGCTAACAGTGCTACCATCACACTTAATGAGTCTACGCGCACCACCGTCCACTTCCCACCACTGCAGCTGCACCTGCAATATGGTACACTGCATCAAACTTCCGATTCAAGCAATTTTAAGAAAAAATTTAAGTTAAAGTTTGAGAAATAAAGGTTGATTCACGTCCTTCTTTAAGTAGCTTGAAGTAACTTTAAAATTAAAGTTGCTTAAGGTCGCTTCAAGCTGCTCAAAGGAGGCCACGAATCAACTCTGATTATTGCTTGAAGTTGCTTAAATTGGATGTTTAATGCAGAGGTATTGTACATAAACAGAGAAGTATGGTACAGGTCTGATTATGGGTGTAGAATTGGTACATATAAAACCAATCCATTGTGCACACTTAGTCAGATCTGATTTATTCAGAACTACCAGGTGACTTTCTAATTCTATGGGCCAATCTGAATTCCCTCTAGATCTGATTCCTATTCCCCAAACTTAGGTTGATAACACTGTAGGTTCATGTAAGCACAGAGGTACTGATGAGGTTTTCTGAGGTAATATTGTCCCTTTTGTACTAATCTCTTGAATTTCAGAACCTCTGCATAGAAGACTGCAAGCTGATTAAATACTAATAAAGATTTTCTTTTCCCATTTCAGAGCAATTGTTATGAATTATTTGTACAATGCATCAGTGAATCTTCCTATTGTTAATGTGCTTTTCTTTGAGTTATACTTGCAGAAGGTGAGGACCGTCCAACCAAGCACCTGTACTCTCACTGCTCACTGAAAGATGACCCCCAGATCCACCAACTCGTCCCATGGCAAGGGGACTGCTCCCGCATGACCCCCATAATAGTAAAATCTCAAAAATCATTGATATCTACCTCACAAACAAAATATCATATGTATCTCAACAAGTAAAAAAACTGTCACATTGGACACTTTTGAGGGGCTTTCTCTATTTTCCTTATGTGATGTATTGATTATTATAATAAATTACCCTTCAAACAGCACCAGAGAATTGAATGTCCATGACTGGGGCAAATCTAGGGAAGACACCATAGCACCAGAAAAGGCACAAGATGTACTTGAAAATATCTTGTGCCTCCTCTCGTGTACTAATAACTTCCCCAGATTTGCCCTGGTATTGTTCATTCAATTCCTGGGTGCTGTTTATAGAGAAGTCATCCAAAAAGCTGGTCCATTGCAATTTTATGACATAACGGTGGGGAAGGAGGCAGAAAAGAACTCCTCCATGGGGCCATATGTATACTTTAACATAGAGACATTGTTTCTCCGTGAATGAAATGAACATTTTCCATTCTCTGTTGTTACATACTGAGTTACAAAATGACATATACAATGATATCAGCACTTTACTGAGGAGGATATGGTGGATTGGATTGTCAAGGTTATTGTAAAATATTGTGTATAAGCGTATCTCTTGTATAAGCCGCACCCCTAAGTTGGGGGAATCAAATAAACTGCACTAGTGATCTGAAAATTATTAATATAGTACTGCGCTATATAGCAGAAGCCCTTGTTTAAGCCTCACCCCCACCTTACTAGGATCATGTAGCTGCACTAGGGTTCTGACTGTCAGCCAAGCTGCGGCTTCTATGCAAGAATTTATGGTGTATTAATATCATAGCTTTCAAAAGAAAAGAGCTGCTCCATTTTTGCACTCAATTGGTAAATATGTTTGTATATTTGTGTTTTAACATTATTCATTTCACATGTAACGGTGGAGTGAAGAACATATTTTTCAAGTCAGACATTAGATGTTCATGTAATTTTAGTTTTAAGCACTCCTTGCATCAGACCTCATCACCCCTGATTTTTAAATCAATAATCCATCTGATTTTGCCTGCACATAAACACTGATATCTATTTAACAGGGTTAAGGTCCCATGGTTTCTGTAGAGACTGTCATGTGTATGTATACCTTCTTAAAGATATAGTCATTTTGCTCAATTTTGAAAGACAAGGAAAACCGTGGTCTGTGCAACCTATAAATGTAATCGGCCCTTGTAGAATAAGTGTTAGTAAATATCCTGTATTTGTTTGTACAACATGTGTCTACTTTTCCTCCGATCTTGGTGTTTACAGATGGAGATCAATTGTCAAAACATAAAGTAATAAATAGGGTGCATCCCGCTTGTACTTTTATGCTTAGTTATGTTGTTCACATTGGTTATTTCAGTGATTATTATTTAGTTTGATTTTTGCCCACAAAAATCTATTTTTTATTTCAGTCATTCATTGTTGATATAATCAAGTCATTTAACAAATTATTTTAGGCCTAGGCTAATTATGAATAGCCTCATAAAAGGTCATTTAGCATTTTGACTTACCTAGAACCTTGGCTATATTTAAACAGGGCTATCTGTAGACCCCAGCTAATAAAAGAAAACGTTTTCCAAACGTTTGCACATGTTTTTCCTCCAAAACGTGTGCAAATTGTTGGAAAACGTTTTTTGTTAGCTGGGACTGTCCAGATATTGAACTATCTGTACATAGGCAAAGCTAGACATAGGGCTATTGTAGTGGCTTGAATAAGCACACATGCCATTTCCGTTTTTGTCACTTCCGGTAACCATATAACGTTGTTCAACTTTGACATAGTCATAGAAGATGAGAAAACATAATTAATACAGATCTAGTATATTCATATGCCCCCCTGGAAAATTGCCCGACCCAGCTCCCGCTAAAGGATAGCTCCTTTTGTTGTATTTTCCCCCTCTTGACCCCAAAACATTTGCTGCTGTAGCCCGTAATCAAGCTTATCTAAAAAAGGTTGCTTAGTGTCTTGATGCTGATGCAGTCAGTTTGTCATGTTTGTAATGTTTCTACACAGTAGTGAGACAAGAAACCATCCATGGTTTCCAAGCACCATGTTGTGAAAATGTAAAAACATGCAGAAAATGTATCTGGCCTTCGTACATTTTTGTGAATTGTATCCGACTTGTATCCGATTGTATCATCAACAATCACATCTAATTAATGTGTTTTGTGGAACATTGCATTTCTGGATCTATGCCTCAGGACAGTATCCTTAGCATCGCTCTTTCAAGTTATATAAGATCTTGAATGATGTAATAGACATGTCATTTCCCTATTTTTTAAAGATTTTGGGGGGTCATAAGGAATGCTTGGAGCAAAGCACTGTGGACTGGGTGGGTTTGTTAGCACTTGGTTTGGTGGTTACGTCCATAACAATATATAGGTTACCAATGGGACAGCATATTATACAATGCCAGCCTTGTTGATAAAAAGTGTACACAATGACAGCATATGACAAACCAGAGTCGAAAAGGGCAGTCTAAGAAGATCTGATACAAAATGGACCTGGTTCAGTCTAGACCATGCATGCTAGTACCCGAAGCTGATAGAGACACCTCCCTACCCAGATTGTGTTAGGAGAGTGACCTTTGTCCAGCCCCACTTAACCAGTCCTTGTCTCTCCTCCTCGGTCATCGACCGGCCGGAACTTCTGTAACCAAACTCCATTATGGTGGCAGTAGTGTCTATGTTGATGTTAAGGTGGGACGCTACCCTTGGGTCAAAGTCACTGATATTTAACAGAATCTCACCAAGTTTTTTTTACAGACAGTTTAAATTATATAAAATCGGAAAATGCAAAGAGAAATAGGGGGTCCCAAACTACTTTTTGAAATATAGGATTTGAAAAATTGAGGTATTTACATTTTTTTCTGAAAATTTGAAAAATGTGAAAACTTCCCTGATTTTTTTTTCATATCAACCATTACGCACAGAAATGTAAAACATCACATGTGAAACACTTATATGTTCCACTTTACAGTAAAAATGATTTCACAATTTTACGCCCTGGCATTCTGGGTAAAAATATGAGGTTTTGGGAAAGAGTGCAAAGAAATCGTCATTATTTGTAGCCTAAAATTAGTGCTCAGTATTAACAGAATTTTTTTTGACTCTCTCAGAAAATAGTTCAGATCATTTGCTAACATATAAAAGTATTTTGATAGGGGGTCCCAGACATATTTTTATGGTTTTGGGGCTTTGAAAATGAAAAATAATGCCAAAAAATGACTAGATTAAATATATATGGCATTGCATGATGGGTAAAATGGCAAAAATCAATGTATAAAACTGTCATGATTTATACCCTTGGTTATTTTGAGTAATATTATAGCATCTATAGTGTTCTAAATAGTAATTATCTGCAATGTACTAGCTCATCTTTAAAAAAAAAGCAATATTATCAGTTACCAATATATGAAATACTCAAAGTATTAGAAAACGCACAATTTAGCTTGAAATGATCTAAATTTTTAACACAGTTTAGGGAATGTATATATGTATCTGGCTATGCAATATTAGCCCATTCTGATGGATTTAAGAATTTGAAGAAATCAAAGGGTAGCGATCCACCTTAAGGGTCAACTTGAGCTTTAAACAGCACTCACATGCACATGCACCAATATATCTCTTTGTGACTACTGTTGCTGTCATAGAAGACCAATGGCAGGGTGATCCCATTGCATGCTTCTTCACATTTAACACACTAAAAGCAGGACCTTAAGGACATTATGGTGATTGGTGAGCTGTGGCAATGGCTTAAAAGGTTGCTGTGGAGTTGTGGTTTGAGTGTGTTTTTGGTAGCAAAGCAGTTGGCCTCAAGATTTTCAAATGTTGCTGGGTATTTCTGTTGGACAATCAAACCACTAAGCATGAATTGATGGGAGCCAGCCCTTGTTTCACTTCCTCTGTCACCCCCTGCAGAAACTTCTAAAGCTCCACACCTTTACAGTGTCTGTCTTGATGTTAAGGGTCCATGTTAGCTTTGAGAAATGCTGAGTCAAAACTGCCAATATATTTCTCTTTCTGATGACTAAGGAAACCATTATTCATATTACTATTAGCAGAGATATCTTTTTTCTATCCCCTTTATAATACCTTTCAACCCTTCCCCAAAGATTCCATTCTAATTAAAGAAGTACAAATTGAACATGCATGTCTGTGTACTAAGATACGTTACCTGACTTCTTTGCATATCCTTATTTTACATCATCGACCATGTGTTCCAATAGACTTCACTAACCTGCATATCAAAAATTGATATTCAAACTTCATGACATTTTGATGTATTTTGTGAAGGTCCCAAAACATTTATTCTATTTGTTTATTATTTCTCTGTAAAACTGTGGAAGACAATCAACATCTTTCTAAGGTAGTTCCTGCAGAATTGAAACCCTTTTTTAGGCGCAGGTGGATCTTCTTGGATGCATCTTGCATTAACAGTTGGAATGTAAAGATGTAATTGGGATTGCCAAAGGTTTCTGTGGAGTTCTTGGGATCTCGGTGGGTCGTTTGCCCCCACTTAGCCGCAATATTTCCAATATGTTTTGGCATTTCAACTAGATAATCACAACCTAGCATGAATGCATGACTTATTCTCATGGTTTCATAGCTAAGATTACATTGTAACTAATGGGTAAACAATTTGTGACAATAACTATGATTAAATAAAGCTAGTATTGGTTCAACAGGGTGGTATTGCAACTGCATTGTACCAGACGGTGTGCAAAAGGTTGAGACATTTTCCCTTAATTTATTGTTGTAGTTGTGCTGGACCCATTGTATCTAAATAACAGATATGATCTTTTGGATCCTACCCGCATGCACACATCTGTAGGACAAACAAAACAATACCACCATTTATTTTTTATGTAATACAGCAGCCCCATTGACTTAACCAAAGAGGTCCGTATTACACTCCCCCCTGAAATAACCCATGTCCGTATTTAACGACGCTGTGACGTCATCAAAACGGCGGTTTGTTTACATTTGAACGGCGTAGAAAGAAGCCATTTTAGTCTATTTAGGCTCCCTACCCCTATAATAATTTAATTTGAATCGAAAAAGGTAAAAAATAAATACAAAGGAACATTCGTTTTAGTCTGTAGCTGGGTTATTTCACTTGTTGAAGGTAGGGCCGCATTTCACTCGGCCTGCGGCCTCGTGAAATACGGCCCTACCTTCAACTCGTGAAATAACCCAGGCTACAGACCAAAACACGTGAACCTTTGTCTTTATCCTCTCCATCCACTCAATGTTATACCAGGACAGAAATGAATATCTATGTCTCCATCCTTCCTCACTAACTGATGTTGACAGGCACAGAATGGCTGCCATTTCCCTCAATGTCAGTTGTAGTAGAAACAAGAATGGACCTAATATCTGTTGGAAATAGTCCCATATCTCCATGGACAATCCTGTGACAGAAAGGCAGGCGGACTACGAGGGGTTATTCCGAAGACTTATACCTTCCTCTTTTGTGCTGTCTATAGCCTTGTCACTTGCAATTTCCTTTCGATCTATCTATTTACATGAACACCACGCTCATATCTTTCTTATTTAGACTGAATTATGGTGATACAAACTGTATTTTCAGGTAAAGAGGTGCATTCGGGCCTTGTGAATTGCATTCAGGGTATGCCACTATCGCCTACTGATTGTTTTTAGTGTTTTATTTCTTTCAACTTGGAATTGTCTTTCTCATCTTCTGCAGCTTTACAAAGTGATTGCAGACAATAATATGGCATACTGTATCAAGTCCAATATTACAATTACATGTGACCAATTATTATGTAACTGTGGTGGGAATTGATATAAATTGTTACCTTGTCTTGGCAGCCAACCTGTCACTCAGATATGATTTTAACATTGGTAAATATAACTTAAACTACCACTAGAGTACTACCAAAGAGCAAATAACAATTTGGTAATACATGTAGCTATCATCAGAAGCAGTAACTTTGTACTGTTCAGTCAGCTTTGCCCTATCATGGAGAGTCATTGATTTAAATTGCAAATATTGCAAATTACAGCTTAGAACAAATTCAATAAGAAAATATAGAATATGTTGCATACATGAGGCCATCCTTGCAGTTTCCATTAATCTTACATTGAAAATCCTCGGCATCATTAGGCCAGGTTTTAATTGTGTCCTTTTCCCTAAATACCTCGCCTGGTTCTTTTGATCTTCCTTATTTGCTTATGGGCACCTTTAGAATAGCTGCACATGGTGTTACAACCACACGGGATGAAAGCAGACTGTACTAGACATTGAGCTTCCTATATTAGTCCCCAGACCCTGCTGAGATTATGGTGTAGTGATTCACAGTGACTGGCTTCCTCCTTAGATCAGGAAAGACCATTGTTCACTCTATATGTATCATATATATTATGTATAATTATATGTTATATTTAACTCTTCCGCTGTCTTCATCTGAACAGTCAAGGACTATGATGGCATATGCGTTATAAAGAACTATACTGTAAGATTGTTTATCATATACGCCATGAACATAACATCCACCTGTGTATAACATGGTAGCTGGATCAGGATACTCTGTTGATGTGGGAAGCCAGAAAAAAATCAGAAGGTGACAAATTAACATACACAAAACATTGACAGTCCTTAGTCTGGTATTGGTGACATATCTGTTATGCTATACAACAGTATATCTGTCAAGCATATTTTAGAGAAGCTACATTGAAATTTAATTGTAGTTTGAAAAAGTTCTCAGTTATTCAGTTATTCATAATCAGCGCAATTTGGTTACATTTCTAAAGTATTCTCTTAATCCATTTTTGCTCTTTATCTTTCTTCTCAACCCAAATGAAGGGCAAAGTCTGCAATTCAGTTCTACAATGTTTTTCCTGTTTGCCTTCCAATCATTGAATATCCTCTTTAGATCTGTACTGAAGATCTGAGTTTACATTTTATTTCTTCGTCTCTTCATCTATTCCTTTGTAGCTTCCTCTCCGCAGTGTAAAGTATAACATATCTGATTGATTGATTGAATTTCTTTTATTTATACTGATTACGTATAGGCAAATACATGCCTTTATACCACAGCAGGCAAGGAGAACAAAGCATTTCACACCGCTTGTATACTGTATACAGCTAGTGGCATAACGTAGTTAAAGGTCTAGTACCAATCTGTAGGCGTATTCAGTGAAGGAACCTATAAGGCTCTTTTACTGTATTTTGTGTACAGATTGATACACGTCCTATAACTACTACGTATTTGTTTCATATCCGGACCGTAGTAACTCTGTCCCTCATTCAACGTTTGCTGAAAGCTGAAATACAAACAGCTCATGCATCCTCTCAGACTGCAACTGTAGAATACTGGTTCTTCCTGCATATCCTATCTGACAGTCATCAGGACCTCACGTTCAGATTAATGTATCATATTTGCCACATACTATGACTGTGTGGATTCTGAGAATGCCACATATATGTTTTTGGTTTTATACTATCTCAGGCCCGCATAGCGCTTTAATGTGCTAATATTTTTGTAAACAGTCTCTTCCTCCATAAAACTCCTTCACAGAGCGGGTCTATTAGTTTGTATGAGGACTGGTATGTAACCACTCTATCTTTCCATGGTTATGAATGGGGGAAACGGCTTGAATTCAAATTCAGGGCAAAAACAATATATAAAATTTAATGTGTATAGGTAACATTTACATCGCACGGACTGTAAATGGATTAGATATTAAATCACACAAGATAATCTGGTCTGAATCTGTATTTCCCCATTTTTCCAGACCCCTTCAATCACTCTGTGAGTTTCCCGCACTGCCCCAAGCTTACTGCCTGAGCTGCTTCATTGAACTCCTCAACCCTTTAGAGCCTCCACGAAATACAGTATATCCTTTCACCATCATGATGCAGCGCTCAAGAGTACTTTTTTGGACTCAATGTATTATGCTGATTTTATATGATGGATACACTCCAGAGGGGTCAACATCATTTTCATTTTGCTGGCAGTTCATTAACCCTTTACGGGCCACTTTATGATTGAAAAAATTGTTCCCAACCACCGGGGACATTGCAGACGATAAGATCCTACTGAGACCAGCACTACACTACAGATAGTGCCCTGGTACCGATTATATGCAGTATCGGTTTTTGGGTACCAAAATACAGCACTGCATATATGCAGTATCGGTTTTACAGTGGTACTGCATATATGCAGTATCGACAGGGAAAGGGCTAAGGTATTATTACAACAAAAAGACAAGAGCCTTGTAGCATCAAGCTGTTCTTAAAGGGTTAAGGGGACCCTCTGGCTCTGGCTCCCAGTGGCAAACAAGCTCTCACCTGCTGAACGGGGATTTGTTAAACAGATGACAAAACAGAATCAATCTTGTTAAGGCATCCCCCTGGCCATTCAACTTTAAAGCATGGTAAAACAAACAGAAAAGGTAAAATGTGTATTAAAAGTTATTGATTCTCTGATTCATTTCAAGTATGAAATACAACTGCAATTGAGAAGTTTCCCAAGCCTTTCACTTTTGACTGCATCACACTTGATTGACCTTTAACCTGTTACAATATCAGACATGAGCTTTCTTGGTGAGTAAATGAAAAGGAAAATGATTTGAAGTTCAAGGATTAAAAACACATGTTGGATTCGAAATAATTCAGTGTTACTGCACTAACAATCTAAATACTCTTGCCTCCCATTTACTCTTTCTTAATCAGCCTGGCAAGCCAATACTGATTATCATTATTATTAGTTATCTAAGTGATGCATAGCGCTTTAATGCATTAGATATTCATCATCTATGAATGCAGAGAAAATAACAAGTACTGCTGTCATGTAAAATACTATACATCAAACTCTTAGCATTATTCTTGAATGTAACAAGGATTGTATTCGTGCATAATACCAAGAAAAGGTGCAGCACAATTATCCATATCCTTTGCTCCACAGAGAAAGCTAATGCAGCAGCACAGCTACCGCCCCTATCAAATAGATGGAAGTATCAAGCTCAAATGTATACCTCCAATAGACTGCCTTGCATTGATTTACAACCTTTTCCGGGGTGAAATTAAGCTGATTTTGTATAAACTTTTTGAGAAACACTGTGTCACCTTCATTTCTGAGTGATGTCTAAATCTGCCCTTCTGACACAATGTTCACACAACACTAAGGAAGACAATGGCCAAGCACCATTTTCAAGAAAGAATTGAGTTGTTGTATGACGACTCATATGTTTCTTGACTTAGTCCTTCCCAAGTGACAATACAATAAAGGGACATGATCCCTTGTTCTGCATTAACATGGGGCCTACTCACAATACAGGCTAAGTGAGCATACACACTATTACTTATTTCATTGGATGCAAAGATAAAATCGCTTAAGGACAAACGGAACATCTGAGAAAGGTCTCAGTGCGTCAAACAAAAAGGTAACTGCATGACAAGCTCCAGAGGATGTGGCTTACATTCCCCTAAGGCCCTGAGGGTCAAATGGACTTGATTAAGCCCAGCTTGTCTCATTATTGTGATTTGTATGCCTAAGTTGTATGATATATTCATGGCCAAATCGACCAATTGTATCATTCCCTGATTACCATATACATTAAGCATTCTCATACCTTACCCACATACTCCCTAGTTCTATACAAACAATACTTTAGAGCATGCATGGCATATTTGTTGTCGTTGTTGGACATGAAAAAGCCTTTCTCTGTAAAGTTACTGTGAAGGTGTAGGAGATGTGGGGGCGGGGGGCAAAAACAATCTGCACATCCTGACCCAATTTTATGGAGGACTTAAACTACTACCCTGCCGACACTTCCAATGGTAGTTGCAATATACTTTACAGCATGCCCACATCCTATGGAGAACTTATGGGTCCGACTAAACTTTTATTTGTAGAGATTATCATGACTCACTATGTGCATCAATAAGTAGATGATTCAAGTCCAAAATACGAGGGTAGTTAGATTAGTGTACAATAACAAGTACTGGTGTCTACACACACTGTTACCCTATTGCTGTTGTGGAACCCAACTCTGCTATGCATTAGGACAATTTAGGCCTAAATGTACTGTGCGTTAGAACCCTCTGTATAACCATTTGAAATATGATGGGATATCTGTGTGTCCAAGCACTAAGTAATTCTGCCAATGTGTGCCTTATTCACTTCTCTCTGGTACTCTGTTCTCTTCTTAATGGTACACAATTCCTCATAGATTCACTTCAGGATGGTTCTCACTTCAACAATTCAGACTGTATTAAAGTTACCATGATTTTCCCATTTTAGGTTGATTACATGATCCATATAATTACAAGCAGATTTGGAAAGCTGGCAGGCTCTCAATCATCATTTAAATAGCATAATCACAACACAACAACCTGTACACAACCAATACATTGAGTCAATTTTTACCTGCAAATAACCATAAGGAGAACATTGATACCATAAGAAATGATGTCAAACAAAAGGAAAATGGTTAAAGAAAGCAAGTGCAATATTATCTTATAATTCAATTCTGGGGCATTTTAACTGATAATTTATCTTCAAGCCAACTCTACTGACACTTCATGCATTAAGATGTGTCAAAGATTACAAAGTAAAAGTTATTTTTGAGCTTAACAATTCTTAACCAAATGACACTTTTATTAGCTTGCGTTAATCAAGAACTTGATGAGGACTGACAATGCGGGTGACAGGCTGCTGCCTTAAACACTCCGGGAATGAGCATTTGTAAAAAGAAAACTTGGGTTTGAAGGGTATTATCAAGACAAAGGGTTATTTTATTTCAAATTCACATTTTGTAAGCTCTTATTTCATTTGACTTCTTTCTGGAAACGACATCTCCACCCACTCTTCTGGGAGTATTTCACATTAGTCACAGTAGAATAAGTGTGACATGCATCATAAAAGGCCATAACATGTTAAGTGACCTTCATTATCCTAAATAATGATTTACATATACTAATTAGGGTTTTGGCAGCCTTATACTTAGCTAATTCAATGTCCACTGACCGCACTCCACTTCTGTTTGGCTTGTTATCATTATATATTGGCATTCCCAGTAACTAAGTAGGTGTGGGTGGTTTCAGTGGTTCACATGAGGTGGTTGTAGTACATAATACGTTATCTTATATCAATATGTAGATATATGCTGCAACAGAACCAACACCTGTCAACCCCCACCTACACAATATAGGCACTACAGGCTTTTAGCACTGAGGTCCTTTTGCCCTCTAAGGGTAGCAGGGTGTGAAAAGGCCCTTCTGTCATCATTATTACCCTAGAAATTAACTTGCCTGTTATACTATCAGACAGCACATGAGGTGGGTCTTCAGGCTGATACACTCTATCAGTTATGACATCATGCTAAAAGGCAGCTACTAACTTGCTCTGCCTTACTGTATCACAGTGGTAAATTAACATTGATCCTTGCAGGGTTAAATACTGCTAGTTTAACCCAGTGAATAAACCTATGCCAAGTTTAATTGACAAGTGAGGTTTATACATGACAAGGGCATTACCTTGAAGGGTCTGACAGAAAGGGGTTGGAAGGCATACCAGACAGAGCTATGTAATGAAAAATAGAAGGGAGGCGAGAAATGGAAGAGGATTCTTTTAGCAGAAAAGACACTGAACGATGGTAAGAAAAAGGAACTAGAGATGTGACCCGTTTTAGCAAAATGGGTTGGAAGTCACATATTAGAAATGTTGTAATATTGCTATATTTGTTTATAGCTCATCAAGAGCTTTCATTTGGTATGTGACATGTAGTATTTTGGCCAGTTAAGACCTTTTGGCGATATTTTTGATAATTATTTGATGAATTAAATGAAAATTAATCAAAAAGAGCTAGGCTAATTAACATTTATGTTAGATATTAACTATATTATACAATATGATTATAAATCCTATGGCCATCATTTTTGAATAAATAGGAGTTAAAATCAGTTTTTAATATTTTTTCCACCCAAACGTAACTAAGGAGCCAATATCTAAAGTGTGACTTCCGACCCATTTCATTACAAGAGGTACCAAATGGTAGGGATGGGAGGGAGAGGAAAGAGGAGGCAGTGTGGTAGGGGAGGTGTGAATGGAGCTAGGGATAGCATGCATAGAGATTGGCAGATGGATAAAGTCAGATCTATTAGTTTATAATAGAAAGAAATGATCACGACTGCCTTCTGAACATCTCAGTATGTAGCTGGCTATCAGGGAGTCATCCCGTGAATAAACCAGACCCACTGCTTCACCCAAATCAGGTTCTCCCCATCACAGGGAGATTGGTATCTATCCCAAGGGGCTCTTCTTTACCTCTGCTTTTATTTATCTACTGCTATTTTACTGGTGGATCTCAACTCCTATTCCACTATATAGCTGGGTTGGCTCTATAATTCACAATGAGTAAATGAACCTTAAATTAAGCTACAACCTTTAAAAGCTGCATTGCTTTATAATTTCCCTCCCTACATGCCTAAATGGCAAACTATCTTGAACTATTACAAGTAAAATATTATTTAGTTATTTTGCCCTTCTTATCAACCTGTAATGCCTTCCCATTGCAAAGACCCTTTTCTTTCTTTGAAAAAAAAGATTAACAGCTGATGATAAGCTCTTCCATTCCCTGTTCTGGCGGTCATCCTTCATGTCTTGAAATCATAATGGGAGGTTTTCCTTCCTTTGTCAGGTATTGCAGGTATTGCAGGTAGTATGGGCTTTGTTAGCTCAGACCAGCTTAAAACCAGAATGGGAGTCTGCATACAGGAATGATGAGATGTCACTCACAACTGTCTACAAAATATCCCTCTTGTATTTGCTGCCACATCTCTGGTTCTGCATCCATCAGACAGAAGGTAACAGAACTCGAACACATCTGTCCACACTGACAGCTGCTAAGGGAGGCTTTGAATAATTGCATAAATTAAAACAAATGGTGTAACTTACAGTAAGTTCAGGGGCGTGGCAACCGGGGGGGACGGGGGGGACATGTCCCCCCCACTTTTTTTTATGTCCAAAAAAGGTCTAAGCTCTGGCAAATACACTATATTAGTCACCCTGCCTTGGAGGGTCCGTCCTTTCCTCCCCAAATCCATTTCATCATTCCAGGGTTGGGTGAGACAGAGGGAGACAGGCATACAGGCAGGCAGGCAGCACCTTATTCACACATTATTTCCTTCTAGTAGAAGACTTTTATCAGTGTTATCAGCTGGTGGCAGCAGCTCGGGGCCACGGCCCGGGGCCCCGGGGCCCTGAGGGGACATGATAAATCCTTCTATGCTTGATAACTAATATATAGTTGCCGAGGCTTGCCTTCTCGTTGTCCCTCTCCCCCTCCGTCCCTCCCTTCCTCCATCCCTCCTGCCCCCCTCCTTCCTCTCCTCCCGTCTCCCCTCATTTCCTTACTCCTCCTTTGCTTCCGTGCTTATCATCATGAGCCATAACAGTAAGGTGGTTATAGAGGTGAACATAATATTATGCAGGACGAAAGGGCTTTGGTGAATGGGGGAGGGGGGGGGGATGGAACCAAATCGAACCGGTCTAGTAATTTATTTTTATTATGGGGGGGGGGGGGGCTTAGTAGATTTTCCCACCATGGCAAATAATTTTCAAACCCACTAACTAATCAGCTGAAAGTTATCTGTACCCTCCCAATAAGATCCGATTTTGGCATGACATCGTAAGTACATAAACAGATTCCATTTAGTTTAGACCCCCGCCCCCCTTTAGCATGTAGGATATTTTCATTGGCTTTGGTTTTGTAATATCATAAATGAGAGAATAAGTAGGGGTCGGGGAGTAAGGTAGTGTCAGGTGACAGGTAGCCGCACGCCACACGCATGCGTGGCTCTCTACTCCGCCGCGCCCGCATGTACCGCCGCCCCTACTGCCGACGCTACCGCCCTAAGGGGGAAAGCAGGCAAGGGGGAAAGCAGGCAAGGCAAACCACTGACAGGCGACCCTCATGTGCAACCCATCTTGTGTGACTGTCACTCTGACAGTTACAGCCCCTCTACCCAGCGGGCACACAACATTGAGTCAACATTGATGACTGGTTGTCAATGTTGATTCAATGCTGATTCAATATTGATTCAACGTTGAACAGAATTTTGTGCCCATTGGTGATTGGGTAACAGAGAATGCCATGTGTCTAGACCTAGGTTAGGGACAGGCCAAAAAAAGATTAAACCCTAAAACAATTTTTACTCCCCTTATATCTGTTGCAGTATGCTATATGTATTCCAAATCAGTTTAATTTTTGTTTCTAACTTGATTAGAAGCTGAGAAAAATGGATTTGAAATGTTGGATATGGGGAGTGCATCTGGTATATGAAACTTTGATTTGGGACTGGCTCTCTGCTGAGAGGCAGACTACCACATGGTAGGGTGTCTTAGCACATTTAGTGATGCCAAAGGTGGAAAACTACATTTGAATGAGTAGGTATGTGGCATAATGGAAGAAGGATTAAGACCATGTGGTGAAATTGGGATACCTGGAGGAATGCATAAGACCCTGGAGGTAGCAGGGTGGCTCTGTTTATAAGCAACCAATGGCTCCCGGGTGACCACCTTTGATTTTATTCTAAATCGGTATTCTGATAGCCCAATGTATGCCAAGTATCATCTGTGAATATGGCTTGGATATTCTGAGCGGTTCCAGAGATCTGACCCATTATGTGCAGGGTGGTGAGTTCTCCAAATGGAGTTCTTAGAGCTGGTCCATTTTCAGAAGTCTGTTATATGAAAACTATGACAGCTGGAAAGTCACATCTATAGCAATTAACTTATCTTTATATGGACAGCCCATATGAGGAGCAAGATGGCAGATAGCCTTCACCTTGTAGGAGCAGGAGTACTCCAAAGTCAAGTGGAAATGAGGTATATATTGAAAAGTACAAATATTTGATACTTCACTACAAGTATATTTATGAGTAAATCACATGGTTATGTCTTTAAATAATCACGAGATATAAAGTACTATAGGCCCTATGGACATATGCCCCTAAATAGACAATACAGGGGGCACTGGGGGTGCTCAAAGTAGTGTCAGTTATCTAAATGTCCCAAGTTTGGCAGCCATTATGGCTATGTGGGTCAACTTTGAACAATGTAAAATAATTTCTCCAGGACAAAGTACATCAGAAACTTTAAAGTGTATGTAGTGGCTAACTGGTTCCGTGTTTTCTTCTTATCGAAATAATTTCTTGAATAAGTAAAATATTGGCCAAATCATCTAATACCACAAACCCTGGTGGCCATCTTGCCATATGGATAGCCTCTAAATAATGTGTTATATTTTTTTCATGAGACATCACATCTTTATGTATCAAGTACATATAATGCCTTACTGGTTCCATGTAATTTTCTTGTTAAAATGTTTTTTTGAAAAAATATAATGTTGGCTTTGCATCAGAATATGCCAACTTTGGTAGTTATTATGCCTATGTGGAACAACTTGAAACAATATGAAATATTTTTTCCCTAAGAAAGTATATCTGTATGTATCAAGTGGGCATACTGCCTACCTGGTTCTGTGTACCTTTCTTATTAAATAGATTTTTTGAAAAAATATAATTTTTGCCCTGCGTCTGAATGTTCCAGCTTTGGTGGCCATTTTTCCTATGTGGAACAACTTTAATCAAAGTACAATAATTTTGCCTTAAGGATGCACATCATCATATTCAAAATGCAAATAATGCCTAAATGGTTCCATGCTTTTTTTCTGAATGAAATGGTCCATTTGATAAATAAAATATTTGGCCCATACGACAATGACCCAACTTTGGAGGCCATGATGAATATGTCACTTTAAACAATATTAATGTACAATGTTTTCTCTAAGACATCATCATGTTTCAAGTGTGTGTAGTGTAATAGCTAAGTTGTTCCATTTTCCTGAAAATTGCAAAACAGTGTTGGTGATTTTGCTTTTGTGTAAACAAGATTTTGAAGTTGCGTGAACAAGAAGGAAAAAGTAGAAAATAATAGTACAGTTGTTTAGGGATGTTCAGGTTGATCAACATTGCCAAGATAGCCACCAAATACTAGTCATTTTCATGACTGGGCCAACATCTTTTAATTCCATCCAGCATTTAAATTAAGGAGAGTACATGCAACCCATCAAGCAGTATTCTGAAACAAAACCTGGTTTGAAGTTGTTGCATATAGTGATAGGCATTACTGCACCTGAGATATATAGAAGTGCTTTCTCAGGAAAAAAATATTACACAAGGTTTAAATTTGTTCCACATAGCCATAATGGCTACTAAAGCTGGACTATTCTGATGCAGGGCCAACATTATATTTTCTCAAAAAAACATTTTAACATGAAGAGTACACAGAACCAGTCAGGCATTATATGCAATTGAGATATCTACATATGCATCCTCAAGAAAAAAATATTACACATTTTTTCGAGTTGTTACACATGGGCATAATGACTACCAAAACTGGCACATTTTGATACACAGCCAACATAATATTTTTTCAAAAAAACATTTCAATAAGGAAAGTACATGGAACCAGTTTAGTGATCATATGTACTTGATACATATAGATGTGCTTTCTCAGGAAAAAAATTAAACACAGTGTTTACAGTTGTTCCACATGGCAAGATAGCGACCAAGGTTTAGGGATTTTGATGATTTAGCCAATATTTCATTTATTCAAGAAATTAATTTGATAAGAAAAAAACACGGAACCAGTTAGCCACTACACACACCTTAAATTTACTGACGTACTTTGTCCAGGAAAAATTATTTTACATTGTTTAAAGTTGACCCACATAGCCATAATGGCTGCCAAACTGGGGACATTTAGACAACTGAGCCTACTTTGAGCACCCCCAGCGCCCCCTGTATTGTCTTATTTGGGGGTATAAGTCCATAGAGCCTATAGTACTGTATATCCCATGATTGATTAAAGACATAAGCATGTAGTTTGCTCATTTCTCTACTTGCAGTGAAGTTTCAAATAGTTGTACTTTTCCATATTTACATCATTTCCACTTGACTTTGGAGTGCTCCTGCTCTTATAAGGTGAAGGTTATCTGCCATCTTGCTCCTTATATCCATTGTCAATATAAAGATAAGTTAGTTGCTATAGATGTGACTTTCCAGCTGTCATAGTTATTATATAACAGACTTCTGAAAATGGACCAGCTCTAAGAACTCCATTTGGTGAACTCACCACCCTGCACATAATGGGTCAGATCTCTGGAACCGCTCAAATTATCCAAGCCATATTTACTAATGATACTTGGGACATATTTATCCATCATTCTAATGACTTAGGAGCAAATTGAAGATGGTCACCCGGGAGGATCTTCCATTTTTGGTAGCTTATAAATGGACTCACCCAGCATCAAAACATGCACAATGGGTATTGAAAATACTCAGTTTGGAACATTTAGAAGAGATCGAGAGACACAGAGATGGTGATCAAGCAGGATATACGTTTGATAGGAAGACCTGGGAGTGATGGTCAGCCTAAATAAAGGAGTCACCCTGGAGGTAGCATAGATACATAGATAGATCAGTTGGGTTTGTAATACATGGGGATGTGGGACACTGGAGGAGGGATGGGGGACCCTGGAGGAGGGATGAGGAACCCTGGAGGTACAAATAGGGGAGGAATAGGGGACCTGCAGGAGAGGAAAGGTTGATATGGAGGAGGGATGGGGACACTGGAGGAGGGATAGGGGACCCAGAGGAGGGGTAAGGGACCCTGGAAGAGGGATAGGGGACCCGGGAGGAGGGGTGAGGGACCCTGGAGGAGGGATAGGGGACCCTGGAGGAGGGGTGGGGGACACTGGAGGAGAGATAGGGAACCCTGGAGGAGGGATGGTCATAATGGTACAATGTATCAAAATCTTTGAATAGGGCCAATCATCTAAGTATAGTTTACCATATATGCTATTATGTAAGAATGTGGTACTATCCTAGAGCCTACAGGTGGCAAATCAGTGTATAAGGAGCTATAGATAGCTAGTTAGACACCAACATTTAGATGTCCTGGTGCTTTCAGGTGCTTTAACCAAAAAACCTAAAAATTGAAGAAATGCAATAGCATGTAATATAGAATTACCCCTATGGTGCGGTGAATTTTGGTGATTCAATATTTGATGTCAATTTGCAGTGTTTAAATGGTGCCATTATGTTATTAAATCACAGGGGCCAGATAACTTACATAACTGTGATAACCTTTGGTCTCTTCTTATTGGTCATCTTTTTTCTTCCAAATGGATCACATGACATCACACAACTCCCAAAATGAGGCTCACAGTGTGGGCCAGACTGAGGGGGTCTCCCATGTCCATGGGGAACTCCCTCTGTACAGCATTCATAGACCCTCACACCATGGTGCCACCTGGTGCTTTACCCGGTCCCTCTCCCAGGTCTTCATCATTACTTCACCTCTGGACTCCACTGAGCAAGGACCTGTCCCCACTGACTGAGAACAAGGCTATAGGCTATGCCCTACTAGGCCCAACTATCAGACATGGTACAGGACCCCTTGGCTCTAGTCCATCAACACTTCACTTCAGGCCTCCACAGAGCTAGGACCTCTCCACTGGCTGAGACAAGGCTATAGGCTATGCCCTACTATGCCCCAGCATCAGACTGCGTACAGGACCCTTTGACTCTTGGGTATACTTACCAAGTCCTATACTATTGTGTGGATAGGTGCAACTGAGTGGAACCTACATTGTCGTACTGTTGCTGCCATGGTTATATTTAAGAGCTCTTTTTTTCTTTGAGAGCATTCGCCTAGCAGGATCCGTACCCACAACCTCAGAATATTGAGCCGAACAGCTAACCAACTGCTCCACCGGGTTTGAACCCCATTTGATCCTATCCCAACTAGAAGTACCTTGTACTCTAGCAGCAGGACCACACAACCACATGTTTTTGCGCCTGTTTACTAGTGCCTATGTTGGTGAGGCATTGTCCCATTAGACAAAGTTAAGACTGCTGTTTAGTTGGTGCTGCTGTTCTATAATCCGTCCCGCAACCCTGTTTTCTTTCTTCTTTTTCTTCTTTTTTTTCTTGAAATATAAGAATAGCCAAAGAAATATAAAAAATAAAGTATCAGGCATATCAAAACTTCTGCTCTACATGGGATCCATTCCCAGGGTCTGGAAGTCTAAACCAGAAGTACCATGTACTCAAGGACCTTGACCACTAAGGCCAACTGTCAATGTTGGTTCATGGTTAGTTTATGACTATGCTGTATCAGAATGGGGCTACACTCTTCAAGCATATGCTACGATTATTGTATTTCTATGAGAACATACACAGAATATGTTTTATATCCTCTTCGGAGGGTTATACAGGATATCCTCCCAGGCCACATGTGTTGGAAAAGAGCTGTAATCAGGCTATTATACATAATCAATCTATGAAAGCGGGCTCTATGTCAGGCTCTATGTCGGATATGCTCCTGGGTCTCGAGCCAAGGCCCAAGGCCAAGGCTTATATCAATGATACTGCCTCTCAAACCACAGGAGTATATTCAGTACGTAATAACTTCCGTATCACAATGAATATGTATATCTACTAGTAACTGCTTTCTACATCAATAAATGCTATCTGTTTTATATCAGCATCTCACAAATCAGAAGTGGTACAAATTATCTTCACAATTTCATGATTATAATGACACAATGATACTCAGCGTTATTATGGTGCCATCATTATCCCAATCGCCTATAAAAGAGATTCTGAGTAGCAAATAGTTTGAGTTGGTCAGTTTTGTTGTTTAGTTTTGTTGTATATAATTATGATAACATCCGGTCGGGGGGGGGGGGGGATTTAAGAATGAAAAAGATACCCCCTGTTGATGTTTATTTTGGCTAATTCAGCTCCCTTTGCAGGATCTTTTTCAAAAGACCCCCCGCCGATGCCCTTATCATAGTACAACTTGTAGGCCTATAAGATAGTACAACCTGTAGGCCTATAAGGATGCAACAGTACGACTTGGGACAGGGAAGATAGGTTAGACGTCAATCTAACCCTTTATTAGGCTTTAAGGGCGGCATGAGGCATTAATGCATCATGGCCTTGGTCGTCATGATGCATGAGTGCAGCCCTGACAAGTAACTCGGCAGTGCTGCATTCAAGCATCATGCCGACAAATGTCATCTCTTAGTGACGTCTATCCTTGAAAGGTTAAGGGAGTGTTCATATATCAATTCTGGGGGGAGGGAGAGGGTTAAGGAGCTCCAGCATTGGTAGACATGAATGCAAAATTTCTGGGCCCTTGAAGAGTTTTTTTTAGGTAATTTTGGTTGAAAAAGGGGTGTATTTATGGATTTAATGACCATAAAAAAACTCACAGGAGACGCATTTTCAGACATTGTGTTTTCTATCTTTAGCTCTGTTTTCTGCTCAATTTCCGTGAAAGGGTGCTACTTTGTTGATTTGCCCCCATGAAAAGCGTACTAAATTTGAGGTGATGACATGGTTACTGAAGAAAATAAAGGGAGTGCCCCCCTCCCTTCCCCTGTTGGAAACGTACCCCAGTGACGGGCACAAGCAATTTTGGTCCTAGTATCACTCGGCAAGCCCGCCAGTTGCAGCGCAGGAAGAGAGATGGGTCAGACAGAAGCAGCACACACTGCTCCAATATACACCACCTACTGTGTGACTCAGGAATTATCAAATAATAATGCAAAATATAAAAGCTTTAAGAACCACCTCAGATAAAGTACATTGCGTAAATAAGTTACACATGTTTATGTTATTTACACAGATAGTAGTTGTACAGCTGGGGCGGCTCAAAATTGATGTCACTGTTGCTAGAATACCAGAAGCACGCGCCTACAGACACCAGACATCCCAGTGTATAGCTCAGTCCCTTTCTCACGGCCCCTAGTGACTGCAGCTGGACCTGTAGTAGACTTGCTGCAGCCGAGCCCAAAGGCAGTATAATTTGCATTTAATATATTGTGGTGTATAGGTTGTTGGTTGAATGGTGGATAAGAGGATGTATTACCATAACTCGATCAACCCCGTGAAGAATCGACCATACACATGAGAAATGTGTATCAGAATTTTAGCCCATTAAATTATCATACCCTGTGATAAGTGATAGGGTAAACGTAGTCTCAACGTCAGACCAATGTTGCGTCGGTCCGTTGGGTGGCGGGAGGGGCGCCTTACATAGGTCTGACTGCGTGCATAACACTGCCACGCAGCGGAACGCAGAAGAACCATCACTCTGAAGCATTTATTTTTGTAAACATTGGCTGTTAAGGGTGATCTGCATGTGCCATATTGATGTCCAACGAAGCCAAGGGCCTTTGTTTATTTATTGCCAGTTCAAACTGTTAATAGTGTTAAAATATTCTGTTATTGACAGTTCTTCACCAAACTTTCAATAGTGCGAATTTTCTCTCTTATGGACAGTTCCTTAACATAACTGTCATAACTCATAGATTTCAATCCAAAACTGATTTTAACCCAGAAACTGATTTTGGACCAAAAAGCAAAATTGACCCCAAAAACGATTTTGATGTTGAACAAAACAAATACTTTGACCCAAAAATGACTGTACCCCAAGCCACCATTTAGACCCTAAAATGCCAATTTTGGACCATAAACCGATTTTGGCCCAAAAATCATTTTGCCCCAAAAAACATTTTGACATTTTTGTCTCCAAAATCAATTTTTTAAATGTTTTACCCCAGAACGGATTTTGGGGATTTGACGATTTTGACTCCAAAATGATATTGACGATTTTGACTCCATTTTGACTCCAAAACCGATTTAGAATCCCAAACCAATTTTGACTCAGTGATCTGATTTACTCAAAGGTCGCTTTTGGCTCTTAGGTCAGTGGGAACCGTCAATAACATAAACATTTTGCACTATTGACAGTTTGAAGTGTTAATAGTGTTTTGAAAAAATCAACATGATCTGTGTCATTGCCTAGGTGCACAAATGCTGAGGGTACCTATAAATATGTAGACAAATGCCAACGCCCATTGATACCGTCTCTGCTGATTTCACGAGTGGGGGCTGGGGTGATATATCACGAAGCCACAGATATATGGCAGAGAGGTATCAATGTAGTTGGCATTTACATTTATTTTTTAATTTAAAGCCATTGAAGGAAAGACAGCTTTTTCTTAGCCAATTGAATACGGCCACATTCAATAGGGGGCATTGAATACTACTCTTTCGGTATTTACGCATAGTGAAGCTTGCATTTCGAAAAGAACAAAATGAATACCCTGACTGTTTAAGGGGTTTTCTTTAATGGTATCTGCTATGTCAGATTTTTCACAATAAAAATAAGGGCCTACCATGGTAGCACAATGGCAAAATATGGCCAAATAAACAGTTGAGCAAGGACCAGCTTGAATGCAGGACTGATGAGTTACTCGCCTGGGCTGCATTCATGCATCATGACGACCAAGTTATGTTGAGGTTAGGGTTACACAACAAAAAGTAAAGGAGTCAACTGAGTTTCCCACGTGGCTCTGGTAAAAATGGAGTGTCAAACAGCTATTGACCCTGCTCATATGAAGAGTCAACTTGGGTTGACACTGATAGTACAGAGTAAACTCAAGTTAACACTGATGGGAGAGTCAACTGAACTTGGCCCTTCATATAAGCAGAGTAATTAGCTGTTTGACGCTGTAGGCATAGGATTAGGGTGTGTTTTAGAATTATACCAGCTTATAGACGGATGAATATGGGACTTTTATCTACCACACTATGACTTGTATCCCCAAATGTAGCAGATCCAGAGACTGCATCTGTAGATCTAGGTAGCTGGGGGATTCTATGGTATATAGCCCCCCTGCACATATATGACAGTGCATATGATTCCATGTCATATGGCCGCATGTGGTGCAAAGTACATTATGTATCCTGCCGAGCAGAAGGATTTGTCTTGTCCATGTGGCCATATATGCAGAAGCAGAATCATATTTCTTAGATTGATTCCAGTGACTCAGTCTCTAATGACGATGTAAAATACGTTCTACCAAAAAGAGATCTGATCCCCAGTTTGAGTCCCCCCCCCCCCCCCGCCCCCTTGTGGTAAGACTAGACAGTCCATTGTAGGATAGGCTAGTTGACTAGTATGTAATGAGGGGCTCTGCGTCCCGACCCCCGTTTTTTTTCTCTTCTTTTTCTTTTCTTTGAGATGTTTATGTTGTCTCATCTGGGATTAAAATTTTTCACTATATACAAAACAGGTCTGCCTTAGATTAAGAAATTTTAAGATGTATAAGATTGAGCTGTTAAACCCCCACTGCCCCTATATATAGGGCTGAGTACCTGTCCCGACTGCACTCTGACTGTTACTGGACGTGCAGTAAGATCTGCGGGTTTAACGTTTGTCCGCGCACCTGGGAGAGCTATCCCTTATTTGCCAGCACAGGTGGAGGGGAGTAGTGCCTTCTATTTACCATTATAACACGACTTGATCTAGCCAGTGTATGAAAAACATAGCTTCTTTCTGATTGGATGAGAGTCCGTGATGGGCAGGTTGAGTGGCTAGATACTATGGTATATCTAGATGGATATACCAGACATAGGACTGAAGAGATAAACTTTTGTCATGTTTATTCACGTTTCCACATTGTTTACCTCTATTCCTTGTTTATGTGCGTTTTGGCACGTTTAATATAGGTTTTGTCCAAGTTTGTTATGTGTTTTATTCCAGTCTTTGCGAAACTTTTTCATCCCACAGGACATTCCGTCCTGCAAATCGTCAATGTGGAAGGACTGGCTACATTATTGGAGGACCGGATAGCCCCATATCTGATGATATCTGCATTTCTAGTATAGATGAGGATTTTTTTCCATTAGAGATACTTTTTTTTTGTAATCATTTATGGCCAAATCAGGCTAGATTTATAGTTTTAAACAGTACATTGACAAACATATTTCAGCTTTAGAAGGCCAACTGAATTATTCTAGTCCAGAAAAGCCCAACATGCAACTGGACATTGGGTCCTGCTACACTTGTGAATCTGCTGGACCGCTGGCATTAGATAAAAGGACATTGCCACTGTCCTGCATGTTTTTGCAAAGACTGTTATTCCATCAACAAGTTCCTATGTTTTGGCAACTTTAAAGGGCCTAATTAATATCTGGCGCCTCTATGTGTGGCTCCTTTGAGTGGGTACTTCACTGCATTGATTGGCGAAATCCTGGATTGATTGGGTAGTTGACAACTGGTGATTGTTGGTGGTACATTTCTTGTTGTTAATGAAGGTCGTTTGGACAGTTTGGCCTTGTAATTTGAATGCATTGATATAATTTGCTATTAAAAGCTAATTTTAAGGAGAATAATGTGTCATAACATGAATAGAGCACTTGTCCATGGATATGTATGTGATCTAGACTGGATAGAGACATCTCGGAAGGCTCAGAGGATGCCGTAGGCATCTGCTGAGCCTTTACTCTCACACCCTCAGACCCGCCCACCCCTGTCCATACACCCGGAGCCGGTACTATACAGACGGGGGCCAAGTCTACTGAGCCTTCTGAGACGTCCATGGACAAGTGCCCTATTCCCTAAATATCATTTGGGGTAATGGGCAAAAAGTAGTATTTTCGGGAGCATTTTACTTCTAGAAATGACCAAGCCCCTTACTATTGGTATTTGATCCTTAGCATGCTCCCCAATATTTATAATGCGGTACTTCTTAAAATAGGACTATGTAATCACCACCTGCCCCCCCCCCCCCCCCCCCTGTGACCGTGAAAGGTGAGAGGGGGGCGGTCATGTGAACATGCGAATGTTTGAAAGCTATGACAAACACAAGAAGACACTTCCTGTATTTCGCTTTACATTTTCTCTCAATGTTTAGGTAATTATTAGTTCATATAAATAACATATGTTGCATTTTTTTCAAGAGTTTTCTGCTCATTAAAAAATATATCAAAGTTGAAATGTACCACTGAATGAAGGATGTGTAGCACTGCATCCAATCTCCCTATAAATGTTTAGTCATTCCTAATAATAGGAGTGTGTCAAGCTGTCTCGGGGACAGTGGACTCATGGTTCACTTTATTCGAAAAGTAAGGACGTTTGCAAGTCTATTCAGGGCCCAAAAGCGGACTGAGCTGATGCACTTCCCGCGAATGGCTTGCGGTTAGAGTCACCCCGGGCCATCTCCATTCTGTCCCAGTCTGGTTACCATGGGAACAGCGTTATAACCATGTAACCCTTCAAGGGTAGCATAGTGCTTTATTATACTTTTCATATTAAAATCATATCTTTTAGGCATTGAAGTCTGTACGCCCACAGTGTGGTGTAAAACGGCTGTACACCCACAGAGGGGATCTGCACTAGATCTGCACTAGAAACCCCTGAAAGTGAGCAAAAGTAAAATATCTCTAAATATTGCAGGAAACATTGAAAACTTGTAAACACTCAAAAAGTGTTAAAAGATGGGCATACCCGGGCTTCTCCCCTGTTCCCATATTCAGATTGTATCCAAATCCATGGAAGTGTCCCTTCCCCTTCCGCCTCCCTCCCCCCGCCCGCCTGTAGGACGAAATTGACGTGGTTCCCACAGGGACCTTCTGGGAGAGGCGCTGTCGCGGACAGAGATTTACTTCAAGCCCACTACAGTGAGGCCACCCCCAGCCACTACCTATGCCGTGTTCACCCGACCATGACCCCGGCGGCCCAGCTCTCATAGAAAAATAGAGCTGGCATTTTATAATTAGAGAATATGCCGTTACAATTAAAGCCAAAGATATGCTGGCAGGTTTCCAGGCTGGTTGTGTGTCTGGCTAGAACTGAGTCCGGGACAGCTGGCGCCTAACACCAGACCTCCTCCCGCCATCGAACGTACTAATGAAGTCACAAACGTTTCCTTGTTTAGATGGCACAGTCTTCCCGTTATTTCATGGCAGATAGAAATGGACACCCCATACCCCCCCCCCCCTTCCCGCCCCATCTAATCTGTATGGGACTCTCGTACAAGGTGAAATGTGTATCCAGTATAGATGCATTGTTGTGCAGTTTTAGATTATCATCACAGTATTCCCCGTCTGTTTAGCAGAAACATCACTGCTGGCAATATATTCTCTTGTCCCCCTCCCCCTCAGGCCGGCAAGTCTTCAAAATTAAGTGACTCAGGTCACAAGAGTCACATTTTTTTGTACAGCCAGGCCCGGGAGCCAGGCGGTTTAAATTATTGTACCATGAATAGAGTTTCATTATTGTACCAAGTCCACCCTCCAAGTCGGAGCCCAAAGGGACATGCACTGTCAGATGCATGTTCCGTCAGAATTAGCGAGGGAAAATGCAGCAGGGGTTTTTGGCGTCCATATACTATGGAAGGCCGGAGCACCATTGTCATTTGCCATTTGCCAATTGCCATTTGCCATTTGCCAATTGCCTTGCCATTTGCCAATTGAATTTGACATTTGCCAATTGCCATTTGCTATTTAGCAGCCATGTTGTTCTACTTAAAATGGCGGGAAATATATGTCCGAGCACCTTTTTCTAATGTCCGAGCATCCAATCAGACCAATGTCTGAACATTTTATTTATTTAATTATTTGTTTACTTGTTGGAGGCAAGTGTGGTGCTAGGACATTTGGTATAAGCTAATATAGGAAGTGTCCAATTTTTTTCTTGGAGGGAGGGGGGCATGCTTGGACATTTAAATTGAGATATTCTCAGACATTATATTGGGATAGGGCCTATGCTCGGATATTATTATATGCTCGGACATTACACTGGGGCCTATAAGTATAACCTCCTCCCTCCCCATGCATTTTTTTTGGGGGGAGAGGGGGAGGGGGAGGTTCTCTGATGTTAGACATAGTGCTCGGACACTAGGTATAGGCCTATTGTACCAGAATAGTGGAATCCATATAATGCCCGAGCAATTACTGGTATTATAACATCTGAGCTTTTTTTGATTAAAATATTTTTTTCATTATTCATAATGTCCGAGCATCGTTTCTAGCATCCTAGCAACGTTTCTATTGTCCGATTATCCTTTCCAATGTCCGAGCATTGTTTCTAAATCGTAGGTGGCTGCAGACTGCATACTTTGAATGGCACTGGTCTTAGACCTATGTCTAATCCAGAAACCGCATTATTTGTATGGTACCTTCCATGCATATAGGAGGAGTAGGAGCCGTGAGCATCCAGCTAACCTAATTCGCAATTGGCAAATGGCAAATGGCAATTCGCAATTGGCAAATGGCAAAGACTAAGGCGCACCGGCCTTCCATAATATGCCTACTTGCCGCGCTCAACAGTGGTGCCCTCATTGTGATCATTGTCTGATCTTAAACAATATCTCTGCTTAAATGATTTCCCAGATTAAACACTCTGAAAGTATAAACTCAAGACCGTGCGAGGAAAGCGTTACCTTCCCGATTTTAGCAAAATAAGTCATTTCAGACCTTGTAAAACATGAATTCGTCAATATAAATGCATATATCCCGATTCATATGATGGAATTTCATATATTGATGGTGTGATTTACTGTAATGGCTTAAATTGGGCGCGGGTAACAACAACACTGGTGCCCTGGTACCAACCTACACTGTGCTATGCCTTATCAAGGAGCATGTATGTCACAGAGAAATAGTAGAGACTGCGGGTAGTATGAGAACCAGACCGGGTAATACTAATAGGATTGTTTATGTGCGGGTGCAGTACACCTATACTTATTGGGGTTAGATGGCAGCTCCCAGACTATCAAATTAGGATAGACACTGGCCATGGCTGCCCGCCCACCCCTAGGCCTAGGCCAAAAAAAGGTTTGTTTCAGGTTACATGGCAAGAAAATGTAGGGTCGGTAGGCTGTTTTTTTGTGTTTTTTAAAACTTTTTTTTAAACATGAAAGTACTAGCCTGCCTCTCCGCAGACCCTAAAATTGACCAAAATTTTTTCTTCAAAATTACATAGGAAAAGACATGGGGTCGGCCCTGTTTTGATAAGGTCGGTCGGGTGACCCTATTGGCCCTATAGCAAAGAGAGGTAGCACCTGCCTGATCCTACTCGCGGCAGCTAGACAATTTAGGGCCAGAGGGGGGGGGGGGTGTGTGTGGTGGTGGTTATAAAGAACCAAGAATATAATTATACAATAGTACCATAGTGGATTCTACCAGCTAAATATATATACCTTTCTTGGTGTTCCCTTTATTTATCTTCCGTGAAAAGGGTAATATTTGGTTTAGTTGCTTCCAATGATAAGGGTGCCATGGTGTACATGTAGTCGCACTCAGTTGATAGGGAGTGCACAGGAGCTGGGGATAGAACTTATAGGCCTATAGACTAAGACTATAGGCTAATTATCAAGCATAGAAGGATTTATCATGTCCCCTCAGGGCCCCGGGGCCCCGGGCCGTGGCCCCGAGCTGCTGCCACCAGCTGATAACACTGATAAAAGTCTTCTACTAGAAGGAAATAACGTGTGAATAAGGTGCACCCAGGCAGGCAGGCAGGCAGGCCAGCCGGCAGAGAGGGTGAGGGTGGGAGGAATGGGGGACCTGACCTCTTTCTCACGCTAGTCATGCCACCTGTTAGCTAAGGCCCGGGCGTCCCATCGCCGCCTCAGCCGTTTAGTTCTTTAAGGCTTGTATGCATGTGCTACTCTCTCAGCGGTTATTATTCACTCATGCATTCCAAGTCTACCTACAATAATGCTGTATTGATACAGCGATCCTTTGGTAGTGTATCAGCCATTTACAGTTGGCATGATGCCTAGATATAGTCATGGGGAGAAGACAAAGGACATAACAGGACTTATTGCATTGTGTTGTTCTTACAGAGGTACATGATATTTTGCCGGGTCCGTCCGTCGCCTGCCTTAACTCCTCATAGGCAGCACAACGATTTACTGCACTGTACCATTTGTCAACAGATATAGGAATATAGAACTGGTGAGTCACTTGCCAGTTTTGCAACAATGCATGATGCAGACTCTATGAGGTTGATACACTACCGAAGAAGTCACATGATGCACTAATGCAGTGTGTCAAGGTCACAAGGATAAATTGGCATAAAGCATTCATGCTGCCACTAAAGGTTTAGGTATGCCGCCCGCCCAATTTGGCGCCAGTTATCACAACGTAATGCCAATGTAGACTTGCTGCAGTCCTTAGCACTGGGAGGCATAACAAAATATATAGGGCCGTGACTATTGACAGTTTACACTGTCAACAACAGAATAAAATAAGGATAGAATTCTATTAATGACAGTTTGAACTGTCAATAAGAGATTCAAGATTCTGTTACTGACAGTTCCAAACTGGAACTGTCAGTAAGGTCTTTATGACTCAAATGTCTTTTTTAACTCGACTTTAACCCCAATGTCAAAATGAGAACCGTGAATAAGACCTCAGAACCAATTTTGATGATTTTAAGTGCAAATCCGATTTTGAATGCAAAACCGATTTGAGTGCAAAACAGATTTTCAGGGCACAATTTTTTATGGCCAAACCAATTTTGAAAGCGAAATCGATTTCTAAGTGCAAGGCCAATTTTGATGTGGAAACTGATTTTGATTCAAACATTGAGGAGGGTGTTAGGAAGTAGTCACGTTTTAGTAGTAGCCATAGTGCACATCTATTGTGGCACACATCGGCTTCCCGTAATACGTGACCTGACCGTGAGCAGAAGACAGCTACCAGGTCACTCAATAGTGACCTCTCCATATGCACACACCATGGCATCAAGCTGTTCTAATGAGGATATACTATAACAGATATTATTTGTGGATAACAGACTATATTGACACTTCTTCCAAGGATGCCTGGTGGGAAGGACCATGCCCACCGAAAGCTCAAGAGGGCAGCTGAGGGTTGTTTGTCACTGTCTACAATGATGAAAAGCAGGTATGCACGACTCTAATGCTGTAACTTTTAGGCACCAATAATGTATTCTATGGCAAAATTTCTCAATGCACTATAACAAATACAGTTATAACTAATTTCGGTTACAACCAACAAATTGTGTTTTCCGAATTCTGTCCCATACTGTTCTTTAATATTAAAAAAAAGTCCTGTTAGAACGAATTTCCTAAGATATAGATTCGTTTATGAGGAATTTTATTTGGCCATACTATAGTTTTATCAACAGAAATACCCCAACCTCGGACAGAGGGAGGGGGCATTTCTCGCTCTCTCTTTGATTCTTTCCAATAGCCAGGGGGTGGTTTAGAGTGGTAGGGGCTTCTCTTTGATTCCTCTGTTTTAGGGTGGGGACAGAGTAAGGGAAGGCATCAGGACAGGCGGACAGATGAATAGTTTTAAGAAAAATTATTTTCTTAAAACTAGTCAATTGTCTTACAGGCAAGTTTATTTATTTTAGCTTCTTGAAATGAGAAAAAGAAAAAATTAGGCTGTGTTTGAACGGAATTGTACTGTATTTTTAATGTGATATTAATGTAGTGATCCTAAATTAATAGTATGATTTTAGTTCGATTTTGGGATGATTTGAAGGTAGCCCTGCCTCCTGCATATTATTTTGTGCATATTTGAGACCCCATGTGCGTAAACAGGTGACTACAATATATACTCTATGATCTCAGATGTATTCATTGACTATTGTATCTCTAATGTTTTAGTTTATCATCCCGAAAATGGAAAGTGACCAATATCACAGCTAACTACCGTTAGTCTCAATCAGAAACTCTTATTCTTTTCAGTCATAAATCAACCCAGGAATCCCAACACTGTACAGACGAACCAAGGGGAGATGTCAGCCTAGACAATGATGTAAACAAACCTGATATTTTGCCACCTAAAAATCCACATATAAGTGATACCGATAATGTCATAGATGAGACCAGCAACTCAGATCAAACTGTGGCAACTGTACATGAAACACCCTGTTTGAAGGATAGTGCCTCATCACACCTATCTGGGAGTTCAGTATCTAAATCACCAAACCAGCCTAAGTCATTCAAATATCCACCCAGACAGTTTGGAAACTCCTTAAAACAGTTCCGTTTCCAGACATCCTGGTTCAAAAAGTGGCCTTGGCTTCATTATTTAGAGGAAGAGGATAAAGTCCTTTGCCACATCTGTGCCCGTGCGGATGCAGAAAAGATCCCCATCAATGAGGCAAAAGAGCCAGTGTTCATTTCTACTGGTTTCTGCAATTGGAAAAAGGCAAGTTCACAGGAGGGATTTCCAAGGCATGAGAACTCAAGGTACCATAAACAAGCAATTAGCAGGTTGTGTACCTGGCCTTCTCAAACCCATGATGTGGGAGAACAATTGTCATCACAAGTGAAGATGGAAAAAGAAGAAAATCGAAGAGTTTTGCTCAAGATCTTGTCTAATGTTCGTTTTCTAGCTAGGCAAGGACTTCCATTGAGAGGGAAGCACAGTGATGAGGAAAGCAATTTTACACAACTGTATTTGCTCCGTGCAGAAGATGACCCAATGCTTGTAGACTGGCTAAAGAAGAAGAACAAATACACATCTAATGTCATACAAAATGAGATGCTTCAAGTTATGTCCTTGAAGATTCTGCGGGAAATAGCGGGAAACTTACACAATGCTGAATTCTTCAGCATCATGGCAGATGAGACCACAGATCAATCTAACAGGGAACAGCTTGTCATTTGTTTTCGATGGGTAGATGATGACCTTGAATGCCATGAAGACTTCATTGGTTTACATCAGGTTGACACCATTGATGCTAAAACTATAACATCAACCATAGAGGATGTTCTATTAAGGATGAATCTGAGCTTGAAAAAATGTCGTGGCCAGTGCTATGATGGGTGCAGTACAATGGCAGGACACAAATCAGGGGTGGCTACTGCAATCAAAGCAAAAGAACCACGTAGCCTGTACACTCATTGCTATTGCCATGCTTTAAGTCTAGCTGCTTCAGATAGCATAAAAAAATGCAAGGTAATGAGTGATGCACTGGACACCTCATATGAGATAACAAAACTGGTGAAAAAGTCACCCAAGAGAGATACTCAGTTGGAAAAGATACAGAATGAGATAACTGAAGATGACACATATAACAACACAAAGATCCGCCTACTGTGTCCCACAAGGTGGACTGTCAGGGCTGACTGTCTGCAGAGTATTATCAACAACTATTCACAACTCAAAACACTTTGGGTCTGGTGCCTGGAGGTGTACAAAGACACTGATGCCAAGGCCCGTGTGCAGGGAGTTAAATCACAAATGGAGAAGTTTGACTTCTTCTTTGGCCTTGTTCTGGCACAGAACCTTCTAAGACACACAGATAATCTGAGTGCTACACTGCAAGCAAAGGTGTTGTCTGCATCAGAAGCACAGGCTATTGCGAAAATGACTGTCAAAACTCTTCAGCACATCAGAAATGATGATAAGTATGAACAGTTCTGGCTTAAAGTGACAACAGATGCAATGAAAAATGGGGTTGATGATCCCATACTTGGAAGGCAGCGCAAGGCCCCAGCTAGATTAGGAGAAATTGGAGGTCTGGCAGAGCCTGAGTTCCACAACACCCCAGAAGACTACTACAGGCGTGTCTACTATGAAGCACTGGATCTGGTAATAGTCTCAATCATTGACAGGTTTGAGCAACCAGACTACCAAATCTACACCAATGTAGAAAGTCTCTTAAATCTGTCAGTACACTAGACTTCTCAGAGGAATTTGCCTCAGTTACCAGTTTCTATGGAGATGATTTCAACAAAAATAAATTGGAAATGCATCTGGAAACCTTGAGCAGCATCTACAATGGCCCACAGCCCCCTACCCTAAAGGATGTGCTGGCCATGGTCAGGTCTCTGTCATCTGACCAGAAGCATCTGGTGAGTGAGGCCATCAAACTAACAAAGTTATTGTTAGTGATGCCTGCAACTAATGCAACCAGTGAGAGGAGTTTCTCAGCCCTAAGGTATATAAAATCCTATCTGAGGGCCACAATGTTGCAGGAAAGACTGAACCACCTCATGGTGCTTTTTGTGCACAGGGAGAAACTGAACAGTCTTGATATGAAGGAAGTTGCAAATGACTTTGTGTGTGGACATGAGAACAGGATGGCAACCTTTGGCAGATTCTAATGTGAGTAGGCCTCTATTTACTTTACTTTACTTCAATAGCATGCAGATATAAATGAGCAATTATTTGATTTTAATGCAGCAGAAGACAGCATTTTAATAGTATATTTCAAGGTGTATCGAGGTCAGGGTCGTTGAAAGGGGGGGGGGGTTACCTCCTACCCCCCCCCCCCTCCTCCCCGGGAGAAAAAGGTCAAGGAATTCTGTTGTCCCCCCCACTCAGAAAGTGCTTGCCACGCCCCTGAGTAACTATATTATGGTCTATAAACTCAGTTCCCAACGCTTTCTTTGTGATCCTATTACTTTTGTGGCCTTTTGCCCATGAGAGCTAATTACCCAAAATACTTTGATTATAACTTCACTTATTTTTAAACCATTGTTGCTTGTCTGCAGATATATCTATGATTCTTTACTACATTACTCCTATTTCAGTCCCCCTTACCAAAATCAATACAATCAGAAGAATAGAAATGTTAAGAGCAAAGATTTTTCAGACACCTTTGATTCAACCAAACAATGCACAAATAACTTATCTGTGAGTTTTACATCTATTTATGAATGGCATGGCATTATTTGAGATCAGTAAAAACCGCCTAATGTTGACACTGCATGCAACAATTAGTTCCCGGTGATTGAGCTCTAGGAATGGCTTGCACCTCAATGTGTTGCTTTCACACTCAGAACACGATATGTATGTATCAGTGGTGTATGTTAGGCTCCTCCATTAAAGTAGCACTGATTGACTAAAAGGTGCCTGTAACTGCTGAGATAATCCACACTAATGCATACCATTATGTAAAGGTGCTTGTGCCTGCATGTTCCCAGTGTCATCCATCTCTATTCATAATCTGCCATTGTGTTAGGAATAGCAATGACACTGAATGCCAAATTTACTTTAAATGTCTCATGTGTGTACATAGATATAGCTTCATGGAATCCCAGCCCAACATCAAATACTAGGTTATTCAAATATAGAGGAAATGCTTATGGCAACCCCACCACGAATACCTCAAAAACACCCATACACTATTGCCTCAAACCAATGAGTGGCTGTGAGAAGGGTTGTAATTTGTAAATTGTCATAGATAAGAGTCCCAATGGAACTTCACTGTACTAGCTGTATTTATTTTATGCAAAAAAAAGGTTCTGATTCACTACATCTTTCAGAGTAACCATGGCTAACGTCACCAGCTGACCAGAAATCATTTGGATGCCCTTAAACTAGTTCTGTGCACCCTACAGGATGGTCGTTCTGGCAACTAGTGGCCACGGGACTCCCGCAACAACTCCAGTTATTTCTATTCATCATTTGCAAATTTCAATCATTTCAAATCTCTGAGTGTGTACTAAGTAACCGAGATATTGGTGCAGAAAATTCCTTATTATAGGATCAGCAATAGCGCCACACATTGTCATTTAACATTGACCACTCAAAAGACAGAAAAAACAGACCATCAGAATAGCCAGTTTTATTGGTCATGGGGCACTGCCCTTTTGATTAATACACTACCTTCACAAACTCTCCATTTAGATTTTTTTTATGCCGAAGTGGTGGCGTAGCCAGGCACCACCAGAACGAGGTATATGATGTTTGCACTTTACCAGAAGTCAGAACGGGCGCCGCCATCTTGGATGGTGCCGCCATCTTGGATTAAGGAGTCACAACACAAATTTATGCTATGTAATAACAATAATATAAATCAACCTTTGATAGTTGCTGAGGTTGTCTATATACCTCCCCCCCTAATATTAACCCAAGAAATTCGATGGTTCTATTGGTTTGTTGCTAATACAGCTGGTTGCCTAGCAACAGCTATTCTTATTGTTTATCTGCCGAGCAACACACCTTTCCATGGTCCTGAGGTTGATTATAATCATACCTAACCCCCCTAATATGGACTCAATGAATTCAATGCTTCTTTTAGTTTGTTGCTAATACAGTTCGTTGCCTAGCAACAACTATTCTTATTGTTTATCTGCTTAGCAACACACCTTTCCTTGGTCCTGAGGTTGATTATGATCATACCTACCCCCCCTGATATGGACCCAAGGAATTCAATGGTTCAATTGGTTTGTTGCTAATACAGCTGGTTGCCTAGCAATGGCTATTCTAATTATTTATCTGCCTAGCAACACACCTTTCCATGGTCCTGAGGTTGATTATAATCATACCTACCCACCCCCCCTTATATGGACCCAAGGAATTCAATGGTTCTATTGGTTTGTTGCTAATACAGCTGGTTGCCTAGCAACGGCTATTCTAATTATTTATCTGCTTAGCAACTGCTATTCTTATTGATTATTTGCCTAGAAACACACATTTCCTTACCCCCTAACATGGACCCAAGGAATTCATAGGATCTGCCATATTTGAATTAATAGCATCCTTCCCCCTGATAACCTCTTCCCGGCCCTGCTTATTCGCTGTCTTGAATGGGTTCCCTTCTAACATACCAGCCATGTAGACATTATGTTTCTTTGAATGCAAGAATTGTGGTTGTTGCCGCGTATAAAAATGCCAGAGGCCGCGTATAAAAATGCCAGAGGCATTTTTTTACGCGGCTACAACCGCAATTCTTGTTAATGGTAATATCGTGCATCTTTGCCACTTGGAGCTACTCCCAAAATGGTGGGTGAGAGAGAGTTAGAGTGAAGCGTTGAGAAATCTGAAGAGTCTTGTTGATAATGAATAATTCATATCATGACGAAAACCTCCGGTATATATAGTGCCTCAGGGTGTTGCAGATAACCTGATAGCACTTAATGGGAAACAGCAGAAGAGGACATATTGTTTGTACAGCATAATATGATTCAATGGACTCTCATGGATAAGAGTACAGTAACGTGTAGCCTTGGTAAGTGATATATCTCATTTTGCACAGAGAAAATAGGAGACAGCTGAGCCACCTTTCCAGAGTCTATAGACAAAACTGCCTTCTGCAAGTGATATCACATTGTTACTGCCATCAGGCTGTGTAAGAACCCAATATGCAGTAACAGTTTCTCATACAGGAGTATAGTGATATAGACTGGAGGCGGAATCTCAAATGAAGCCCAGAAATCACTTTAGGAGGAACGGAATGTTACAGGGTGGCATCCATGCCAGACTTGAAGTATAACACCTACTGAACATATTTAGGGTGGATGCCACGCACAGAAATGGATTTTCAGGTAATTAGGGCTCGATAAAGGCGGCCATTAGCCAAATTTACTATTTTTGCAATATCATTAGGAATAATGATGGTAGACATGTAATTAGGGTGTCTAAATCCACATTTTCTGGGTCAAGGAACACAGTGGAAGCATTATCTTTCTTTAATCTCCTCAGCTTATTTTGCTCCTTATAGGCTTAGGGTAGGCCTAAATGAACCAAATTCTCAGTTTCCTTTACGTGTGCCATTCTTATTATCACACTTTATTTAATGCAGCAGCAAAACACTTCCAACCAGGATCTTTATATTCATCTTTGTCTTTGTAGATATCTAGCTTGATAGTTTATTAGAATAGCTATAATAAGAATAAAGGCTCGATGTGCCTAACACATACTTGGGGATACATTATTGGAAGCCATTACAAAATGAATGTGGTGTAAAATGATGAGAGTTTATTCACAATGCTTTTATTCAGCACACCTGGTCTATTTAACAATTGTGATATTGTGAAAGGCTTATATCAAGATCCATCTAAGTCTATAACTTATCCAAAGTTCTAAAACCTGTAGCACCATAATGTTTCAATTCTGCGAGGGTTATCAACAAATGATTTGGACACTGTCTGACACAGTGGCCTCCGATAGCTGGTAAGGGGTGTCAGCCAGTGTTCTCCCAAAAGATTGATGAGCAGTGGTACTCTCCAAATAAGGAGCTTGCTTACAAAGCTAATGCCAAAGACCTAGCATGGGTCCTTGCAAGATTCCATAGCCTTGACGGGGCTACAGTACCAGCATGGACTGGGTTCAACCAACTGACTTCAACTAACGATGAGGAAACTGTTGCAGTTGGGTATCTCCCACTCATAAATGCTGCAGCACATGAAACTGACACACTGTGGACAGCCATGATGAGGTGTGTCAATATCTCCAATGCTGTAAATCCTGGTCAGTCCACTGTGATCACATTTGACCAACAACTCTATTGCAGGGCAAAAGAGCTCCAGTGGGCCAATGCAGAGCAATATAGCACTATATTCATCAGGCTAGGAGGGTTTCACATCATCAAAAACTTCATGCAGGTGATTGGTCACCATATGGCAGACTCTGGTATAGAAGAGGTGTGGAGGGAAAGCATGGTGTTTGGTGAAAACACTGCTCACAACAACATGCAAGCAAAATCATACAACAGAGCACTGCGAGCCCATAAGTTGACCTTCGAGGCACTGTGGCACATTTTATGGCCTCAGTTCTAGGCTTGGCTGGGTGACAGAGGCATAACCAATGACATCAAAGAAGCAGTGAGGTTATTGATCGAAACATTCACAGACTCTAGAGCATGTTGCAGAAACCATACTTCAATACTCAGCCTTTTGGATGAGTTTCAGAAAGCCCAGGCCCCAACAACTAACTATTGGATTACTTACTTGAAACTGGTTATGATCCTCCTACAGTTCATCAGGGCAGAGCGTACAGGAAACTGGAGGTTGCATGTAACATCCTTCATTGCCATGCTCCCCTGGTTTGCATGGTATGATTGTGTAAATTACCACCGGTGGGGAACAGTTTACATAGCCGACTGTATGGCACTTCCAACAACCCATCCAGAGGTGTTTGAAGAGTTCCAACAAGGAAACTTTGTGTTAAAAGAGACTGGAAACAAATTTAACCAGATCTCCACTGATCAGGCTCTTGAACACGTGAATAAGATGTCAAAAGTTGCCGGAGGCCTCGTGGGGATTACTAGAAAGGAGAATGCACGTGACCAATGGTGCTTAACCTTCAATGAGCGCAGTCATCTTGCAAATGAAACCTACACTATGTTTGGTTTAGACAGGACTGGTGATAAAGATGCTGAACCTACCATAAAGGAGTTGGGTCCAAAAAGACTGGAACGAGATAGGTCTGATGTGGAGAAGATAAAAGAGCAATTAACCAAGTTTGAAGTATTTCAAGTGAAAAATGAAACCTGTGTGGTGTGTTTAGCAACCCACGATGTAGCATCCAGTGACATCACATCTGCACTTCTCAATGCTCAATCATGTGGTGAGGAAAAAATGTTGGCTTTTTGCTCTTGACCACCATCAGAATTCCACTCCAAAATCCCCAAAACAAAAGCCAAAACACTCCAGATGATATATGAAAGGAAATCAAAGTCAACAGCAAAACAGAAAGAACAAACTATAAGAGCAGACAGAACTCTGTTCCAGCGCCTCCTAGTATGCAAAGACTCTGGCAGAGATGTTGACTTGAAGATAGTGTTGAGCCATGAACTTTCCCCAGTACCTCTAACATTAGCAGCTACAGATGGCTCGTTAAGACCAACAAACAAAGCTGCACTTGGTACACTGCTAGGAGATTCTCAAACATTGTCATACCTCCCAACATCGAGTCTGAAAACTGCAACAATCATAGATGGTCAAGCCTCGGTCAGGGCTACTGGGAAGCCAACTGGAGCAAAAACATTTGGTGACTTATCAGATGCATTTGTCAAGTGTGCTCTGAGTCATCTTGGTGGTGTCTCTTCTTGGATAGATATAGTTTTTGACAGGTATGATGGACACACTGTCAAAGATGCCACCTAGAACATCAGGGCAGGAGGAATGAAACTGAAACTGTCGAGAGATAACAAACAAAGGAGTACCACTGCCAAGTAACAGGGAGGGCTTCATTCATCATCCAGAGAATAAAGCTGATTTGGCAGACTTCCTGAGCTCAACATTAATTTCTAGGGCAAAAAAAGGACCACCGAACCATGAGGTTGTTGTATCTGGGGGATTCAAGGATACACTGGCAGTGAAATCAGCCCATGGAACTGATGTTACTGATCTGCAGTCTAATCATCATGAGGCAGATACACGGATCATTGTGCATTCAGCAGCCCTATCAAAAGAGGGGTTTGAAAGAATCATCGTAGCTGCCCGGGACACTGATGTCCTTGTGCTCCTGATCCACTTTGCACCACTCCTCTGTCAGGAAGTGTGGCTTCGCACTGGGACATCAAAACAAAGACAGTTTGTGGCAGTCCATCGCATTCCTCTGAAGCAACAGATCCGTGCGAACCTGCTAGGCTACCATGCCTTGACTGGCTGCGATGTACTGAGCCAGTTCTGTGGCCTTGGGAAGAAGACGACATGGAAGGTAGGACATTATAGAATCTATAATTTGTGTGAAGCTGTTGATGCATGACAAATCTTTTCCCCTCATTTTTGCTCTGCTACTTCATTACTAATGTATTGCATTTCTAGTACCATATAAATCTGAAAAATGTTGATCACATGTATTTTGCAGGTCTACAGAGATGAAGCACGTTTGCTTGGTGGCCTGGGCTCTGGTGATTGTGTCACTGCACAGACATTAAAGAACGTAGAATCATTTGTATGTCATTTATATGCAGGAAACTCATACCATAATGTAAATGATGTGAGGTTGCACCTGTTTCTCAAGGAAGCAAAACAGCCAGAAAGACTCCCTCCTACCCAGAATGCTTTGATTGAACACATCAAACGTGTGCATTACCAGAGTCACATTTGGTATACTGCAATAACACCCCAACCAGATGTCCTGTCACCTATAGGCAATGGCTGGTATAAATCCACAGACGGCAATATCTTGCCAATGTTGATGGCACAAGATGCAGTTCCAGACATCGTACCTGAACTTACCTACTGCAAGTGCAAGAGTTGTGCCACCCGCAGGTGCAGTTGTAGGCAAAAGAAGCTACCCTGTACTGTAGCTTGTGAAGGCAACAATGGGAATTGCAAAAACCTTAACATCATTGATTGACATTATGTGTCAGACAGTGTCCAAATCATTTGCTGATAACCCTCGCAGAATTGAAACATTATGGTGCTACAGGTTTTAGAACTTTGGATAAGTTATAGACTTAGATGGATCTTGATATAAGCCTTTCACAATATCACAATTGTTAAATAGACCAGGTGTGCTGAATAAAAGCATTGTGAATAAACTCTCATCATTTTACACCACATTCATTTTGTGATGGCTTCCAATAATGTATCCCCAAGTATGTGTTAGGCAGGTCGAGCCTATATTCTTATTATAGCTATTTTAATGAACTATCAAGCTAGATATCTACAAAGACAAAGATGAATATAAAGACCCTGGTTGGAAGTGTTTTCCTGCTGCATTAATAAAAGTGTGATAATAAGAATGGCACACGTAAAGAAAACTGAGAATTTGGTTCATTTAGGCCTACCCTAAGCCTATAAGGAGCAAAATAAGCTGAGGAGACTAAAGATAATGCTTCCACTGTGTTCCTTGACCCAGAAAATGTGGATTTAGACACCCTAATTACATGTCTACCATCATTATTCCTAATGATATTGCAAAAATAGTAAATTTGGCTAATGGCCGCCTTTATCGAGCCCTAATTACCTGAAAATCCATTTCTGTGCGTGGCATCCACCCTAAATATGTTCAGTAGGTGTTATACTTCAAGTCTGGCATGGATGCCACCCTGTAACATTCCGTTCCTCCTAGGGTAAAATTTCAGAATTCTGCCACCAGTCTAATAGCCTTTTCGCAAGTTGTTATATTTCATAGCTGTCCTTACGGTAGTAGCATGATTGCAATTGATGACCATCGGGGACTGTTAACTAAGTTTAATTAAAGTTGTCAGGACACTATTCAATCTACCTGGCAAAAAGAATACAGAGGGAGCAGTATGTAAAGCAAAAAAGGGGATACAATAAGAGTTCAGAACACCATGGAAATGGACAAATTACTTAGTGAGGGGACCTGAGGGAAAGTCGAGCCTTTTACAACAAATTCACGAACTCCCTCGATTTTCAAAAAGTAATCAAGCTCATAGTAATTTTCTTTCACTGTTTCATGTGCACAGATGACCTGTGTGCTTGATAAATGAGTAAAATCGCATGCTCTGTACTAGAAAGAGAACATATAAATGAGATACATTGTTATTTAAGGAACTATTTAATCCCTGTATATATATACTAGAAAGAGAACATATAAATGAGATACATTGTTATTTAAGGAACTATTTAATCCCTGTATATATATATAATAACAGTTGAGATAAGATATTTATAAGAGTGAATTATTGCCTATCTATATTCTAAAGTGTGATTTTTTTCAAGATGAATAGTTGCTTTTTAATTACAAAACGTAGCCTTGCTGTTCTAATCCTGTTTATTGTAGATGCAAAACATCGTACACTCAGATATGAAGAGTTGTTGAATATTAGGTATTATTGTTACATTGATCTCTTTAGGGACATTTCAGGGTGCACTTTAGTTGTCTCATTACTTTCTATAAGAAGGGCTGTTATTGCTGCCATTCATACACTTTAGCAGTCTCATTTCAGTGTTACTGTATGTCATTCATGTATATCGCCGAGATGCTAGAAAGCTCCTAGAATTAAGTTACACTTCTTAGATAATGTACAGCAAAGTCCTTAACATAAAAGTATGTCACTTATTTAGTCCTCTAACTGATACATTGTGCTTATAACCATGCCATACCCCTTGTTGTCAAGATGGCTGTCTACTTACTATTAGCATACTAAACCAATATCAGGCCTTTATCTTTTAATAATGCTTTTCCAACTTCATTTACCATTGTTTATCTCTATGTTTTGTCAGGTTCAAAAGAAGTAAAATATACAATAGAGCATGAAGACATTCTCTATTAAATTTTAATGACTTGAAGAAAAAAACTAAATATTTCAAGCGGCGGCAAAACTAGTGTCCAAAATGGCAGAGAAACCTTAAGTAAACATGAAGAAAGGTGTTTCTTTGTCCGTCTCTGTCACTCTCCATCTGTCTCTGTCTCTGTCTCTGTCTCTGTCTCTGTCTCTCTCTGTCTCTGTCTCTTAGTCTCTATGTTGCTCTCTTTGTTGTTTGGGGGTTCTCTGTCTCGTTCTGCAGGCAATCTGATCCACTTCATCTAATCATCAGATGTGACTTTCTACACAACCACCATCTGGAGGCCACTCAAACCTTTCCATAGAGGCGCTGTGAAAGTATCACTCCATATTGATTGCCCCTGCTTTCAACCCTCTCTATCTATAACAAGCTGAAGGGGGACTCTTATGAATTTTGCCAGCCCCCTGTCATTCCCCCTAGCTGACAGTGACAGACACAGGGAGGGTGCCTCATGTACCACGCTCAGTTGGTGACAGAGTTTGATGAACAATAATCCCAGATGTCAATAACTGCAATAAAAAGGGGCAATATTGCAGTAGTCATTCACACCCTTTAAGGACCACATACTGCATTCATGCATGGATATTGCATTTCTCATCATACTCTATAGATTCAGCCCAGATTGACAACTCACCAATGATGCATTGAGGCATCATGCTGACCCAATCTGGTTGATACACTCTCAAACAGTCAGCATAATGCATCAATGCAGACCTGGCTAGCAGACCTGCCGGAGCTGCATTTATGTATCAAAAAGACAAAGGAAACAGTATATTGAAGCACCATGTGGCCCTTACAGGGACATTAAGGACACCAAAGGCTGTGTTACTGTCAGGCTGACGGGGCTGATTGTGAAGCCCGGGGCATCCCACTCTCGGGCCGTCTCCACTGTTGTCACCTGCCATTTTGATTGGCTCCTACCTGCAAGAGGAGGACTACTGTAAATGTAGATATCTTCGTATGTATAAATTTTCACAAATTTGCTAAAAAGGACCTTTTCACTAGTATCAAAATTTGCTGATTTCCTCAATAATGTATAAATATTTGCTCTGTACATATTTTCGCGGATATTTGAAAATATATACAGCGTAGAAATTATTACATTTACAGTACCCTGTGTTTAAAAAAGACTGTTTAAATATCCCAGCTTGGTTAAACACCACACTTTAAGGCTATTATCTCTGTCTATGCTGTTGTATATGCCATGGGTTTACTGTCTAAATTATATTAACTAATCTGCACTTTTCCTGCTAAATTTGCATAAAACAAAGGCAAACTTAGCAAATTGATAGAAATAAATTGTATTCTAGTTACACCCCCTAGCACATTATTATGCTTATACCATTGTAGCTATGATGGGAGAGTGTTTTATTGGCTGGTCTACACAATATTGAGTGTTTACCAGTAGCAGGGTGTCATATCAACAATACCTGTTAAACCAAACTGTATAAACATAAGAAGCTGCTAATCAGCACTATGATGGTGGAAGAGGTGGGCCTGTTTAAATACCACTAAGTTCTTACACAAGCTACATGGGCTGGTAATATCAACTCAGATACCACCTTTTAAAGTGACATAGTCCGATGTTAAGGGGTCAGAAATCAACATAGTTTGAAATGAACCAGAATGTTCCTCAGGGCCATACTTCATGTGCTACATATTTTTTTAAATGTCATTCACTAGGATTCAGCTTAGAACTTGCATGATCTTCAGATTATTGCTCAATTGACTAATTTTGGAGTGGATGCTATAATTTCCTTATTGAAAATATACTGTAAATACTTTGGCCACATCTGAGCTCTCATTGCACATAGATGACATTGTATTGTACCCTATACTCCAAAAATGGTATTGTACTAACAGTTGAAACACGTTTTAGCAAGATTTGAAATATAAAAAAATCTGTCAATGTTACTTTAACCAGTGGTTGTAAAGGCATGTTGATAGATGCAGGATCTTAACTGGCTTTCTACCAGCAGTACATCACACCTGCTGTTTCCAGTCAAACACAGAAGACCCCAGACATAGACAAGATTGCTGCCTACGGACACCAACCACTTACATTACTAGTATGGTGAAGGGCATCAGGTGTCTCAGGCTGTGTCTCACGAACTTGGGCCAATGTCTATGACTGGGTGCCGTCTATGAACAGGTGCCATCTATGACCAGGTGTCGTCTATGACCAGCTATCTAAAAATGTAGGTTTTTTGTGTGTTTTGTTTTATACTGTGATATGTTAGGGGATGAAAACAATCATGGCGGTTGTTATATACTCCCCATGCAGTTTGTGAGGTTCTTTGATTGTTACCCTTTGCCTTTTCCTTGCTAGCGGGTTATAGATAGCACCGGGTCATAGACTGCACCTGGTCAAAGAAGGCACCCGGTCATAGACAAAAACATTGGCCAAAGTTTGTGAGACACAGCCATGAGTGCTAACAGTTGGTGGGAAGCAGGTGGGTATGAAGGTGATATAGAGGTAATGTGTGTAATATCTGATGTGGGCCACAGATGGGGTGGAAGGTGCAGCAATGTACACCTGAAAGGATACCCGAGTAGACATTCCCCTCCAGTCATTACGAAGTTACGAGTTCTAGGAACAGAGGCAATAGGAATTCATCAACCTGAATTACAGTATCCATACCTAGCTGGTTAAATAAGCTGATTCCTTGTCCCAGGATGACCATCTCAAATTTCCATGTTAATTTCTTTTCTAATTGCCATGTGTATCCATTCTGTCGCCCCAAAATTCCTAATAAAAATCCCACATGGTTTTAGAGTTTTAGCTTGCTCTTTTGGGGCGAGGTGTCTGCTCTGGTACGAAAAAACTCAATTCTAGCCATTTTCAGAGGACTACCAATGAGAAACTCTCAGGGTAAAGGGTCCGTGTGTCGTTACACAGGTACTACTTATAGTAGAGATCAGGTAAAAGTTATCAAACCATACCCCTAGTGTCAACACAAGGCTGTGTCTCACGAACATGGGCCACTGTTTTTGTTTCTGACCAGGTGCCGTCTCTGACTAGGTGCCATCTGTGATCGGGTCTCAGAAAAAGGTGTTTTAAGAAATCATACTCATATATATATAAGGATTTTTGTGAAAACGTTACGGGCCGTTGTTATATAATCATAACTATGATTATAATTAGCCTCCTGCTGTTGGTATTTTGACCTTATCTTGCCAAAGGGTCAAAGACAGCACCTGGTCGGAGACGGTACCTGGACCGAATGTCCTGCGAAAGGAGAAAGACTTTTTGTATAGACTGTAGATGACCTGCCATAGACATAGACAAAGGTTCACGAGTTTCAGTCTGTTGACAGGGTTATTTCACGAGTTGAAGGGGGGGCCGTATTTCACAAGGCCGTAGGCCGAGTGAAATGCGGCACCCCCTTCAACAAGTGAAATAACCCTTTCAACAGACTTAAGCGAGTGTGCCTTTGTGTTTATTTTTTATCTTTTTCGATTCAAATTTTCTAAATTATGGGAGGGGGAGGCCTAAAAAGACATTTTCTAGGTCGTTCAAATGTAAACAAACCGCCATTTTTGATGACGTCATAGGGCCGTGAAATACGGCCATGGGTTATTTCACGGGGGGTGTGCAATACGGCGTTCTTTGGTTAAGTCAATGGGACTGCTCTATTTCATAAAAAATAAAGGGTAAATGTAACTGTGATAGAGGAAAGTGTGCTGGAGGCAGTAGCAATCTCCCTAGGAGACACTCCTCACCTTATCTCTGCACCAAGCCACGGCTTATAGGAACTCTTCTGTGAAAGGAGTGAAGAAGAGGACTCTTCTATGGAAGAAGGACAGAAAAGGGTACTTCTTTTATTCTCTTATTCTCATTATGCACTGCATGTATCCATACCTGGAGAACATACTGGGAAATTCCACAATTTCTAATAGATACCCGCGGCCAAAATGTCTGTAACTTATGGAATGCTTTGCTAAGATTTTCCCCCACATATTTGAATACATTTGTTCATAAGAATAATTTACGCCACAAAAATCCCCCATTGAGATGTGATGTACTGGGTTGGCTTGGATATGGAGTGAGTTGAAAGCCTATGACAGGGTGCAATCTTCGAATGAGTGCGGTCTATGACTGGGTGCAATCTATGGCCAGCATGAAAGAAAACTTTTTTTTAAGGCAGATGTACATAGAAATGACCGAAAAAGTTAATATATGGTTTGAAAGCTGGATTCAATTCTAGTTCCTTTTATAATCATATAGGCAAGTTCACGCTTATCAGTCATAGATTGCACCAGGTAAAATACTTTTAAGTTGTATGCCTTTGGTGGACACGGCCATATTGCAGCAGCAGTAGGGTAGTGTGTTTCTGATGTCATCAGAGACGGCTGCATCTGACAGGTGATCTATATGACGCTACCATTACATCCAATGTGTTGACCCTGTGAGAGACGGTTTCCCACTATAGATGCACCAAGAAAGGGTGACTTTTTAAAAATAAAGTTGCGTTTACGTTGGTTTGAGCAGAATCCTCATCTCATTGTCTGTAAGGGCTCTGTTTGCAAATAGCTCATATCAGGAGATTCACAGGACAATTATCTTTCAAATGGTGTATGGCAGGATATTTAGGTTATATTTATATATTTGTTGGTCACATTTTTTAGAAATGTTCAAAAATTTATCAACAACTTTTCTGAAAAGTCACCCTTTCTTACTGCATTGGTGTCTAGCGGGGTGGCATAGCTAATTCATCGTGCATTTTTTGTAGAAGTTACGAAATTTCTCACGGACATAGACTGACGTATCATAAACAAATTTCCATTAAGAGGCAATTTAGATCTGGGGTATAAAGGCTGAAGCGGCCATATCTAAAAATGTCTACTTATGGTTGCATTTCTGGTCACTCAAACTACTGAGGGTATGTAAATATCCTATTTTTTTTTACTGCAGTAACGCAACAAGATAGTTGAGATATGCCTCTTATGACCCTAAGAAAGTTCAAGAGCAGAGGCAAGGTCAAGGTCATTTGTCAATGTCAAACATTGGCAACATTGGTAAATTTTTTATTCATTTCTATACATATAGGCTAGTTATAGCAAATTAGACACATTCAGCAGAACCATATATCAACATGGTTTATGTCCATATGGTTGGTCAGTAACGCACTGGCATTGGTTCAAGCTCAAATTAAATTCAAATTCTTATTTTGGTAACCGATCATAGAATGTTTGCTAGGTACAATAATAATCTAAACCTCACATTCTTGTACATGTTTATCGAATAGCCTGGTTGTAAACAGGACTTTTTATCAATGACATGTACTATTTTGTCGATTATATAAACTATTTTTTCTTGTAGCTCTTTTGATTGTCTAGGTGAGAAAGTAGGACAATGTCTGTACGTTAATATTTTCAAAGCTTACCTTGGTTGTACAATGCCATTTAATGACAAGAGACTAAATAGAATTCCTCGATTTAGGTAGTCTTGGTTAATGCATGATGCAATATCTCACATAATTGTAATAACTTAGCATGGGGCGTGACTACAGCCCTGGCAATTTACCAATTATATTTGCACAATAGTGCTAATTTAACTATAAAATGAATAACAATAGAAATGGGGAATATCATGGTGTTGAACATTTTATTTCACTGACAGGTGCTGGTTATTGATGTTAAATATAGACACTCTTTATGAACAATGACAGCACGTGATATCCTTCTAGTCATCAAGGTTTGTCTTCCATATACTACAGTTTCCACACTCACTCATAGCAACAGGATTCTCGTTTCAGTGAGAATTATTTCATAAATGTGATGATGATAATGTATAACCTTATTCAGACATTGGTGATGAATGAAATTACAATAGCACACTCGTAACAAGACAATATAATATCATATTATAATATCTACATATTTTTCGTAAATGATACAATTCTATACTATTTACATAATTATATTCATATGATTAGTCATGTATGAATCTCTTTCAAAGTCATCAAAATACATTCTTTGCTTTATAAGTATTGCTCAATAAAGATCGAGCCAATTGACTTCTGACCAACTCTTGATCCCTTTTAAAGTAATGGTCAACTTGAATTTGTCCACCACTAGATTTGATCAAAAACTATAGAACCAACTCTATGTTGAAATTGACATCTTGATATTCCCATCCTTTGGTAAATGTCACTGGAAAGTACAGGGTATTATCGGCCCACTGTACCAAACCATGAATCCCCAGCCCCAACCCCTATATATATACGGACCCTTACACCCAAATGCTCCATATTTACTGATATTCTTTGATTCGCCATGCGACCAATCTCTCGGGCACTCTAGTGCCTAAACAAGTTAGTCATTTTTTGGTTGCTTATGCGATCAACCTAGGTTAGTTAATATCATCAGGTTGGTCAGTACTGACCAACTGACCTCAGTCTTTCCGATTCATTCTCAGTCATTTCTAGTAAGGCGTTTGTCATTATGTTATTTTGCCTCAGTTTCATAGTCATTTTGGAATCCAGCATTATTTGTTGACAATATGCCCTCTACGCTGTTAGTAAACGTCTTGAGTTGTGCAGAAAATTCAGGAGGGTGGGAGCATCTGCTTTGATCCTGAAACACTAAGAAAATACACCATTCTTCCATTGCCACGTAACTGCTACACTACACACACACTCCATCAATCCATTGTGTCCAATGTTGACTCAAGAATGCAATGTTTACTCGATTCTCAGGAGTTTTACCAATATTGCCCATCTTAATTTGGAGTCTGCCACAACTAGAAATGTAATAAGGAGTCTGATTGGCTGTATCTATTCACCTCCTCTGTATCAGCTGTATCACTAAACTGACTGAATCGGTCTGTCGAGCGGGAATCATCCATAAGTTTAACATTGTGATCTGTCATCCAACGACAGACCCAAGGCCCACCGAGGTTGGTAGAATACATGCTTAGGTATCCAATTTCCTACCAAAAAAGGGCACATCATCTGTAATCTGGCAATAGGACCTCCACTGACAAGTAGTTTGCTGGTCATTAAGAACCACCGATGATTCAAATCGTCGGTCACTGCCAGATCACATGTGTACTACTGATACTACTCAGTGGTAAACACAACACATCCAGCCGTTTCAGGATGAAGCACTACTCCATGGCTTAATAGGGAGTTTAGGAAATGCCTACTTGTCATGTGTACGGCAATGTCTAGCCCATTCTTTAACATGGTTCTGCAAGTACACATTAATGTACACATCGTGATCTTAAACTACCAGATGCACAGATGTAATGCCAGCAAGTAACTCGCAGGCAGTGCATTGATTCATCATGGCTTCCATTAAGGAGTGCAAAAATGGTGTGAACGAAATATGTGCCTCGACATGGGTAAAAATCGACACTGGCGACACGGGGACACGGCCCTTTTAAAAATCGACACGGGCGACAAGGCCCATTTAAAAATCGACGGACACAGACCTTTTTATAGGGCCCTAGTATATCCTATGTGCATAAAAATCGACACGATTTCACGGGCCTCTTGCTAAAAATTGACACGGCGAGACGGCCAGAAATCTGTGTACCCATGTAGAGGCACAAATATGGATGTAACAGTTCCAAGTCAATCACGAGGGCTGTATTCATAGGTCATAACCACGTAAGGCAGACCACACAGAATTTTACTTAGCTTTAATAAAAGGTTAATATATCAGGTTACCACAACAACCTCTATTCTAATTGTCCATAGTGATAATAACTTCTGCAGGGTCCATCAAATAATGTCCCAAGCTCGCACCACCGCGACCTCATTTCCCGAGCGTCATCGCTGGCACCAAAGGTTGCTGGTTAAAATAGGTCCTGTGTGCTTGGTGCTGTTGTATTAAAAGTGCAGATGGGTACCGCGTACGAATCCCCCCCAATATACGGGGGAAGTGATGCGGTTATGGCCTCCTAAATACCAGCGATGTCGCTCGGACGTGTCCAAGCGCGAGGTGGGGCCAGCTTGATAATGTCCATCAGTGTGGGTAGTACACTGTAAATAGTTAGTGTAGGTACACAGTAGAATGTACTGTAGGTTTACAGTAGAGGCTAATGTAGAATGAGTTTACAGTTGAATCTAATGTAGATTTTTAAGTAGATTCTACTGTTCACATACAAGCAACTGTACACCTACAGTAGAATCTGCTGCACACCTACAAAAATGGCAACCATCTTTTTTAACAACGCCCCATAACATGTCCTACGGATTCAAATGTCACTGTGTAGTTGTATGGTTGACATCCATGCTAACTGAAGATCACTCAACATTATTTACACATATATTGTTTCGGTAGTGCCTCAAACTCATCACCCATGGGTTAGAGTATAGCTCGCTGACGGCATATCTGTTACTATATAAAATTAAATTATTGTGTTTCTTGAAAAATTCATAAGTATTGTAATTATAATTTACTACCAGACATACAATACATTTAACATTATTCCTACAAAGGGGGCACATCTCAAAAGGCAGCCTTATACACGATGGTGTGAGGAGTATAATGTCTCACACACAGGGTTTTCTGAGTGTCCAGTACATGCTCAATATTTACAGCTGGTCCAGCAAAACATAATACCTGTTTAAACAGTGGGGACCCCCTACACATCTAGATAACTGTTTCCTAATGACTGGCTCAGGAGTCCAGCATTACCATTAATCGTTGCAAAATATCAGGTGCTAGGCTACGTTCAATAGCATTTGTTCTGATTACGGAGTGATAACCTCTATTCACACACTGTCAATAACCTCATCCTTTCAATACTCTGAACTGTTGATTTTAAAAATAACACCATGCAATAAAAATAGACCTTAGGCTTCTGATATAAGTGCAGTGGTTGCTGTTTGTCCTCGTACGCTCCCAAAGCGCACCACCCCTCTGTTCCCCATCGACGTGTCTGCTGCCGAACTCCGCCCCAGTTTACTGTGCGTCTTGTTTTTGAGCATACATGCGCAGAGTGCCCGGCGGAAACACCGGCGGAAGTTCTGACTGAAGATGCAGTATAGGATGGGGTTGGCGGCCGAGTTGACGTAGCCGAGTGTCATAACTAGCACCAAGAAGGCCCAGTTCTGGTTAAAGGGGGTGCTGGATATGGTGTTGTAGATGAGAGGCAGCTGGGCAGGGGCATAACTAAAGAAGTACACCATAACGCTCGCTATCAACATCTTCACTACCCCTTTACGCGCCCGAATGGCGTCCGATTCCTTCTCACCTCGCGACCCGCCGTTACTCTTCCCTGCAGGCCGGCGATGAAGCTCCTTGGTACCGACAAACAATGTCTTACAGATGATGGCATACAGGATACTCTGGATGACCACAGGGCCCAGGAAGAAGAGCGTGAACTCTGTGAATTTGTAGCCCATACGCAGCCCGAACGCATGGCTTGGGAAGGCCAGCATGCAGAGGTCGACGGGGAAGTTGGGGTGAGGACGCCGGACCTGGTTAAGGAGCACGATGGGCAGGCCGAGCAGCAGCGCCACAGGCCAGATGACGGAGATGGCCAGAACTATCCGCCTCCTGCTGCACAGGATGTGGGCCCTGATCGGGTGCACGATGGCGATGTACCTGGAACACAGCAAAGGGGAATAGGATTAGAGCACTGGGGAACTTAATGTAATTTGTGTGGCATAAAGGAATTTGTTATACAGTGGATACTGCCCTCTCTATGTTAAACCTATGGGAGTTCCGTACTCCATGTCCCCATGGCGCGATGGCTATGTATCTGAAACACATAGGATTAGGGCAATGGGTGAGGAAAGGTAAGCGTTGCGGCATTAGGTTGTATATGCCACAGCAGGCGGGAAAACAAAAGAAAGTGTCTGTCTGTATAAAACGCACAAACGAATTACAAATCAACCATTGGTATAAGTCAGATATTGACATGCATGAGTATGCATAAGTGTGACAAGCCTTGGGCAATGAAGATTATCCTTGACCGGCGCCTCGAAAAATTACCCTGTGGGGCACAAAGGTATGTATATATGGGGCATTGCAAGTCATTAAAGGTGTGCATTTTATTTGGGGTTCTGGAAGATCAATATACTGTCCCGATGAATAACTAGCCGGTGCTGAAGTGTAGAAATATCCCCACCCTTTTAGGGTGGTGCATTCATGCCTCACAACAACAAGTTCAGATATTCACTTCATAAATGCAATATTAGAATCTTGAATCTGCACACTCATAAGGTTTTTCTGACAGAAGAGTGTAGTTCCAATTCGTGAACATTGTACCACACTAATGATAAAAGAACTAAAACAATAATCACCACGAATTTTTATTTTTTATTACCCTTATGATAATAATATATAATAACAGACACTGTAATCTGGGAATGCCAATAGATGCACTAACATGTCTCTCATCATAGACCACTGCTTGAATATATTCCACACTAGTGAGATGCAGTAATTCTATCTTGTGAGACCTTTGGCTGAAGCTGGTTCCTCACATGTCAGAGTTGTAGGGGTTGTGAACCTTTGGATCGGTATGCACGTGCCTGACCACTCCCCCAATCTGAACACATGGCAAAAGGACCCACAAAAGAGCCCTATAACTGAAAGGTCTATGACCCCCAAAAGCTCCCAATCCCGGACATGACAGGAACCAGCTTAAGCTAACCAGCAGGCTTCTATAGTTAGCAGAGGAAAGAGCACTGGTACCAGACAAAATGGCGTTGTATAGTGATCATCTTACTAATGCAGAATACCATCTTCATACGATATACTTTATACCTGAGCTGAACCGTCTCTTGGCTGGCAATGTTCATCAAATATTCCCTCAGTAATGTGGATAGATGGTATAGCTGTCTGGCCAAAGGACCCCAGAAGCATTTAATAAATTATGCCCTTCTCATGACAGTAAGCATCTAGTCAGAGCTGCATTGGTCCATCATGATGGCAAAAGGTTCAGTTGTGTTTTTTAATGTTGCTAGTCCATCAAATTATCGTCAAATTCTTCGAGTGAGAAAACCTCATTTCATAATTTAGTTCCCAAAGAAGGAGCTTTTAACCTTAATTAAGGATAAAACCTAGTAAAACAGCTAAATGTTAATTTTCATTTTTAATTAACACATAACTCTCCATGATACTCGAGAAGTCTGCTGTTTTGTATAAGTTCATTCGTACATTTATGGGACAATTATAAAAACGTGTGGTTACTTTTTGAATAACTCCAAGATCAAAGCAAAGAAAATCATCAAATTAATGAGAAAGTCGAGCAAAGTCTGCTTATACGATACTCCATGTCTCTCTGCCTGAACACGTGTTTACCTCAACCTTGTACACAGCCAATCGATCCATCACGATCCTAGAAGGGAGTGGTCATATTTTAACAATGGGGGGGGGGGGGGGTAGATGGATTTGGGGGGGGGCTAGAAAATTTGGATCTCTCTTGAGAGGAAGACCAATAGAATCGCACCCCTTTACAGCAAAAGAAAACCTGCGCTGTACTATAGCTCAAAGTGGTCAGCAGCGCTCCATTTCAAGCTGCGTGGAGTGGGGGGGGGGACCAAAAAAATAATGACTCGCCTACTGGAAAATCCACCAACCACCCCTTTTGTTAAAAAATAACCACACTCTAAGACATAGAACTGAGTCCTACATCTAAGGCGGCCCTCTATGGGTAAGTGGGTGTTAAGAGTAGGTAGACGTGTTGATGTAGATTGATGTCAGATCAGGATTACAACCTCATGTTGTGTACATGACTGAGGTACCTGTAGTAGTCTGGTACCCCAGCACAACTCACAACACCAACCAGTACTGGGTAATAACTCAGTCACTATTGTGATATAACAAGTGAGTTTATTTTTCTCGCTCCCTGTGCGACCAAACTAGGTAAGTTGATAATGTCAGGCTGGTCAGTAGCCTACTGGCCCACTAACCATAGTCTTTCCAAATCTATGATTATAAGGATCTTTTTGAGTAAGGTATATGTCAAGTCTCTTTTTACTTATTTTTCAAAAGCAATTAGACTGTACAAACCTATTTCCCTATGACAAACATGGGATAGTCACTACAGCCTAAAGAGTGGAGTACGTATTCGATTATAAGTATATATATTGTGATAAGTGACCTCTAGCTCAGACTCACCAGACCAGAGCCTATCGACCTCATGGTCCGGAAGATCCAAACACCATCTATCCAACCTTACTAGCATCTTACCTCCTCAAACCACCGGCAAACCACCAATGCCTGCTAGCATCTTGCTATAGTTCAATGCAGCACTGCATGTTCAACATGGTTGGGTAAGATGTGAGGCATTAGCGTCAATGGGTGTGGCAATACATTTTGGACTTCTATGGCTGTTGATAAAGGCATGTTGAAGGTAATGCTTGATCCTTAGTTGTAGCTCTGTTCTAGGCTATAACAGTTTCTAAGCATGGGCAGGAGTGTGTGTGCCCTCATAGAGAAAAGAATCAGTCTAAAAAGAGTCCACGCTGCATCCAGAATGCATGACTCCCTCTCTATGGTAGCGTCGAAACTTTTGTGAGTCCCTTAGGTGAGCAAGGGAGCTATGAAACTCCTCTAGATAGGATGGAGGGTCATTCTGTAGGCAGTCTGGACTGCCCTTTTTCTCTGACATAAATAGATAGGCACAGACCTGTAGCTCATCATACTTTAAATCAATTTTACCCAGAGAATCATGCGTAGCCATGCGAATTCCCGATAGAAAAAATACTTTTGACTTGTTGACCCATGGCCTAGAGCTATCGGGAGGCTTGTAGCTCACGACCTGTATGCCACTCTCACAATCTGTACGCCACTCTGATAGCATGGGAGTGGCATACAACCACTTTTATGCCACAAATACGATGTCAGTAGCTGCTATAATTAAGAGATATGGACTCTGTATGCTTTGTTGCCCTACGTATGATGAAGCATATATTACAGCACTAAGTATTCCTAGTATTAACACTGCATACCGATAGTACCCCATATATCCATGTAGATGAGTCTTTGTATCAGCGGCATGGGCCGCAACTGACATGGGGCCGTGACCTACTTACTATTAATAGAAGAAGGGTGCGTCACTCTGGGCCCTACACTGGTGACCTGTGCATGGTTCTCTGTCATATTTTTCTCCCCTACTGTGCTGTGGCTATGGAGGTCAGTCCCGCAGCAAGGTTGGTGCAAGGCAGAGGGGGGACTTCGCTTAAAGGGGCTATATCGTTAGTTTAAAAATTCTTTGCAAATCCTAGATACCAGGAAAATTCTTTATTATGCCTTATGATAATTATGTCACCTTTCAATGCATTCAAATACATGTATTTTCATCAGAATGGGATGCTCAAAGGAGATGGGGGACTTCTAGTGACGGACCCTTATTCTATATTACCCACCCAACCACCAAGACTGTGCTTGGAGATGTAGGTTCAGGCCCTTGATCAGCGGGGGCTGGTTGCCATCTGTAGCTACCTGCAAATACTATAACTTTGAAGTACTCTAGAGCCCTAGAAAGGTTACTACTTCTGTTCATATAGTTCCCTTAACTACAACCATGGTGTGCGTCTGTGGCCGTATGTTGGGGAGCCTGGTCGCCATATGCCACCTACCTGTCAGTACTGTAACATGAAAGGACTTGAAAGGTTGCAACTGTTCTTAGTACCCCATTACTACTATAGACCCATGCATCAGGAAAGTGTGACTTCTATGATAATTAAGTTGTTTTTACGTTGGATTTAACAGATTCCTGATAACATTTTTGGTAATAGCTATATTTGCAAATATTTTACATCAGAAGATTCAGCAGAGAATTATCTTTCAGATGGCTGATTTTAGGATGCAGGATTTCGAATATATATTTACATAGTTGTCAGTCATACTTCAGAAATGTCCAAGAATGTTATCAACAACTCTTCTGAGTTGTTGATAACTCTTCTGAGTTGTCGGTAGCTTGTTGCCCGGAAGCTATGGGTCGTGAGTGTCTGGTCACTGCCTAAGTCTCACGATAATCATCGAGCACAGAACTAACATGGCGGCCCATACGGAGAAACCCGAGTAATCGCTATTGGTCTATACCATGCTGTGGGTCTGTGTCTGTGTGTATCTGCTGTGGCTGTGTGAGTGTGTCTGTGGGGGGGGGGGATGGTCGCCATCTGCCGGCTACCTGTGGGTAGTACCGCTGACAGTTGTTGCTGGTTCCCGGTGTATCTGCAGTCAGGTGTACAGCAGCAGGTGTTAGAGGTGCAGGTCTGACTGGTACCAGCCGGTACAGGCGGCGGGTGTGGTCCACAGTGGGCATGTAACCCCTTAAAAGAAAACACCACCCAAATTTTATGATGGCTTCAATCTATGGTCTTGGTACTAGTTAACAATATTCTGACTCATTTAGTGAACCATGAGCTGATGTAAGGGAGCAGAGCAGGCTTGTCTGCTGCAGCCCATGACGTCACCATTTGGGTAAATACACCAGTTGCTGCATTGTTCAGGCCTGGAGGCTGTATCCAAACCACTTTTGTGAAGTTTTAAGTATAAATAGGAAATGTAGAATGCCATGATATTAAGTAGGGCACTTCAGTGGGGTTATCTGGTGCTACTTGTGAAAGGGAATCTACAAGCAATGTCAAAAGAAACCTGCAATGGGATATGGATGTAGATTGACAGTGCTAAACAGGCACTTCTGGGATGCATTTGCCCCAATGGTGACGTCATGGGCTGCAGCAAGTAAGCCTGCTGTGCTCCCTTCCAATACCTCATACTTCACTAAATGAGAATATTGTTAACTAGTACAAAGACCATAGATTGAAGCCACCATAAAGATAGTGTGGTGTTTTCTTTTAACGACAGCATGATACCTCAAAACATCATGCCCTGGGTTGTCATGATGCATGAATGCAGTCCTGACCAGTGACTTGCCAGTGCTGCATTCAAGCATCGTGACAGCCCTACAGGATTAAGACACTCTCGACCCAGTGGGCACAAAATTCAGTTCCATGTTGAATCAACATTGAATCAACATTGAATCAACATTGGATCAACATTGACAACCATCTATCAATGTTGATTCAATGTTCTGTGCCCACTGGGGAAGAGTTAACAACGGTCTGTGTCAACATAGAAAACATACAATTACTACATACTTTGAGAACTTGCCATGATGACGGTGTGACTACAATGTTTTAGCTATGTGCAAGGAACATTGCCTGTTATGTCTACATAGACACAAGCAGTATCTTATCAGCACAGCCACAAGAAGAATGAGTTGATTTTGAGTTTGGATTTGAAGTTAATTTGTTTATAAATACTGTATTAGGTATCCCTGGGATCGTCTACATTTCCTTGTCTCAGTCAAAACTCAAAAAGCTACAAACTCCTTTAATTGCAACTTCTATGTGAGGTGACACTGTCTTACTGCAAAGGTCTATAATGCACTTTCCACAGGGGAAACCTTTTCTGGATTTTTGATCAGGTTTGGAATGGGTTAATTCAATTACCATGTTTGATGGGGGTTGTTAAGAAGGAAAACTACTCTGCAAGACACACCAAGACATGTATCTCCACTTACTTTAAGAAGTACCAAGACTCTTATTGTAGGGATCCATGGCTAAGACACTATTTGTGGCCACAGCCCACAGCCACCACTGGTACCACTGGTACCGACCAATACACAGTCAGCAGAAAACCTTGATTCAACGTTGAGAACTGGTTGATATAGGGTTACAGGGTAGATCAACCTGTTTTCAACATTGAAGCAATGTTGCAATTTCAACATTGTCAACCAACACCTGTTTCAACATTGATGCAATGTTTGGATATAAACCTTGAATCAACCATGGGGTTTCCCATCTTTCCCACTAGGTGCCTCGACAACCTACTCCTCAGCATTTCTATCTCCATGCTACATCAATTTTCCCTACATGTAAGCTCTTTTTTTTTCATCAATGTATACAATTAATCAAAAAGTCATTCATTTTCACTGACAACTATGGTGTGTGCATTTGGTTGACATTTGGAATTAAATGACAAGAATACATGCATGGTTTCAGTAAGACACCCTTAATGTTGCTAGGAATAAAAGATAAAGCCTCAGTCATGACGAGGTCAGTTTGGAATGGATGTGAATGCGTCTTAGTGTGATCATCAGAGGTCATTCATGTACCCCTATCCTGGATGGTGCTAGAATTAGCTTTTAATCTTGGGAAAATGTGGGGGGATGTTGTAATGAAAATATATAAATTGAAGGAATGAGTCAACATAAAAATACTATATCTACTATACTGAATCTCAAATTATGCATCAGCAGTCAATATTAAATCAATGTAAATCATTTTATTATGTTTATTTGTTGTTGATTCACGATGGCCATATCAATGTTGAATCACTGATGAATGATTAACGTTGATGACCTCATCAATATCAACAAAATGGCAACCCTGTATCAACTGTTGATATCATGTCACTACATACATTGAATCAACATTGAATCAACTAAAGTTTGCCAACTGGGTATGTCCATCTGAGATGCCATTACTAGTTCAAACCTTTAAGGACAACTGACCTTCATATATTATGTGCTACCGACTCTAAGTCTGAGGGCACTCCTGATGGCAGGAAGGGATTTGAAGTGTCATCTTGAAAGCGTCAATTTATATACAGCATGGTGGCAGTGTGTATACTCTCTTTCCGAAGGAAGGCTGTTGTGACAGCCACTTTTACCTTGGATTTTGCTGAGTTTTGGTAGTGCCTTTGCTTGTGTTGAAACCAGCATTCTGGTTCTTTTTCACTGTTTCCAAGATAACCACAACGACTGGCTCAACTAGGGACTCCAGAAAAAATTGAGAATTATTAAAAAGTCTATTTCTTTTCTTCTATTATGTAGAACATAAGAAATATAATGGAAATCTTTTGGAATTTTCTTTCTATCCATCATATAAGCCTGGCAATCATTAGATTAGTGTCAACAAAACCTCCCAAGTTCCCCCAGTATATCTTCTATATGATAGCTATCTAGATTTGGAGTCAATCTGAAAGGTGATGGTGCCTATTTACGTCAGGCTGGTGAGTGGGAAGTAGTTATGTGAGGGGTTTGGAGGGCATCTGGAGTACTGGCCAGGCTGGGCCATGATTGACAGACCCTCCTAACATGGTAACCCAATACACTGCAAGTCACCTCAGGGGATGTAAGTATAGAGTAAACAAATTGTCTTAATGACCCAATCATAACCATTTTAATGTTTTGGCCTAGGAACAGGTGAGAGCTTCCTCTGTTTGCTTCCATTCTTTAACACCATATAACAACATATTGGACAATATCACATACCAAGTAGCAACCGGTAGCATTCAGAACTTCATAGGGTTTCACCTATTTCTTATATAGATAGCTGCACCAAAATACCAACCTGTTAAGTGCACTGTGCACAGGGGCGCACCTAGCGGATTCCTGGGTCCCTAGCTCAACCAGGCAAAATCCAAGTTCAAGGTCATGACGGTTTAGGAACGACAGTGCATATCATATGTATCATGACGATCCTTCATACCATATTACCACATTAAAGCAGCATGTAGCCCTTAAAGGGTTACCTTCAAGAATGCGCCCTTCACACTTTAACAGACACTACGGTGTCTGGGGACCAGAACTATGGTTAAAGTGAGGGACGCAGGGCCGGTCACGTGACTCTGTATGTATCCCCGGACGCCGTGAGAGGTCGCTAGGGTCGCTACCTGACTCCCAGACCGGGCCCACTGAGTGTGGTAGCGCATAAACCAAGAGGCATCAGTGCCAGAGGTTATCACACTGCAGTGCTGAACCCTCCCCTGGGGGAATCAGGGTGTAGGAATCACTAGATCTGTCTATACAGAACCAGATACAACCACCAGAGAAACCACCGAGGGGAATCATTCTACTTTCCTATATTGTATTACAGGCATGCCTATGCTAAACATCTGTATGACCATTCCGTGATATTTATATTGCAGGTATTAGACATTTGAAGGGTGTCTTTAAGAAATACAAATTTGGATCTTGGTGCTTCAAACCCTGAACTTGGCTTGGTAACAAGTTGTGGGGTGTGTTGCAGTGTGTTATGCATGGCTGTAGGGGTGGTGTTTGGTTTGTTTGGTTAGTACTAGAGTATCGGACAGATGCAGCATCTCTAACAGCAAGACAAACCCAGACCTGCCACACCACAATGTGCCCTGTCTCTGCATATTTGTACAGGCAACAAAGCAGATTTAATTTAAATCAAGTTCTATTCAAACAGAAAGGATTGGGCTGGTTCAGGTGACATTGAGACAAAACCAAGAGTCATTTTACAAGGCTTTAATCTCAGCTTCTAAATTTGTGTCCACTATCATAGAATAAAAAAATCTCAGTCTGGATAGTTCTGCCTCTTTAGATGGGGTTATAAGTTTACCTATATTTGTTGAAAACCAGTACGTGATAATTTGTGGTCAGATTTAACCAATCTGAATGTCCTATAAGCCAGCATAGAATATCATGTTTATAAATATAAGCTAACCAAAATGCATTGACAGCAGGTTAGGCAGATGAATACAGCTTGTACATCGAGGTAGAATGGAGAGGTTCTTTTACCGAAATAGGAAAAAATGAATCTGTACATGATGTCTATGATTTACTCCCGCTTTCAACCTGTGCAGAGGAGGTGGGTGGGAAAAAAGGAAGGTGTAGGGCGTGTATAATTACTCCCAGACAACGAGGAGAAATAATAAAGTTAACTTATCATAATGATTTAAATAGGACTTATTGAATCATATTAGAGTAGGCACGACATTAATACTCAAGTTGATTTACTATACTGGTGTGTGTACGTGTGGTGTAGGGAAGGAGTATAGACCAGGACAAGAGCAGAAAAGTCGCTGTAGGTACATGCTGGAGTTTATCTTAATTAATAGTACTGCTGCTTGACGTTAGGGACTAGCTTACCACCTCCATAGTTCTATCTGTTGTATAGGGCAATCTGGTCTGAGACATTTACTATGATGGCGCTGACCAGAATATCATCGTTATTTGAGAAATTCATAAATTATTTGAGATAACGCAAATTCTTGTGTGTTAACCTATATTTACATTGTGCATACATGACTCAATTATGGTTGCTTTGCTTTTACCATTTATCAGTTTATTGCCACCTCCTGCTTACCTTCAACTGTTTGGTGAACCCAAACATATAAGATGCAGGACCATCAGGATTCCAGCCTCACCAAGAGGTGAAGGAGTGGGGTTAGTGAACTTGATGATGTATGATTTTAACTGTGTAATTAACCTGCTACCACTAGGACCCTCAGGTGTAGCAGGGGTCTGAGTATAGTAAACATGAGGGCTGAATACATTTAACTTGGGTTGGGTACCACCAGGACCTTTACATAGATGTTTGAAGTGTTTACCTGTATATGGTACTCTGGACTCTAACTTAGGTGTAGAAGAGTCCATAATATAATGTCAGCATGGTTTTTAAACGTGGTTGTGTACCATCTTAAGTTTCTGGTACCATTAGAACTCTTACCTACAGGTGTAGAAGGGTCTATGATATAACATCTGCATGGTTTTTAAACCTGGTTAAATACTATCCTAGGGGCAGGACGGGTCTAACTCGATGCAGCATGGTTTTAACCTAGGTATGGTACCACCAGGACCCTTACCTCGGTGTAGAATGAGTGATGTTGTAGTAAACTGCAAGGTTTTTAACTTGGCTGTGGTACATCAAGGCCCTCACCTACATGAAGGAGGGTGTGAGTAAACCAGAAGGCTGCATGGTTTTGATATTCCCCGTTGGCACGTGCCGACAGGTGACCTTCAACACAAGGTCACATCAAGGACATGAGCTATGTGTGCTTGTACACGGCTCTGCCAACAGCCTGAGTTAACCAAAGGTTAGGGGGAAGGGCTGGTACACATCAATCTACATTCCATATGGCTCAAAACCGATCTTTAGGATAACCAATATTTTTAAAGTACTTTTAGCAGCTGTCAACTATAGATGGTGGTTTATGGATTGTCAGAAAGGCAAATGCATTTTCTAAGGAGTAGACATCAATAGTAGCTATATCAGAACCATCTTATGCTTAAACGCTGGACCTAACTATGTACGCTCCCCGCCATGTTTCATTATAGGATAATTGAACCCAAAGACTAAAAACCTTTCCCTGTAGTCATTCCCGATTATCATGGATATATCTTGTCTAGTATGTAGGGGAAGGGGAAGGTAATTAGCAGAGCTAATTAAATATAAACTAATTAACTGGTCTTAATTAACACATATACTGTTTCTTTTATCTGGAGAGTGTCTTCCCCCAAATAGGTCCATCAATGACTCCTTCCAGGATCTCCCAGCTGTATAGTGCTGATGTAAATCTCAGCATGGATTTCCTTGAAGCAGTCTTATTTTCTAGTAATTGCCGATCAATGGCTGAGATCAACTGCTTCCAAAGATAGAAAGTGACAATCAAATGGCTTCAGTTTACACAGTTGATTGATCCAAGCTGTATCATTAAATGCCACAGACTAGATACATTACTTTTAATTACTATGTAAGAAAGTCAAAAGGATTGAAAATAAGCATCATAGCTCAGATTTCCTTCTCAATGAATTTAGATACTAATCCGGCTTTTGCCTGCAGCATTCCTACCTCTCCAGTGAGTGTCATAATTTGTTAATCTGCACATCTCGAACATCAATGATCCCAAGTACATGACCAATAGCCTTCATTTTGCAGTTTGATCTGAAAATGGCTGCTCCGTTCATCAAACAATTAGAAATAATGATGTCTGTGTGTATATAAATTAATGCAAAATTTAATTGGTTTGAAATTACATAACCGAAAGAGAGGACATGTTCATGTTCTTTTATTCTTGATGTAAGCTCCCAGTAGATATGAGGGCCAATTGATTGGGGCTAAACTTTGACAGGCCAGGCTGAATGCCATCGATCAGAATAGACTATTGGGCTATGAATGTACATGAGTTACTGTCTACTGATGTCCTCCTGTACTTTCACCATATCAAGGACCACCACCAACGCCGTTTACTTTAAGTATGCAAACACACTCACATGGCCTCCTTATAGTTCTTTTAGCACCCACCAGGTGGTACCAGTGGTGGGTAAGTGTTCTCTGGAGGAGAGACTTAAATATTGATGATCTCTTATCGTCGGTCCGTGTAGGTGTATGGCCTATGGTAGAGGCTTCAGCTGCCCTTCAACACAAGTGACCACCGCTCAGTATATCACAAGGGACGTTAGAGTGACCTATGTTGTCATGATGCATGAAAACCTTCCTGGTTACTTACTCACAAGAACTGCATTCAATCATTATGATGACCCTATGGAAGTGCATCTACCCTGTAGTGTTATAATGATGTGCCTCTACATGGGTAAAAAACGACATGGGCGACACAGCCCTTTTAAAAAGCGACACTTGCGACACGGCCCTTTTAAAAATCAAAGGACACAGGGAAATAAGGGATAAAAATCGACCCACAGGGATTTTTCTATAAGTTCTTATGCAGCTAAAAATCGACCCAGCGACACGCCCCTTTTGCTAAAAATCGACACGCCGACATTGTCAAAAGTTTGGGTACCCATGCAGAGGCACAATGATGCTTGAATGTAGCATTGGCAAGCCACTCACTTGGGAGCTATTCATCTCTCATGAAGACTACACAGAGAGAAGAAGTAGAATCACTGTAACTCTCAAATGGGAGTCCAGCCCCGATCACTGAGGTAACTCTCCCCACAACTCGACACTCCCAATCATTAGGGAGTCTTAGAACAGAGTCACTATAGAGTCATTATAGAGTTATTTTAGAGTCCTGCTAATGTTAAGGAGTCACTTTAGAGTCCTGGGGAGAGTTACCTCAGTGATCAAGTCGGGAGTCACAGTGATTCTACTTCTTTTCTGTGTGTATATATCCATGCATACTTTTTCATTATAAAAATGTTTTTACTATGGTTAGAGCAGAATCTTCATAACTTTGTCAGTAATGGTTATGCAAACATTTCATATCAGCAGATTCACACGACATTTATCTTTCAAATAGTGTTACCGATAATAAAAATACAGGATCTTAAGGTTATATTCATGGATGTGTTGGTCACGTTTCAGAAATGTTCAAAAACGTTATCAACAACTTTACTGAGAAAATTTCCCTTTCTTGCTGCATTGGTCTATAAAGTTAAAGAGCAGTAAATTCCTCAGAGGGTTGAGTACCAGTTTATGTGACACAGGAGTACGTAGATAATATAAACTTACTAGCAATGAACAAGTTTGTATGTTGGGCTATGGTTAATATAATGGACTGACTTCTGTGACAATGAGTAAGGAGGCAGCTATATCTCCGGCAGGTAACTCTTAAGTGTTTATCCCACTGAGGTACTTCCCGAGATTCCATCATCGGACAAGATTTATCCATAAGTTTAACACCATGGATATTCATCGGATGGGGGCCAATCCACTTCAGTGGATTACCTCCTTCAGAAGATTAAGGAGATATCTGTACCTGTATATATAGCCTACAGTGTGTGATAGGTCTGTTGATATGGCTATTCTATACTTAATATGTATATCTGGTATCCCTGGTTTGCTATAAGCTCACTTTATTGTACAGGGATCAGTAGCGGTGTAGGGTGCGCCTTACGTTGTAGCCTCGCTTCTTATGACTGGGTAATATACTTAGTACCCATGTTGTATGGAGAGACACTGAATATGCTCCTATCCCCACCTTTTATAACAGATTCTTTATGTGCATGAGCCTATTTCAGAGACACGCAATGCAAAAAGAATGGCAGGCAAGGGACTGGTTTGTGGTTTAAGTTATCCTGTTTATGCATACAGTGAGCTGCAACCGTTGTGGGAAATAGCCGCACAAGGTCAGATGGTAAGTACTGACCAACCCACCTTAGTCTTTTAATTTCCAGGGGGAGCCACTGAGTGGTCATCACAGGTGGCACCAACTAGTGGTATACAAATACAACACACCAATGATGAACCTAGGTTAGCCACTACTGACTGACCCCCTAGGTCATTTTTGAATATAACTTTGCCGTTGTGACTAACACTCATATGACCAACCTAGGATAGTCTGTACTGACTAACCCTTTCAGTGTGGTCAATATTTGGGGTCTCTCGTGGACACACTGTCTGTACTGGATAGGGACCTGACACATACTGTAGAGCTTGATTGGTACTCTGAGCACGCTCCCGAGCTATCCCACCTGTTTAGTTTGTCAATACCCAAATACTCCCTGCCTTTTTTGGCTTTTAGCTTTAGCAAGGCTAGTCTGGCGGTCAGTCATTTTCTGACTGAGCTCAACTCCAGACATAGGTATGCAATCACAATGTTATCCTACAACTCTACTTTTAAAGATAATCTGTTTGATCATAGCATCTCCGTAGTAAGTGAGAAATTGATAGTGAGAAAGCTAGATTGGTTTCAATTTTATATGTATGTGTCACTGTGTCCGCGCAAATGGGCACCAGACAAACAAAGGAAGGACAGGGAAGAGTAGAAAAATAGTCTTTTAGTGTAGACCAGGGAAGCCCTAGCATCAGCATATCAGGAATCCTGTGTGAACCTTCTGTCATGATATTTCAAAAACATGATTTGCCAAATATTAGAACTTACTTGACATCGATAACGGAAATAGCAATGAACATGAAAGGAGGGAAGTCCTGTATAAATTAAACAAACATATTAAGTCAGAAGATAGGCATGTAACCATTTACTCCGTCAGCACTGTATGTTTAGGGTTTCTCTATACCAGAAAGAGCAAACGACTGGGTCCGCTCATACCTGAATAACAGATTTTTGAAACAATAAAAACCAGGGGAAAGTGAGCTACTTTTTTTCAAAAATCTGTAATATAAAAGATTTTTTTCCCTTACCCATTTCTTAATGATTTAAACTACCATGAGGCAAAAAATTAGGAAATTCTATGTATGAAAAGTTAAGAGTAGCGATCAACCTTGAAGAAGAATTAGTTTTAGAGTTCTATGAGAGTCATAATCCCATGGTATCGTAGTTTAGACTTATTTTTCTGACTCAGCCTGGCAAAATCCAAGTTCAAGGTCATTAAGGTTTAGGAATGACATTACAGTGTATATATCGCATGTATCATAACAATTCTTCATACCACATTACCACATTAAATCAGTATGTAGCCCTTAAAGGGTTACCTTCAAGACAATGTAACAGACACTACTGTGTCTGGGGACCAGAACTATTGTTAAAATGAGGGACGCAGGGCCGGTCACGTGACTCTGTATGTATTCGCAGACGCCGTGAAAGGTCGCTAGGGTCACTACCTGACTTCCAGACCAGGCAGACTGGGTGTGGCAGTGTATAAACCAAGAGGCATCAGTGCCAGAGGTTATCACACTGCAGTGCTGAACCCTCCCCTAGGGGAATCAGGGTGTAGGAATCACTAGATCTGTCTATACAAAACCAGATACAACCACCAGAGAAACCACCAAGGAGAAGCATTCTACTTCCTATATTGTATTACAGGCATGCATGTGGTCTGGCCCAGGGAGAATATCATTTTGATTTCTCAGATGAGGAGTATTCACCATAGTCCCACGTAGATACTTTTTTATATCACTAGTCAAATAGTGAGTGTCACATCAGTGTTGGGAGGTCTGATTTCTTTTTGGCTGAAATACTCAAAATTCTTCATGCAAGTCAAACACCATACTGTTGGACACTACTGCAATCGCTATTCCTTGCAATCTCTAGTGTCAAGGAGTATACAGAGATACTTTAAATGTCCCTGCATTTATTCTGTAGTGGCTATCCAAGATTTGTCATAGGGGCATTGGTCATGCATCACCGAGTGCTATTCGAAAATGGCAAAACACTAGATGACTATTGCCTTACTCAGAAATACTCAGCCTTAAAGTGAAAGACTATTAAAGGTGAGTCGGTCAGTACTGACCGACCTGACAATATCAACTAACCTATGCTGGCCCTATAGGGAGCCAAAAGGATTTACTAACTTGGATAGGCAATATGGAGACTGAGAGAGGGACCCGAAGAATATCAGTGTAGGCAGTACCAGCCGGTTATTCAAGGGAGTAAGCTTAGAGTGTGTACCTTATACATTATACTAGACCCATATAACACAAAGGGCAGCATATCTGCTGCGTGAGTGTCCATGTAGATCTAAATAGGCACTCTGCATGTATGTGGGCAAGAAATGGACTACTCAAAACTTCACTAAATGCAACTTAACCCTTTAGAGATGGATGTTGCTAAAAGATGACATTTTTTGTCAGGGTTGTCAAATCATTTGCACTGCTTTATTCCATACTAAATAAAACGCTCACATTTATGATCTTTTCTTAGTGCTTAAGAGATATTTCAATATCACCCTACCGCGCAGTAATTCAACAAACTTTGCGCTTTCAAACCAACACTTTTGGAAGAGTATCAAGGTTTGGGGTGTTTTAATTATTATACATGGCTGTAGGGGTGGTGTTTGGTTTGTTTGGTTAGTACTAGAGTATCAGACAGACGCATCGTCTCTAACAGCAAGACAAACCCAGACCTGCCACACCACAATGCACCCTGTCTCCGCATATTTGTACAGGCAACAAAGCCGATTTAATTTAAATCAAGTTCTATTCAAACAGAAAGGATTGGGCTGGTTCAGGTGACATTGAGACAAAACCGAGTGTCGTTTTGTAAGACTTTAATCTCAGCTTCTAAATTTGTGTCCACTATCATAGAATAAAAAAATCTCAGTCTGGACAGTTCCGCAACTTTAGATGGGGTTATACGTTTACCTATAGTTTGTTGAAAACCAGTACGTGATAATTTGTGGTCAGATTTAACCAATCTGAATGTCCTATAAGCCAGCATAGAATATCATGTTTATAAATATAAGCTAACCAAAATGCATTGACAGCATGTTAGGCAGATGAATACAGCTTGTACATCGAGGTAGAATGGAGAGGTTCTTCTATCGAAATAGGAAAAAATGAATCTGTACATGATGTCTATGATTTAATCCCGCTTGCAACCTGTGCAGAGGAGGTGGGTGGGAAAAAAGAAAGGTGTAGGGCGTGTATAATTACTCCCAGACAACGAGGAGAAATAATGAAGTTAACTTATCATAATGATTTTAATTGGACTAATTGAATCATATTAGAGTAGGCACGACATTAATACTCAAGTCGATTTACTTTACTGGTGTGTGTACATGTGGTGTAGGGAAGGAGTATAGACCAGGACAAGAGCAGGAAAGTCGCTGTAGGTACATGCTGGAGTTTATCTTAATTAATAGTACTGCTGCTTGACGTCAGGGACTAGCTTACCACCTCCATAGTTCTATGTGTTGTATAGGGCAATCTGGTCTGAGACATTTACTATGATGGCGCTGACCAGAATATCATCGTTATTTGAGAAATTCATAAATTATTTGAGATAACCCAAACTCTTGTGTGTTTACCTATATTTATATTGTGCATACATGACTCAATTAGGGTTGCTTTGCTTTTACCATTTATCAGTTTATTGCCACCTCCTGCTTATTTTCAAATTTTTGGTGAACCCAAACATATAAGATGCAGGACCATCAGGATTCCAGCCTCACCAAGAGGTGAAGGAGTGGGGTTAGTGAACTTGATGATGTATGGTTTTAACTGTTTAACCTGCTACCACTAGGACCCTCAGGTGTAGCAGGGGTCTGAGTATAGTAAACAAGAGGGCTGAATACATTTAACTTGGGTTGGGTACCACCAGGACCTTTACATATATGTTTGAAGTGTTTACCTGTATATGGTACTCAGGACTCTAACTTAGGTGTAGAAGAGTCCATAATATAATGTCAGCATGGTTTTTAAACGTGGTTGTGTACCATCTTAAGTTTCTGGTACCATTAGAACTCTTACCTACAGGTGTAGAAGGGTCTATCATATAACATCTGCATGGTTTTTAAACCTGGTTAAATACTATCCTAGGTGCAGGACGGGTCTAACTCGATGCAGCATGATTTTAACCTAGGTATAGTACCACCAGGACCCTTACCTAGGTGTAGAATGGGTGATGTTGTATTAAACTGCAAGGTTTTTAACTTGGCAGTGGTACATCAAGCACTCACTTACATGTAGGAGGGTGTGAATAAACCAGAAGGCTGCATGGTTTTGATATTCCCCATTGGCACGTGCGGACAGGTGACCTTCAACACAAGGTCACATCAAGGACATGAGCTATGTGTGCCTGTACACGGCTCTGCCAACACCCACAGTTAACCAAACGTTAGGGGGAAGGGTTGGTACACAGCAATATGATAGGGAAATATATTCCATATGGCTCAAGACTGATCTTTAGAGTAACCAATGATTTAGAGTACTTTTAGCAGCTGTCAACTATACATGGTGGTTTATGGATTTTCAGAAAAAGGCAAATGCATTTTCTAAGGGTGGGACATCAATATTGTCTTATGCTTAAATGCTGGGCTTAATGTATATATATATACGCTCCCCACCATGTTTCATTATAGGATAATTGAACCCAAAGACTGAAAACCTTTCACTGTAGTCATGCTCGATTATCATGGATACATCTAGTCTAATAGGTAGGGGAAGGGGAAGGTAATTAGCAGAGCGTAATTAAATATAAACTAATTAAGTGGTCTTAATTAACACATATACTGCTTCTTTTATCTGGAGAGAGTCTTGCTCCGATATAGGTCCATCAATGACTCCTTTCAGTGTCTCCCAGCTGTATAATCCTGATGTAAATCTCAGCCCGGATTTCCTTGAAGCGGTCTTATTTTCTAGTAATTGCAGATCAATGGTTTAGATCAGCCACTTCGAAAGATAGAAATTAGAAGTGACCAATAGTACATGACTAATAGTCTTCATTTTGCAGTTTGATCTAAAAATGGCTGGTCCGTTCATCAAACCATTAGAAATAATGTCTGTGTGCATATAAATTAATGCAAAAAGTAATTTGTTTGAAATTACATAACCGAAAGAGAGGTCATGTTCATGTTCTTTTATTCTCGTTGTAAACTACCGGTAGATATAAGGGTCAATTGATTGGGGCCAAACTTTGACAGGCCAGGCTGAATGCCATTGATCAGAATAGACAAAATAGCATACTTTCACTGTATCAAAATATGCTCTAAACTCCCCCTTGGGCTATATATATACATGAGTTACTGTCTACTGATGTCCTCCTTTACTTTCACCCTATCAAGGACCACCACCAAGGCCGTTTACTTTAAGTATGCAAACACACTCACAGACCCTCCTTATAGTTCTTTTAGCACCCACCAGGTGGTACCAGTGGTGGTTAAGTGTTCTCTGGAGGAGAGACTTAAATATTGATGATCTCTAATCGTCGGTCGGTGTAGGTGTATGGCCTATGGTAAAGGCTTCTGCTGCCCTTTAACACAAGTGACCACCGCTCAGTATATCACAAGGGACACTTAAGCAAGTATTTTTTCATAAAACAAGTGGTTTGTCCGCCAGACAAGTTGAATAATCTTATTTTCTTGAAATAAGATAATTATTTTTGGCTGTCTATGTATATATATATATATATATATATATATATATATATATATATATATATATATATATATATATTTATATGTATATAAATATATATATATATACATATATATATATAGGTATGCATATATTAATATATAGATATAATATGGCTTACAGTGTGTGATATATCTGTTGATATGCCTATTCTATACTTAACAGTTATACCTGATATCCCTGGTTTGGTATAAGCTCACTGCATTGTACCGGCATCAGCAGCCTATCAGCAGCCATCCAGGGTCCCCTTGTTTTAACATTTGTACATTGCCATACTCTGAACCTCGTCCAATATCCAAGTAACATGCTCTGATACCTCGTATCAGCGTATGGAGAGACACTGAATATGTATATCAGGCTACTTTCCCCATCTTTTCTTACAGATTATTTATGGCTGTGTCTCACGACCTTGGGCCAATGTTTTTTTCTCTGACTGAGTGCCAGCTCTGACCGGGTGCCAGCTCTGACCGGCCTGAATAAAAACGGGTTATTTAGGGCAGATGATGATAAAAATCGGCAACTAATGACTAGTTTAGAGAGTTATACTATCCATTAACCTTTTCAGCCAAATTCTATCTCCATCTGCCCTAAATCACCCGATTTTATTCAGGCCGGTCAGAGCTGGCACCCGGTCAGAGACAAAAACATTGGCCCAAGGTCGTGAGACACAGCCTAATGTGCATCAGCCTATTTAAGACACACAATGAGAAAAAAACAGCAGGCAAGGGATTGATCTGTAGTTTGAGTTACCCTGACTTCGCATACAGTGAGCTGCAACTGTTGTGGGAAATAGCCGCACAAGGTCAGATGGTGGGTATTTGGGGTCTCTCGTGGACAGACTGTCTGTACTGGATAGGGACCTAAAACATACTGTAGAGCTTGATTGGCACTCTTAGCACGCTCCGGCCCTATCCAACCTGTTTAGTTCGTCAATACCCGAATACTCCCTGCCTTCCACCTACCTTCTTCGGCTTTTATCTTTAGCAAGGCTAGTCTGGCGGTTAGTAATTTTCTGACTGAGCTCAACTCCAGACATAGGTTTGCAATCACACTGCAATCCTCCAAATCTACTATTAAAGCTAGCCTGTTCGATCATAGCACCTCCTTAGTGAGTGAGAAATTGTTGTTTAATGACATTTCCACAGCAATGGTCCTCATCATAGTGAGAAAACTACATTGGAATAGATTTTATATGTACATGTGGCTGTGTCCGTGCATATGGGCACCAGAAAAAGAAAGGAAAGACAGGAAAGGGTAGAAAAATACCCTTTAATGTAGACCCAGTCTCAGTGGCGTAGGAAAAGGGGGGGCCAGGGGGGCCCGCCCCCCCCCCCCCAATCACTGAGAAGGGGGGACCTGAATATGTTCGGGCCCCCCCCAAAATTTGTCCTGTAAGACCTGTAATTTACCACACACAATTTGCAACCCTTACCTCTCCAGCATAGTATGACATAGGGAAAGTGGGGGTAAAGTGGGCTGGGCCCGCAAATCAGAACTAAAGGGGGCTCAAATACTACTTTTCCATACAATCTAATATAAGCGTGTATATGATACATCATACATAAAAACCAATACTTAAGGTTGGTTGGAGTGGGCCCCCCTTGGGCCCCCCCCCCCTCAATGAAGATTTGCTTCCTACGCCTCTGCCCAATCTGGACCTACTGTGATGATATTTCGAAAACCTGTTTTGCCAAATATTAGAATGGAAAACGCAACTAACAATTAACACCTATAATCAACCATTCTGACTTGAGCCATCAGCTGCCAGAAAATGAGCTCAGACTAAACACAATATGGCTTTCTCACTCAGCGGCTGATTGATTAAAACAATTGATGAAAGGATGAATAAAAACAAAAATATTTAGTCAGATGATTGGCATGTACCCATTTACTCTGTTAGAACTGTATGGTTGGGGCGTCTCTACGTTCTGTGGCAGAGTAGTCTCTGCGCGCCTCAAGTCTCCAACGTAGCCTTCACTCTCCACCAGAGGTTTGGTACTAATTAACTATTGGTGGCGGCCATTATCCACCAGTGGATATTGGAGAGTGATGGACAGCTGAACCTTACAGAGATATAATTCAGACCCACGGGTGGAGACGTCTAGCGTCAATATCTCGCAATAGATTGGCGTCTCTATACCAGATGAGCAAACAACTGTATCCGCTCATACCTGAATAACTGATTTTCTATTATGACTACTTTATACGGCATATTTGCTGAATAGTGCTTGTTGTTAGTTTGTGTTAACATGACATAATTGTTTTATTATTATAAGTCAGAACTCCCAATACTGTATGCACCATGACATCGAAGTAGAACATAGAAGGGGATGGTACAATAATGTTCATTTTGCAGTTTGACCTTGAGTTGGCAGTTCTGTTTAACAAACATTATAACAATGCTAATATTTGTGCACAACATTAAAATCAAAAACAAAATCAATTGTTCTTCATAGATTTGAAAGACGTTTTTCCTGTTCTTTATATTCTATTGTTGTAAAATACCAATACACATAATGATCTTTTGTCTTGGGACTAAGTAGACAATAAAGGGACCTAGGTGGACAGGGCTAGGTGCCATGGATCCAAGTGAATGGCACAATACATCTTCTTCACTGCATTATAAACATACTCTGGGACCCCATTAGGGATATTTCCGTAGCTTACTGTCTACTGATGCTTCCCTCTACCACCACCAAGGCCGTTTACTTTAAGTATGCAAACACACTCACAGACCCTCCTTATAGTTATTTTAGCACCCACCAGGTGGTACCAGTGGTGGTTAAGTGTTCTCTGGAGGAGAGACTCAAACATTGATGACCTCTGCCTGATGGGTGGTGGCTAATGGCCTTTGGAGAAAGTGGCAGCTGACCTTTCAGCACAAGTGACCACCATTTAGTGTATCACAGGGGACTTCAGAGTAAGTTTGAAGTTTCTAACATGCAAACTTTTACATTAGTTGTTATGCGGCATAAATTACACTAAAAAAATAAACTTGTCTCAAAGTGATGGTCATAAAATAAACGAGTCAAAAACTCGTCTAAGTGACAAGGAAGGGGGTCTTCTAGCTGGAGATAAAATACCCACTTGGCATGTGCCAGCCCAAAACCCCACATTTGCCAGCTCCAGATTCTATTTGTGGGATGGTAACCTGATAGGTTAGACAACTTTTGACTTGTTTATTTTATGATAGTCACTTCGAAGAGTCTGGAGACAAGTTTACTTTTTCAGTGTAAAGCTTAAACCTTACAGTGCTGTATTCAAGCATCATACTGATCTTACTGAAGATTATTGATATAGATGGGTCATATTAATGCTTGAATGCAACACTGCACAGATAATCTTTGAACTCCAGTACTTAGTCAATAGCACTGAACCTAGTAAATCTTTCTTTGGCTACCTGTATGACCAACCATGGTTAGTTTGTCCTATCAGGTATAGTCAGTTGTGACCGACCCACCTTAGTTATTCCATTCCTATTGGTATTAGCCCTTAGAAATATGTTGTATTGCCTTTGTCATTTTTGAATATCAGTTCGTTATTCAATATCCCTATGACTATCCTGGGATAACAACTACAGACTAAGGCCTTGAGTATTTTAGATTATCAGTGTACGCTTCTTAAAAGATTAAGAGTTTGTGTGGCACAAGGGCAATGACCTGGGTAATATAGAGGTACCTCTATGGAAGATGTATGTCTGTGGCCACTAATAGTTGATACCACACTGATATTCCTAGGCTCCCTATACGTCCAACCTCTCAGTCACTAGTGCCTAACCTAGTTAGTCATTTTTTGGATCCCTATACCACCAACCTAGATTAGTTATTATTGCCAGGTTGGTCACTACTGACCAACCCACCTTAGTCTTTTTAGTTCCAGAGGGAGCCACTGAGTGGTCATCACAGGTGGCCCCAACTAGTGGCATACAAATACAACACACCAATGATGGACCTAGGTTAGCCACTACTGACTGACCCCTTGGTCATTTTTGAATATAACTTTGCCATTGTGACTAACACTCATATGACCAACCTGGGTTAGTCTGTACTGACTAACCCTTTCAATCTATGGATTTTCAGTGCATGGGAGGACTGCAATGATCATGAGTTAGGAGGCAGTTGTGGCTCTAGCAGGTAAATATCCTATGCAAAGAGAAGTCATTTTATGTGAGTACTTTCTAGAAGTATGCCTCGCCCAGGGACTTATTGCGGCTATACAGGACTCCATAAAGGATTTATATATGCATGTTTATTATACGATTTCGTCTTTCATCGTGCTTTTTCTTGGATATGCCCATGCTGATATTCCTGCATATCCCAAGTGAAAATCGTGTTGATATTCTGGATATCAGAACGATTTCATGGATATCAGAACGATTCTAGGGGAACTCTCAACAGCCATAAAATCCCAGGTTTCATGGTGATTTGGACATGGGACCCTAAGACTTGAAGTCTGATGCTCTACGCACTACGCCGTGGAGGCGCTGGTAGAGTCTATAGGCGGATTTTCAGCCCTGTAGGACCATTATTTACCAAGTTACAGAAGAAAAGACATTTTTTGGTATAATTTCTTTGAAATCCAAAAATTTTTTATAATATTTTTTTACTAAAAAGGTAGAAGTTGGACTTCACTTACCTATTCGTTAAAATAATTCTAGGGACTTCTTTTTCACATACATATAGGCATTTTAGAAACGGTAAGTTTCCACCCAGATTTGATCTGGGGACCTCTGGTGTGTGGGGCGAACACGCTAGCACCCATTCATTTCTGGCCGTGGTACAGTGGTAGGGAAACGCTGGTTATAACTTAGGCTGGCAGCGACGCACCGCGCCCCAAGCTGGCCCCCTTACAAATTCTATGTTGGACTCAGTGTTGGAGATTGAAAACATGACGTGGGCAGGCTCCACCAATGAGGGACCAGGTATGGTGGGATGTCAAAATCAACATGGTGCTGCCCGTGTACGATATAGTCTTTGTAAATATTCTTCAAAATGGCGAAATTAGGACGATTTTAAGGTACATTTTTACATTTGAATTGAATAATCGTATAATAAACCTAATATTGAATGGATATGGGGTCCCTCGGGCTGTGTATTGATCAATAACACCCTCGTCACTAAGCGACTCGGGCGTTATTGATCAATACACAACCCTCGGGCCCCCATATCCATTCATTATTGGTTAAAAATAGACTCGACCAACCATAATCATTTTTACCATGTTGCTGGAACACTACTGTAGAGGCCAGTTCAGACTAGTTGAAAAAAGGGAAAATAAGGACCAATTTTCCTATAACTGCAGAAGTCGGACATACCAAACTCCTGCAATTTTGAAGATTGTAAGGATTCGGTCTTTTCTAATCATAGCACTATGCCAAACTAGATGATATTTGGAGCACATTTTATCCCTGTAAAACCGGGTCGCAGTTTCCCTGTTCCTAAGACTAGTTTGATCGGGCCTTAGGTCCAACTCTGACTGGGCAATACTCTTAATGTAAGGATGGGCACTGCAAATTTGTGATGACCTACAAGTTTGCAGTGAGATTATTCTCCTGTTCATCAGTCCAGTGGACTGATTTTATCCCAATACATACTGGAGTGATTTATACTGAATCTGTTAGGAGAAGTTGGTCCCCAAGACTGGATGGATAGTGGGTACTTAGGATATCCATCGGAAATCTTGTCTGAATAGGATAGGGACCTAACACATACTGCAGGATCACTTTGGTACTCTCAGCACGCGCCAAGACCATCCCACCTGTTTAGTCTTGTCAATACCTCGAGTCTACTCCCCTCATGCAAGTCTCCTTCTTTATCAGGTGTCAGCTAACCAGGACTCATTTACCAGCGTGGAACACAGAGCCGTATTGCTATTTAGTATACACTCACAGACAGGTTGTCACAGCGTCGTGTTATACTGTGATGCAGGAATCATTATATAAGCAAATTATATTAAAACTAATTTGTGATCTTTCTGATGAATTAGTGGGATAAACTAATTTTGTAGGCTAGTAGATAGATATTCCTTTTAAAGGCCTGCGGATGCACTGAGTTGATTCTCTGTTGCATTGAGGAGAAGAAAGGAGTTTAAGTTGCACCATGTATCTCTGCCCAGGATCCCCAAGTGTGTCCAACTCAAGGTGTCAGTCCGAGTCTTTTACCTATATGTCACAGGGTGCATATGTGTGCGTCCGGTGCCCCCTTCCCCTCAGCTTTCACACTTAGTAGCCTTCTACAAGAGGGGGGTGGCATGCAGAGCGTCGCGCTATAGCGCTACGTTATGTGTGTAGACGGTGTACGCCCTTAAATGGCCGTGGACCATACCTCTTCATCCTATAGCTTAGCAGGGTTAGTCTGGTGGTATATCACGTTGTCACCAAGATCTTACCCTATGGAGTCTCCAAGGATCCAGCATTAGCAGGTTCTATGAGAAGAGTCGTGCATTTTCAGACTGTGTCAGAAGGGCTCAGCATTGCCAGACTCTGTGAGGAGAGTCGAGCATTGCCAGACTCTGTGAGAAGAGTCCAGCATTGTCAGACTCTGTGAGAAGAGTCCAGCCTACTTAGACCTTGTGGGAGGAGTCCAGCATTGTCAGACTCTTTGAGAGGAGTCTAGCATTGTCAGACTCTGAAGGGCTCAGCCTTCTTAGACTTTGTGAAAGGAGTCGAGCATTGTCAGACTTTTTGAGAGGTATCGAGCATTGTCAGACTATGTGAGAAGAGTCGAGAATTGTTAAACTTTGTAAAAGGAGTTCAGCCAGAGGAGAGTCTTTGCTACACTCTTCAGCTATTGGTGTGAGTGCAGCATTCAAAATGAAGTCCAGCATTCCTTGACCCTCAGTTGACCACTTGACTTCGCAAATTATGTTGTTTTTTGAAAGCAGGCCAGCATTAGACAGACACATATTTGTTGTTATTAGTAATTAATCCCTATGCTGCAACATTGGTTAAAGGGTGAATCGACTGAAAGGGTGAATCCACTGAGGTAAATCCGTAGGATCGGATGGAACTTCACAATGTTAAACCTATTGATGAATCTCGTCCGATCCGACGGATTTACCTCAGTGGCTTCACCCCTTTAGGCAAATCCATCGGGTCGGATGGACCTTCCCAATGCTAAACCTATGGACGAATCTCGTCCGATCCGACGGATTTACCTAAGTGGATTCACCCCTTTACTGACTTAAGCCATCAGATGTCTGGGGGCGGGATTAGAATACACACAGTGTGGCTTCCTGTCTCCTTGGTTGTTTGAATAAAACATGGATCTAGAGGTGGAAGCCATTGTTTAATTTACTATAAAAATGAATCTACCTGTGGTTAGTGGATGAAAAATAAATATGGTGTTAAGATGAATTCAGAATCATGTATGGAAAAGATGGAGAGAAACAGCGAGAGATGGAGAGAAGTAAAAAAAGATGGTGGAGGAAGAGGGGAGGATACAGAGATAAGTAGAACAAGTGAGAAACTGCCTAGGGAGAAGTACATAGAGAAAGAAATAACATAAACGAACAGAGGGGGGGTATAAGCATGTTGTTATTCATAAATACCCCCAATTAAACCAAGGTATTCTGTATGCTACATCAGCTACACACTGCATGTAACGTTTGCATTTAGGTAAATAAAATGTGCTTATCCCTTTATGGACAGATGTTGCTAAAATATGACATTTGTCGTTATAATGCACCACTGCCGCATGGGTAGGTAACTCAAAGTTGCTGCACTGGTCCATCATGATGACCCCTCAGGGTTTGGGGGTATCTGAACCTCATAGGGTCAGCATGAAGATTCTATGCAGCCCTACCGAGTTACTCATCCGGGCTGCATTCCTACATCAAGATGACCAAGGGTATGATGCTCCTTAAAGTATTTAACAAACATGAACCATTTTTGAATGCCACTTTACAGCACTCAAATTCTGTTGTGACCTTTCCATGACATTGACATGACATTAAGGAATATGAAGCCAAAATGTTCCTTAAAAGCATCTAACATTTGATTAAATTCAAACATTCACTCAGTCACTCTTCCATACATTTCACACCTAAATACACCAGGTGCATTCTGGAGAATAATTCCTGCGGCATAGCTCACTGATGTGTCAGATGTGTGAGGGTTTATTAAACCAACATGGTGTATGCAGGGTTACTCAACCAGAAAGACGCAACAGCTGCAGCCTCCCAAACCTCAATAACTGGTGCTTAAACATTTAACCCTTTAAGGACAGCCTGTTGCTAAAAGATTACATATGTCTTTGTGTTGCACAAATGCAGCAGCGGTAAGTAACTAGCCGTTCCTGGATTGGTTCAGTATGCCCACCTTTGCTGAGTGTCTCAACCACAGAAGGGCAGCATTGTGCTTGGATGCAGCACTGTCGAGTTAGTTACCAGGGCTGCATTGCTTGATCATGACGACTAAGGACATAGCACAGTAAAGCACTATGCAGTTAACTATTAAACACAGCCAGATGAATTGAGAAAGTTCACATTGCAGTAGTGTATTTGCAGCACTCTTAATTCCCATACCCCAAGTACTGCTCAGACAGATGTCCATGGTGACTAAATTGGCAACGATTGATGTTAACACTATGATCAAATTGGCAACGGTTTTATGAAGCTCATTAGATGGATTGCTCAACACTCAATCAATGTGATGCCATATGCTGCCCTGTATCCTCTATTGCCCATAAATATGCATAGATGAAGATTCCGCATGTGACTCTTCACTTTTGAATATGCATATTTTTCAGAGTAAAATTGATGTTGTGTTTGGAGATGTGAATGAAATAATTCTGATTTTGAGGAAAACATATATCTATAACGTCCATGATAAAGAACACATTCTCACATCTTTCTTACATCAGTTTGCAATTTCAGTTACCCGATATGACAATGAGGGTAAATATGTTTCATATTTAAGCTATTTCACATGTTTATGTCAACTTATTCCATTAAATTACTCGATGATTATCAAGATATACCATTTTTTCAGACAATTTAGTGGCTGCCGTCTTGGACTTGAGCCATTCTTTCAAATGAAGAGGCTTGAAAAAGTGTGTATCATTACGTTTTTTGATCTTGAAGGCTTTATTTATCACTAAATGCACACAGTCGTGCATTCTTGTAGCCCTCAATTATTGAAAATATGATTGAATTGAAATTTTTTAGAAAGCATAATTTTTCAAAATATTGGTAAAGTTCTTGTTAAAATAAAACTTGATTCAATTGAAACCCTCTCCCAAACGAGGCTCTTTGGCGTAAAAACAGCTCACATGCGATCGGCTGGTTCTGCAGTTAGCAGCTCATCTTTGCAAACACTCAGTTTTTATTAATTAGAACTAATAATTCTTTCATCAAACAAAGCGCTTGCCATATTTCCCAGTAATTATGTTATAAATACATGATTATTAAGTGTCCTGCCTTTTGTTCTAGTGTAACAGTGTATGGCGTCATATAAAATACGGCACTGTACAGTACTGGTAAAGCCACCCCAAATAATAAATAGTTTTGTTTCTCCATACCACGGGCACCCCCAAAATTATGTTTTGTAGATTTCATTTTGATTTCTTTTGCCAATTTAATTGGAAAAAAATAATAATGATGGACAAACTTTAATATGAGCATATTTTATATCAAATAAAACCTTAGAGTGTTGCAAATGTGTCGGGGTAGAGAAAACATTCATATTCACAACTTGCAATAATCATTTATTTTTTAACTACTTAAATATGAATTTAGATCGACGAAAACATAGATTTCTTTATCTATTTAGCCCTCAGCAAAAAAAAAAAGAGAAACGTACCCTCCTCATATTTCGCATTGCTTCGTGATTAGAAACTAGGGTATTATTTGGAGTGACCTTACTCAGAGATATCGAGATATAGTGTAAACATGAACTGCCTAGGGAAGTCAGAGCCATTTCAGATATTGACATACAGATATGTGCCTTCTCAGAAATCGAAAGGCAATTGGATGGACCACAGTCTTAGGATTTCAGCTTAGTTTTTTTTTCTACTCTAATGATTCTTTTGCAAACGGTCTCCTATGTTTCATTGATTCCTTATTGTTCACCTTAATATGGACTTAATATGGACTCTTAGGTAGTCCACTAAGGGTGTTCAAAGAATTATCCTTCCTCCCTACTTTAATAACCTTCTGTTGCGCATAGTAACGGCATCTGTAATTCTTTAGATTCCTAGCAGGTTTTGTTTTACCTAGCATGCCCCATTAACTCAGTGTGCTGCGTTAAAGGAGGCTGCTGCCTTTCATATTGTGTCTGTGCCTACACATGCGCACTGCACATTGGTGAAGGTACCACACTGAACCCCCACTAGCACTGTTTTCTGGGAGGTCTTAGAACAACTGTTGTTCAAGTGGGGTACAGGCTCAACGTTTCTGTGGTTTTACAAGATTATAAAAAGACATATGGGGAGCTCTTGATTTGACCAAAGCAGACATCTCAAAATGTTGGAAATCTAACCTTAAAATACATTCTTTACTTCTGTAAAGCAACAGTGGATATTGTTATTCATGTAAACTAATATAGTAGTATATCCTGTAGAACCTCGCTCTACTACAGTTTGCTCTACTAATACAATTAATTAATAGAGTACAATACCATTATACAATAACCTCATGGTAAGCAAAAAAAAAGGATTTACCAGTACATTTTCTCATACTCATATCGTCTAGATCAGAGGTACATCTTACATTCCCGTGGGAAGAGTGTCTGCTAAAAGACTACGGTTGTGGCTGGCATAAACCTGATTTACGGCTCCAATATCCCAGCCCTTGATAAGCACAGCAATGTTCATTATGCCTGCATGAAGCTCCTCATTTATATCAATATAAAGGGTCTTGCAGGTGTATAGAAGCGAATGTAGTTTACAGTTTAGTATTCAACAGCATGTTCCATCAGTATTGGGAGGAAAATGAATGTGGCTATAACCATGATTAATGCCATGCCTCCCTAGCTCTACCCTATATATTGGTAGAGACTGAACACCTGCCATTATGGTGACATTCTGATATGCTGTTGCCACATCATTTCCTAGCTAACATACAAATGATGCGCCCAGGTCTCTCCATTCCCTTTACGGCCATCATGATGGTTGAAATGTCAATATGTATGCAACACATCTGAAACAGCTGAATGGAGGTACTGTACCATCATGTATGAGCACCTCGACACTTATCAATTTGGGCAACTCAAAAAAATAAAATGGTTTCTCATCACCGCGCGCATCACTAAAATCAGGTTTTGGGGGAACACTTTCTTGTTTTTTTTGCAAAATTGAAAAACCTCATCAAAATGGACTAATAATGCCAGCAATGCAGTGGTATAGAAATAATTTTCATCTCAAAGATCAATTAAATGTGGATTTTGGCCAAAGAAACCCCTATACATTTTGGAGTGCGAGGAAAAAAAAAAGCCTCCCTCGTCATATTTCTCAGACCTTGGTGATGAGAAACCACTTTTATTTTTGAGTGGCCTTTGAGGTATGATTACATCCAGTGCTTAGACAAGACAGGCGTTTATCCAAGATCTGTTTTTAGTGCTTACGAAATTCCACTAACCCTTAGCACTACTACAGTCCAGGGCTTTTTCAAAACCCAGTGCTTAAACATAACACACAGTAATTGATTTACCCAAGGCAAGGTAACAGCCTTTACTTATAGGAATTATAGACAGGGACATTTATGGCGGTGTGATGCGTCAAAGCACGTCTCACTTCCCCAACTTCCTTCCTCACAGAAAGTCACTTGGTTGTCTATGGTAAATGTGTATAGCAATCATTACATTTGCTGCACTGTTAGCTTTAATTTGATACCAAAATATGCTAATATTTGTCCGATTTTTCATGTTTTTCCATTAGAAATCTCTGAAAGGTGATTTTGGTGCTGGGCGTAGTGATGAGAAACAAGTATACAGTATGTCTCATCACAGTCAATCCATTGACCCAAATGGAGAAATGAAACCTGACACCCAGGGCGTCTGTGGTGACCAGTACACTAAGAAAAGGAGAGGTACAGGGGCCCAGCGTAGCTTACATAACAGGTTGATGAAAGAGATGGGCAAGATAGGCCACTGTCCCGAGCTAGACTGTATAGGGCAATTGGGACTGCTATAACAGGTGTTAAATGGTATGATGAATTACCTACACCCTGCCACAAACAACAACCATGGTCCTAAGTCCCTGCACAGTTAGACCCTCCTTATAGTTCTTTTAGCACCCGCCAGGTGCCACCAGTGGTGGTTAAGTGTTCTCCGGAGGATAAACCTGATTATTGATGACCTCCTCTGGTTTCTTTCTCGGGGGTTGAGTTGCATGGTCTTTGGAGAGGTGGCAGCTAAACTTTCAGCTCAACTTAGGCCAAATTTAAAAAAAGGTAAAACAGCAAAACAGGGCAAACACTAGAGAATTTGATTAAATTTGAAAATATGTTAAGTAATATTGGGTCAATTTGATTCAGGACTCAATGCCATTGTCGGAGAGTCAGCGCTAAAGTTTCTGAGTCAAATTATGGATACTTTTCAGGGCAAAATAATCATAAAAAAAATGATCCGACCCACCCTACCTAGATGTTAAACCATGTAACCTTAAACACTTTTTTTGGCCTTGTCACCTCTATGTTTATCACAGGAGGCGGCACATTGACGGTAAGTACTAGTGTTTACATGGAGTAAGGGGCTTTTCCGGGGGAGCACAGAGAAAAGTAAAGGTGTCAACTGTGTCTCCCACTTGACTCTGGTGAAACAGAGCGTCAAGATGCTAATGACCGCTTATAGAAAGGGCCAACTTGAGTTGACGCTGAACTATCTTCACATATGTTTGTGTGTCAGATATGCCCCTTGCTGTACCATATTATCAGATAGATAAGAGATACGAGATTCCTCTGGGGAATGAAATCTGCAAGTCCCCCTACCTAATATGTACTGTGCCGTGGTACCCTGTCCTGTACCAAGCCTATTTTGTCACCTGCGTTTGCATTGCATTGGGTTACACTCAGCATGCCAAAGGTATTCCTGTCCACATTTGAATTGGTCCAATAATATTCTGATACACATTGAGATAATCTATCTCTTTTTGGTAAGAAGGGATGCCACCGCTTGGGAAGGTTGTGGGTCCCTCTAAGGACCTAGGACATACTGCAGAGCCTCATATGTACTCTGAGCACACCCCCAACCTCCGCCACCTGTTTAGTGTTGTGGATACCTCAAGTCAACTCCGTCCTCCCACGCTCCTTCATTAGTTTACGGCTCTAGCTCACCCTCAGAAAAGTGAGAGTCATTGTCGCTAAAACTACCCTCACCTGAGAGTCAAGCAGTGCCTGACCCTCAGGTGAGGGTAGTTTTACCGACAATGACTCTCCCTTTTCTGTGTGTAATGGGTTAATCTGCTGGAGTGTTAGGAAGTGGTAATTTTTTAACAACAGGATGGGGGGTCGATGAATTTTCGCGCAAGCGGGTTGACATTTCTTAGGCTCCCCCACGGGAGGGGGTCTACACTTTTTTTGGTCCTCCCCCCCTTAATGAATTGAGCGCTGCTGACCCCTTTGAGCTATAGTAATGCGCTGACTTTTTTGCTAAAAAGGGGTGCAATTTTTTTGCCCCCCCCCTCAAGAGGGGTCCAAATTCTTTTACATAATCCTTGGTTTATTGAAGGTGGTTCCTCGCAATACTCTACCAGAAGCTACAGTCATTCTGGTTCAGTGTTAGACTAAACGGAGGCATTTCGTGCATACAAAACTCACCCAGGTACCTCAAAGCACTAAATTGTCCACAAGGGGTTATCACAATTTGGAGGGTATTTCTATGCATAATTATTTTGACCTCGATGATGAAGACCAAAGTGATGAAAATCTTACGACCAGGTGTTTCAACAGACAAAAAAGGCATGACGTTTCTATTCAGCGCTATTCGGGGCATTTATTTGCCAAGGTGATATAGGTCATGCAGCAAAATGTACTTTGAAAATGCTACCTTTGCTGCCTTGAAAGGACTAACTTCCTATAACAGACTGCTTTCAATCAGACTCCTTGTTCCTAATCACAACAGTCGCTCCATTCACACAGTTTAACAGTCTGTAATCATCCATTAATATTTGATTGTCAGTTCAATTTTAAGATGGTGCCGTTTTCTCAAATTTGCCTTGAAGCTTATCAAAACTTTAATCCTGGCATGGGTAATTATCATTCTTTATAACAAACCATTCCGTCATTGTCAAGACATGCTGGGGGCTAGTTTGTTTACTGAGATGATGAGTCCATTTACTATTCATAGAGAACGGAGACAGGAAACAAGCCTGGCGGATAACAACTGCACTAGGATGAGATGGGAGCTTACGGTGAGAATGTTGATGTTTAAAACAGTCTAATATCAATCATTGTTATCTTTTTTTTATCATGTCATTCCGAAAGCAGGACCCTTAAAGGGGTATTCTCACCACTCATACTTACCACATAGTAGACTAGAACAGTACTAGAATTGTAAGTGGGAAACGCTCGGTGAGAATGCCACTTTAAATCCCCCGGCCAGAGCCTGAGCAAACCTACACAGGTTTCAGTTTCAAGCATTGTTTAAAGCCACAGTTGACAAATACAGATACCTCTTCAGACTCAAAACAGTGAGCGTCACTGCCATCAAAAGCAGAGAGTGCTTTTGGCGACTGTGATTATCATTTTCCCCTGGTGTATAGACGGGCTATGACTACCTATGAGATGAAATATACATGTATGGTGCGGTTTAGATCTGACAGTAGATACATCACATAATTCAACAAGGGGGATTTAGATAAAGTGAACATACATATACAGAGCTGCATGCTAAAGTGAGTGAGTTAGTGGTTATTGCATAAGCAGTGGCTGGGCCATATTGCACGATGGCTGTAGGCCGAGTGCAATATGGCCCAAGCACCTCGAGTACAATAACCACTGACAAGGGCACTTTTAAGTGATGCTCTGTGTTTATTTCATGGTTTTCATGGTCATTTCATGGCTTTACAACCAATGAGGACACCAAACGCTGCTGTTTGTGTGTTGTTTTGACTTCCCTCGGGTCATGTGACACTCAAAAGCGTGAAATACAGCCACAGCGTGAAATACAGCCTAGGGTTATTTCACGCTCTCCTTGGGAATGGCCCTCCCATTGATTAAATCTTGACAGTCCGTATTCATCATGAAAAAAATAGACAAATGCCAACGTCCATTGATACCATCTCTGTTGTATTTCACGAGTGGGGGCTGGGGCCGTATCCCACGAAGCCACAGGCTGAACGGGATATGCCACAGCCCCCACGAGTGAAATACATTAGAAATGGTATCAATGTAGTTGGCATTTGTGTTTATTTTTAATTTGAAGCCATTTTATGAAGAAAAACAATCTTTTCCTAGCCCATTGAATACGGCCACATTGTATTTAATGGGAGACATTGAATACGGCCCTTTAGTGCTAAAGCATAGGAATTCTTGTATTTCCAAAAAATAAAATGGCAAACATTTACCATGTTTTTTTCTGAGTAAGATGGTCACACTTCTCTATTAGAGGTTTTCAACTGGCCATAAGACAACACACATATGTTCATCAGACACTCCAGAGTTGAATATCTTTATTTCTATTAGGCCAAAAAGAAAAAAAAGGTTTGTTTGAGGTCACCCCACCGACCGTATCAAAACAGGGCTGACTCTATGTTTTTAATGCAATTTTGAAGAAATTTATGTACTTTTACCCTTTTTGGTCAATTTTAGGGTCTTCGGAGAGGCTGGCTAGTATTTTCATGTTGAAAAAAAAAGAGTCTGACCTACCGACCCTACATTTTCTGCCTATGTTACCTGAAACAAACTGGGCTACTATCATTGCAGGAATAAATAAAGCTCTCTCCTCAGCATTCTGACACCCTGCAGGTCTCATCCATCTTTGTTCCTGCCAGAAGTATTCAATCACATCTGACTCAAGTGCCGGTGGAAATGCTTATTATTGACAACTGGGTAACCTATAGTTAACCTTGAATTGGTTTCAATTTTGGATCAGATTTCGGGGCACCGGAGTTCCATGTATTAGTTACAGAGCGTAATACTTGATACTTCAAAGGGGCATTCTCAGCACTCGCACTTAACCACATAGTAGACTAAAAAAGTACTAGAATTGTGAGTGGGATTCGCTTGGTGAGAATGTCACTTTAAGGATTGCAGTTATCATTATGACGCAACAATGTAGGCCAGAGTTACCATGACAACGGGCATAGCGGTAGGTTGGACCTGACATGTACAATCTTTCTTAAGCCAGTGTATCACTATGCCCTGTTCAAGAGTGTATCAACCAAATGAAGTTGATCTGATACGTTGATGCATCAAGGTATCAGGGCATCATTCATCAAAGCATATGGCTGTTTGATTAATACGATCCTATTTCTCACCTCAAAACACACTATCACTTTCATCCTTCAAACCCTCTTACCAAGTTTCCGCATGTCACATCCAAAAACTCAATTTGTTTGTGTAAATAAACGCAATTTAATTAATTCAAATCATGCCTATTCATCTGTGAAGGGTTAATTTTAATTGAACAAAGGCCAGCTCGGCCCAATTGTAAACAATCATCTCTGATTGGAAGCAGTAATCTTGTTTCCGTAATTACATTGGTGCTCCTCTTGTGCTGCAAGAGGCCCCAGATAGCTCTGTCATTAGCTCCTATGGTAGTGTATGCAAGTGCCTTATGTCAGTGTGTGATGATTTATTAGTCTATTGGAGCTCTTCCTTGCTAACAAAGCCCCTAGATGTTACACCATGAGTGCATGTTTGGGGTTTAGAAGTGTAACAGGTAACACTAGGTGGGCGCCTTTAGACTCAGTACTGAATCCCCTCTTCTGTGTATATGTAGAAGTTAACGGCTGTAACACAAAAAAGATAACAACCGACTCTGGATTAATAAACTATAATCCTGCCATGCACCCCCATCCTGATAATAGCTTTTCACAGTTATAGCTACACAGAGAAAAAAAAGTAAAATCAAGGGGACTCCCAAATGGGAGTCTGAACTCCATCATCTCCCCACATCTCTAAAGTGACTCCACATCATTAGGGATTCTTAGAATAGGAATCATTATAGAGTTACTATAGAGTCCTGCTAATGGTAGGGAGTCACTTTAAAGTGCTCTTTGATCAAGTCAGGAGTCACAGTGATTCCACATCTTTTTTCTGTGTATATTTTGTACATTGATCTTCGTCAGAGGGAGCGCTATTTTATTACAATAGCTTCTCCAATGTTTCTATCACCAATTGCCACCAGCTTCAACAACACCAATTAAGCATGCTGGGTCTGTATGCTACATTATAACTTATTTAGTTGTAGGGAGAGCGTCTGATGTAAGAAGCATACCAACCATGAGATGTGCCATCATTTACTAACCATTTAGATGGATATGAAATTCCCCGGATGAACACTTACGTTGGAGACTTCAATGGGTATGTTGGTATATCTAATGAGTATAGAGTATAGCTGCAGTCAAGCAGGCAAACATCTATGTATTATGCAGGCTTCATATCCGCTACGATACAATACCTAAAAGCACCCATTAGGAGGGTGTCTGATGGTTATCTGAAGGCTTTGCATCTTTAATAATGCTATATCGTCCACCATGATGCTGCGTTGTTGCATGGACAGCTTTAAGAACATCTCGTGACTCCTCAAAGGTAATTCGAGTATTCCACTGATCATCTTTCATTATTTGTGAGCTCAGTGGCTTACAGACCTTACTAAGGTCTCTTGATGGTAATATCTAAGTGGGCACGGACTACGTATCAGGCGCCTTTGAAACCCTGCAAATCCTCGGTCCTAATAAGCGCGTAATGATGCCTCTTATGCTGGGCTTTGCCTACTCGGGTATTCATCATGAATGGGGAAATCTGGACAAATGTGCTGCCATATAGCAGAATCAAACACAATTCAGGGCAAAAAAATATGAAGAATGTTCAAATCTGTATGAATGCATTCCTATCAAAAAACGTTCAAAGTAAGAGTTCCTTCACACTTTATCAAATATCTTATTTTCCACTGCTATGATTTATTCAATTTTAACAGAAAATAAGAGAATAACAAAATCTCACTTTGTTCTTCAGAAGGACCTAATGCACGGAATGTGTCCAAACAGGTCCGGCTTCCACCACACCAGCACCAAACCCCTCTTTTGGCAGCAATGGTTGTAATTCTGCAGGTCCTTGGCAGGTTTTATTTTACCCAGCATGCTCCATTAACTCAGGTTGAAAGGAGGCTTGGTGCACTATGGCTTGGTGCACTATGGCTCTACCCATGCAAAGGAGGTAATCTAGACTAGTTCCAGTTCTGACAGTCCGCTTTGGGACCAGTAACCAAACAGCGCTGTTATGGGTTACCTCGCCGTGTTCTGTAACCAATCAACCCAAGCTGGCCCCATTTCACACCATTTCAAATAGCGCTAATTAGAGAGTGCCGCTCCCAGCTGACCGTACAGTTACAGTTCCTAGGAGAGAGTCTTGCTAGGGATTGTACTTAACATTTTTTGCTTGGCTTTTGATTTGAAGTCTGGGAGATTATGTCATATTATATTATTGTCAAGGGAATTCCAAGCTCGGGCACATACTACTTGGGGTGAGCCTTCATATGCAGTACATTTCATAATATCATAATATAAAGCCTCTGCGGGTGTTTCAACATATGCATGAGCTTTTTCTATTGCAGTTAGAATAAAGCCTATATCGACTCTTCTAGTAGCAAAGCAATTGGCATTATGACTACCTTTGTACCCTCCTATTTATATTAATGAAACAAATGTCCATAATAATCTGCTACATTTGATATGACAAAGGAGTACAAATGAAATCTAGCAACCTCCTGACGTTTATTGAAATAGTCCTGCGTTCAGACAATTAAATTGTAATTTACATGGAATCTGAATCAAGGGGCGTGTATTTAAGAGCCAATAATTACAAGAAGCTTGATTAAGAGGAGAATATCGAGTGTCTCCTGTGCAGCTAAACATCCTATTATGGACATTAGATAGATAGGGCGGTCATCTCAGTTAGGCCAATAATTAAGAAATGTCAATATCCAAGAGTCTCCTTGTTTTAATCCATGACCAGACATAATTAGGCTGCACTTGATATTTTAGTGATCGTAATTAGTATTGTCAATGGGTGTACATAGTTTTGCACTACACTCAATCAATTTGCCTTTAACAAGTAGCCCATGTAATATTAGACGGATGTAAGAAGAAAGCAGGAGTGTGTAATTTTGGTCAGGATTGCACACAATCATGGAGTCCACTCTTTCCGTGCTAATCCATGTTAACTGATAACTCCCTGCGGTCACTAGCTCTGATTAAATTTCTCTCAAATTCAATATGGATATTGAGAAAATACATAGAAAAGGAATAGCGAGGTGAAAACCTATTGTTATCAACTGAAATCTGATTTGTCTTGCCCTTCTAACCCAGTCTCGATTCAAATTCATTATTTATTTTGATTAACTACCAGGTGGTCATATATATATATATATGTAAAAACAGGTGTGAACCTTAGTGGTGCTATTTTCACCAACAGAATTGGGCAACCTATAGTAGGGACTCCAGAAAAAATTGAGAATTTTTAAAAAGTCAATTTCTTATCTTCTGTTATATAGAACATAAGAAATATAATGCAAATCTTTTGGAATTTTCTTTCTATCTATCAAAGAACAAAGGCAATCATCAGATATGTGTCAACAAAATCCACCAAGTTCTCCCAGTATATCTTTTATATAATTTCTATCTAGATTTGGAGTCAATTTTAAAGGTGGTGGTGCCTATTTGTCTCAGGCTGGTGAGTAGGAAGGAGGTACGTAAGGGGTTTGGAGGGCATCTTGAGTACTGGCCAGGATGGGCCATGATTGACAGACCCTCTTAACACGACCAGCCAATACACTGCAAGTCACCTCAGTGGGTGTAAGTATAGAGTAAACAAATTGTCTTGATGACCCAATCATAAACACTTTAATGTTTTGGCCTAGGAACAGGTGAGAGCTTCCCCTGTTTGCTTTCATTCTTTAACAGCATATTGGAACATATTGGACAATATCACATACAAAGTAGCAACCGGTAGCATTCACAACTTCATAGGGTTTCACCTATTTCTTATATAGATAGCTGCACCCAAATACCAACCTGCTGTGTGCACTGTGCACAGGGGCGCACCTAGCGGATTCTTGGGTCCCTATCTATAGCAATATATTAAAGGTAGATGTCTCCATCCATCTAGTCAGCACCAAACTTCTGCTGGAGAGTAAAGGCTATGTTGGAGATTGAGGTGTGTAGAGACTACTCTGCCCCAGACTGAGAATGAGTTTTCCAATCCCAGTTCTGCACCTTTGTCTTCATAAACATGTGACCCCCCTGTAACCCCAATCCCTAGATGGGTTGTCGTAACCCTGACTAAAGGGAAGAACCCAGGGGTCAGTCCCTGTCAACATATATCTGTGTTACTAAGGTGGGTTCTCGTCCATAAGGGTATACTGGGGTGACCACTATGCACTGCGTTTACCCGGAAAAGTAAAGGAGTCCACTGTTCCCCCATGGCTCTGGTAAAATGGAGAGTCAAATAGCTGCTGAATCTGCTTATATGAAGGGTCAACTTGAGTTGACTATCTACTATCACTGTTAACTTGAGTGGACTCTCTATTAGGCCAAAAAAAAGGTGTGTTTCAGGTTACCCGACCCTACCTAGCATAACAGGGCCGACTCTAGAAATTTTTATCCAATTTTGAAAAAAAGAGTATATTTTAAGCAATTTTGGGGCTTTTTCAGAGTCAATTTGATGGTCCACGAGTCGATGCCAGTGTTGGCGAGTCAGCGCTGAAGTTTGCGAGTCAATTTTTAGGTACTTTTCATGCCATGGGATCAATCTGTCTTTCTATAACAATTTTGGGGCTATTTCAGAGTTAATTTGATAGTCAACGAGTCAGCGCTGAAGTTTGCGAGTCAGTTTTGGGGTACTTTTCAGGCCAAAGTAAGAAAAAAATAAAATAAAAAATCCGACCTACCCTACTTAGATTTTCAGACTATGTAACCTGAAACACACCCTTTTTTTGGCCTTATCAGTGTCAACCCAAGTTGACCGTTCAAAAAAAAAGAGTCAATAGCTATTTGACACTATCGTTACCAGAGCCATGTGGGAGACAAGGTTGACTCCTTCGGTTTTCTGTGTGTTGGTGCAGGCACTGATACATTGAATATATTTAAAGGAACACTTTAAGCTTATTTGATTCAATTAAATGCCATGTAATGCCAGTTAACTGCATCTCGGCCTTTCTGTGGCATTTACCTAGCATAACTTAACTAAAATTGTTTAAAGTGTTCATTAAATGCAAACATTATTCCCTTAGGATATCTAATGATATAATGTTGGCATTAAACATCTGCCCCCCTCTTGTCTATTTACTGATCAACTGTTTAATTTTATCCCTCACCGAGACAGTAAAATTATGTGGATTATAGTCCTTAAAAGCTATTCAGATACTATAACTACCGGTACACACCAACATTATATATATATATACACATATATATATATATATATGTATATATATATATATATATATATGTATATATAAATATATATACCGTATTCGACGTAATAAGCGCACACCCCCTAATAAGCGCACACCCCCTGTTTTGGGGCGATTTTTAAACTAGAAATAACCAGAAATATCTCAATTTTTTATCCCAATTGAACTCTTAACTACTAAAAGGTGTCCAGAATAATTTTTTAAGCGCACTGTGCGCTTATTACGTCGAATACGGTATATGTGCCTGAGTGTCAGACAGGAATGTCCTCTCAATGAGTCAAATATTTCTCTCATGACTGTCCTGCTCTACTTGCCCTAGTACTGCTTTGGTACCTCTATGCCTGAAGGTTTTGCCATTTGTCAGAAGGCCGTGTTCCTTTAAGGCGTCTTAGATTTACCTAAATGCCAACATCCATGCATTGAGGTTATACTGTTTTGGCCTGTATACATGTATAAGTGCCTGAGTGTCTTATTTATAAAGGCCATTGTCTGAACCATTTTATGTAAGGCTCAAGGACTAAAGGAGTAGCCACAGAAATCCCTTTCAGGTGGAGTAACCATGTACTTTTGAACAGTAAGGATTACATTTGTATTTCCCAGCCCTCCAAGGGGTCCACATTTTGGATCCCCAACTCTTGAGCAGTTCGGTTCCTTCTTTGTTCTAAGGGAGTGGTCATTTTTTAACAACAGGGGGGGGGGTCGGTGGATTTTCGCGCGAGTGGGTCGAAATTTTTTTGGTCCGCCCCACGGAAGGGGTCACAATTTTTTCGGTCACCCCCTAGGCAGGTTGAAAATGAGCGCGGCCGACCCATTTGAGCTATAGTAATGCGCGGGCTTTTTTGCTAAAAAAGGGGTGTAATTTTTTTGGTCCCCCCCTCAAGATGGGTCCAAATCTTTTTGGTCCCCCCACTTCAAGGGGTCCAAATTGTTTTGGTCCCCCCCCAAATCCACCAACCCCCCCCCCCCTGTTGTTAAAAATGACCACTCCCTAAGCACCCCAATCAACCATCCCCACCTGCACACAGAAAGGTAAAAGTGTCAACTCTGTTTACCAAGCGGCTCTGGTAAAATAAAGAGTCAATCTGTTAATGACTCTGCTTAGATGAAGGGTCAATTTGAGTTGACTCTTTATGATCAGTGTCAACTCAAATCAGAGTCAACTCAAGTGATTTGAGCAGATAGGAATGTCACCTCAATGAGTGCAACAATTCTCTCATAACTCTCCTGCTCTACTTGCCCTCGTACTGCTTTGGTACATCTATACCTCAAGGTTTTGCCATTTGTCAGAAGGCCGCTGGCTTCTTATGGTCAATATTTGGCCCTGTCCTCAAGAAGGGTAGGGCTGACTCTTAAGGTGGCTAGACCCTATTGCAAACAAGTTAACTGCGCAGATCAGTGCGCATAATTATGCATGCACATGTAGTAGTCTCAGAACACACCAGGGGGTGCCTTTGGTAATATTTTTATTTAGTTGATATATATTTTCATGTATTGTCAAAATTACCCTGCAAGACCTGACGGAGGCTTGAATCCAGGATCTCCTGCATGTGAGTCTAACGTTTTACCCCTACTTTACTGGGGCTCTGGTACATGTAGTAGGCATGCTGAAACCTATACCTGTACCACATCAAGACGGTGTGCTCCATTTATATATTTTTTATTTCAAACACCAAAAACCTTTAAAATATGCAGGGGACCATATGTTCAAAATATTGTTTCTGGGTGTAAAAGATTACAAACTATATCCTGGGAGAACTCTAGGGAAAGTTAATTACTTTAAGATGCTATTCCATACACATATGTACTATCACAATATGACCCTATTACAGATCACTCCAAACTCAAAGCCAGATATCTCCGAAAATACTTCGGGACCCCCCTATTTTCTTTACACCATTTGAGACTACTTATAATATGGGCCTCATGGCGAAAATCCTGACAAAATCTAATTACTTCTACACTATGGGGACTACCCACCTTAACCTGTACAAGGGGCATGACCTGCCACCATAAGGTTGTCTTCATTACTCAGTTGGCCGGAAGATCGAAGATCAGCGTAGTTGTCCGGCTTGAACATTTGATGGCCCTTAGATATTATGTGTATGATATATTTATATATCATTTACTGACCTTAGATTTACATACTATCAGGCACCTAAGTGACGTTATAAACACAGTGGCATCAACACTTGAATGCAAACAAAATGAGTCTGTTGGTACGTACCAAAGTAATTTGTAATAAACTGACCATAAGGAAAAAAAGTCAGCTGATGAAAAATAATAAAAGTGTTTAATCATATGCATCAGACGATTACAAAGGGGATTGTTTCTTGCTATAGGAGGCAGATAGGATCTTGATCATCGGTCCATGCTAGAATTTGAGATTGTTATGGTGAGGCAATCCAATATGGCCGTCCCTGGGAACTCATCTATGCGGTACAGTGAAGGGCCGGTAGCTTCACTGTCACTCACATCATCATGTCAAATGTTACCCCTGCCTAATCCTGTTCACACTGATACATAATCTGATAAAACAAGGATGACAAGACACCAATTTGCGCCAATATCCACTAATTCTAGCACCATGCAAACCTCCATTAACCTCGCTTTGAATATATCCTAAAATATCCTGGTGCCTCCTCATTAGGCCACTCAAAAAAAAAAGTGGTTTCTCATCACACATGTCTGAGAAATCTGACGAGGGAGGCTTTTTTTTTTTTTTTTTTTTTACTCGCAGGCCTAAAATGTATAGGACAATTTACTGGGTTTTTTTGCCAAAATTCACATTTTATTAGTTCAGAATTAATCGATCTTTAGAAGTGGTTATTTGTAAGTTATTTCTATACCATCGCATTGCTGGCATTATTAAGCTTTAGTTTGATTCCAAATATGACCAATTTTATCAATTTTGATGAGGTTTTTCATCAAAATTTGGCAAAAAAAAGAAGTTTTCCCCAAAACCTGATTTTTATGATGCGCGTGGTGATGAGAATCCATTTTATTTTTTTGAGTGGCCTTAATGAGTAGACCACTTAGCCGTAGCATGGCTTTTATAATTGCACTATAAGTTGGATCTGAAGACTTTTTACACTGTGTAAAATAGTGAATATAATTAGAAAGTCTCATACCTCTATAGAGTGAAGGAACTCCTGATGACCGAGTGCCATATACTTTTCAATGACTTTTAATTTGCTGCTGCAGTTACTCGATACTTCAACAATATTCAATTTGTCAGTACCCTACCACATACATCCAGCTACACCTGTTAGAAAGGAGGCTGGTAAATATTGAATAGAATAGTGGTTAAGTGAGAGGGAAAAGAATCTTCTTTGCACCCCAGAACGGATCCTTCACATCCCTTACTTTGATCTAGATAGAAAACCAGATTGAACCCAGGGTTGAAGAGGCTTAGGCTCCAACGTTGATTCAGAAAATAAAACCCATCATAGACGGCCAAAGCGAGATATTTAGGGCGGTCATTGAGTGGTATGAATCAATAATTTTGCAATTTGTCCGTGGCCGATGGCGCATCACCTCATCATGTCCAATCATGGGACGACAGACGCTACATCAAGGCTACACTATAAAAGTACTTTGAATAGTCATGGGTCAGTCCCTGTCAACATATATCTGTGTTACTAAGGTGGGTTCTCGTCCATAAGGGTATACTGGGGTGACCACTATGCACTGCGTTTACCCGGAAAAGTAAAGGAGTCCACTGTTCCCCCATGGCTCTGGTAAAATGGAGAGTCAAATAGCTGCTGAATCTGCTTATATGAAGGGTCAACTTGAGTTGACTATCTACTATCACTGTTAACTTGAGTGGACTCTCTATTAGGCCAAAAAAAAGGTGTGTTTCAGGTTACCCGACCCTACCTAGCATAACAGGGCCGACTCTAGAAATTTTTATCCAATTTTGAAAAAAAGAGTATATTTTAAGCAATTTTGGGGCTTTTTCAGAGTCAATTTGATGGTCCACGAGTCGATGCCAGTGTTGGCGAGTCAGCGCTGAAGTTTGCGAGTCAATTTTTAGGTACTTTTCATGCCATGGGATCAATCTGTCTTTCTATAACAATTTTGGGGCTATTTCAGAGTTAATTTGATAGTCAACGAGTCAGCGCTGAAGTTTGCGAGTCAGTTTTGGGGTACTTTTCAGGCCAAAGTAAGAAAAAAATAAAATAAAAAATCCGACCTACCCTACTTAGATTTTCAGACTATGTAACCTGAAACACACCCTTTTTTTGGCCTTATCAGTGTCAACCCAAGTTGACCGTTCAAAAAAAAAGAGTCAATAGCTATTTGACACTATCGTTACCAGAGCCATGTGGGAGACAAGGTTGACTCCTTCGGTTTTCTGTGTGTTGGTGCAGGCACTGATACATTGAATATATTTAAAGGAACACTTTAAGCTTATTTGATTCAATTAAATGCCATGTAATGCCAGTTAACTGCATCTCGGCCTTTCTGTGGCATTTACCTAGCATAACTTAACTAAAATTGTTTAAAGTGTTCATTAAATGCAAACATTATTCCCTTAGGATATCTAATGATATAATGTTGGCATTAAACATCTGCCCCCCTCTTGTCTATTTACTGATCAACTGTTTAATTTTATCCCTCACCGAGACAGTAAAATTATGTGGATTATAGTCCTTAAAAGCTATTCAGATACTATAACTACCGGTACACACCAACATTATATATATATATACACATATATATATATATATATGTATATATATATATATATATATATGTATATATAAATATATATACCGTATTCGACGTAATAAGCGCACACCCCCTAATAAGCGCACACCCCCTGTTTTGGGGCGATTTTTAAACTAGAAATAACCAGAAATATCTCAATTTTTTATCCCAATTGAACTCTTAACTACTAAAAGGTGTCCAGAATAATTTTTTAAGCGCACTGTGCGCTTATTACGTCGAATACGGTATATGTGCCTGAGTGTCAGACAGGAATGTCCTCTCAATGAGTCAAATATTTCTCTCATGACTGTCCTGCTCTACTTGCCCTAGTACTGCTTTGGTACCTCTATGCCTGAAGGTTTTGCCATTTGTCAGAAGGCCGTGTTCCTTTAAGGCGTCTTAGATTTACCTAAATGCCAACATCCATGCATTGAGGTTATACTGTTTTGGCCTGTATACATGTATAAGTGCCTGAGTGTCTTATTTATAAAGGCCATTGTCTGAACCATTTTATGTAAGGCTCAAGGACTAAAGGAGTAGCCACAGAAATCCCTTTCAGGTGGAGTAACCATGTACTTTTGAACAGTAAGGATTACATTTGTATTTCCCAGCCCTCCAAGGGGTCCACATTTTGGATCCCCAACTCTTGAGCAGTTCGGTTCCTTCTTTGTTCTAAGGGAGTGGTCATTTTTTAACAACAGGGGGGGGGTCGGTGGATTTTCGCGCGAGTGGGTCGAAATTTTTTTGGTCCGCCCCACGGAAGGGGTCACAATTTTTTCGGTCACCCCCTAGGCAGGTTGAAAATGAGCGCGGCCGACCCATTTGAGCTATAGTAATGCGCGGGCTTTTTTGCTAAAAAAGGGGTGTAATTTTTTTGGTCCCCCCCTCAAGATGGGTCCAAATCTTTTTGGTCCCCCCACTTCAAGGGGTCCAAATTGTTTTGGTCCCCCCCCAAATCCACCAACCCCCCCCCCCCCTGTTGTTAAAAATGACCACTCCCTAAGCACCCCAATCAACCATCCCCACCTGCACACAGAAAGGTAAAAGTGTCAACTCTGTTTACCAAGCGGCTCTGGTAAAATAAAGAGTCAATCTGTTAATGACTCTGCTTAGATGAAGGGTCAATTTGAGTTGACTCTTTATGATCAGTGTCAACTCAAATCAGAGTCAACTCAAGTGATTTGAGCAGATAGGAATGTCACCTCAATGAGTGCAACAATTCTCTCATAACTCTCCTGCTCTACTTGCCCTCGTACTGCTTTGGTACATCTATACCTCAAGGTTTTGCCATTTGTCAGAAGGCCGCTGGCTTCTTATGGTCAATATTTGGCCCTGTCCTCAAGAAGGGTAGGGCTGACTCTTAAGGTGGCTAGACCCTATTGCAAACAAGTTAACTGCGCAGATCAGTGCGCATAATTATGCATGCACATGTAGTAGTCTCAGAACACACCAGGGGGTGCCTTTGGTAATATTTTTATTTAGTTGATATATATTTTCATGTATTGTCAAAATTACCCTGCAAGACCTGACGGAGGCTTGAATCCAGGATCTCCTGCATGTGAGTCTAACGTTTTACCCCTACTTTACTGGGGCTCTGGTACATGTAGTAGGCATGCTGAAACCTATACCTGTACCACATCAAGACGGTGTGCTCCATTTATATATTTTTTATTTCAAACACCAAAAACCTTTAAAATATGCAGGGGACCATATGTTCAAAATATTGTTTCTGGGTGTAAAAGATTACAAACTATATCCTGGGAGAACTCTAGGGAAAGTTAATTACTTTAAGATGCTATTCCATACACATATGTACTATCACAATATGACCCTATTACAGATCACTCCAAACTCAAAGCCAGATATCTCCGAAAATACTTCGGGACCCCCCTATTTTCTTTACACCATTTGAGACTACTTATAATATGGGCCTCATGGCGAAAATCCTGACAAAATCTAATTACTTCTACACTATGGGGACTACCCACCTTAACCTGTACAAGGGGCATGACCTGCCACCATAAGGTTGTCTTCATTACTCAGTTGGCCGGAAGATCGAAGATCAGCGTAGTTGTCCGGCTTGAACATTTGATGGCCCTTAGATATTATGTGTATGATATATTTATATATCATTTACTGACCTTAGATTTACATACTATCAGGCACCTAAGTGACGTTATAAACACAGTGGCATCAACACTTGAATGCAAACAAAATGAGTCTGTTGGTACGTACCAAAGTAATTTGTAATAAACTGACCATAAGGAAAAAAAGTCAGCTGATGAAAAATAATAAAAGTGTTTAATCATATGCATCAGACGATTACAAAGGGGATTGTTTCTTGCTATAGGAGGCAGATAGGATCTTGATCATCGGTCCATGCTAGAATTTGAGATTGTTATGGTGAGGCAATCCAATATGGCCGTCCCTGGGAACTCATCTATGCGGTACAGTGAAGGGCCGGTAGCTTCACTGTCACTCACATCATCATGTCAAATGTTACCCCTGCCTAATCCTGTTCACACTGATACATAATCTGATAAAACAAGGATGACAAGACACCAATTTGCGCCAATATCCACTAATTCTAGCACCATGCAAACCTCCATTAACCTCGCTTTGAATATATCCTAAAATATCCTGGTGCCTCCTCATTAGGCCACTCAAAAAAAAAAGTGGTTTCTCATCACACATGTCTGAGAAATCTGACGAGGGAGGCTTTTTTTTTTTTTTTTTTTTTACTCGCAGGCCTAAAATGTATAGGACAATTTACTGGGTTTTTTTGCCAAAATTCACATTTTATTAGTTCAGAATTAATCGATCTTTAGAAGTGGTTATTTGTAAGTTATTTCTATACCATCGCATTGCTGGCATTATTAAGCTTTAGTTTGATTCCAAATATGACCAATTTTATCAATTTTGATGAGGTTTTTCATCAAAATTTGGCAAAAAAAAGAAGTTTTCCCCAAAACCTGATTTTTATGATGCGCGTGGTGATGAGAATCCATTTTATTTTTTTGAGTGGCCTTAATGAGTAGACCACTTAGCCGTAGCATGGCTTTTATAATTGCACTATAAGTTGGATCTGAAGACTTTTTACACTGTGTAAAATAGTGAATATAATTAGAAAGTCTCATACCTCTATAGAGTGAAGGAACTCCTGATGACCGAGTGCCATATACTTTTCAATGACTTTTAATTTGCTGCTGCAGTTACTCGATACTTCAACAATATTCAATTTGTCAGTACCCTACCACATACATCCAGCTACACCTGTTAGAAAGGAGGCTGGTAAATATTGAATAGAATAGTGGTTAAGTGAGAGGGAAAAGAATCTTCTTTGCACCCCAGAACGGATCCTTCACATCCCTTACTTTGATCTAGATAGAAAACCAGATTGAACCCAGGGTTGAAGAGGCTTAGGCTCCAACGTTGATTCAGAAAATAAAACCCATCATAGACGGCCAAAGCGAGATATTTAGGGCGGTCATTGAGTGGTATGAATCAATAATTTTGCAATTTGTCCGTGGCCGATGGCGCATCACCTCATCATGTCCAATCATGGGACGACAGACGCTACATCAAGGCTACACTATAAAAGTACTTTGAATAGTCATGTCTGAGGATAATCACAGATAAATGTGCTCTGAAGTGTCGGTGGGCTTAGCCATCTTAGTAATAGCCTGCAATACCGACGGCCACTAGCGTTGTGGGTATCTATAGACCGGAGATGTCCAGAAAGCTTTGGGAACTTTGGTCCAAAGGTGAGTTTACTTTGCTTCGCATTTCCTTAGGTTTAATATGCAACATACAGACTCATAAATTAATGAGTAACATCTCATACATTTTAACTATAATTGACTAATAAATTGAATTGTGGGTGTTATTTCATTTCCACACATTGAGGCACTTTGATGGAGGTTATCTTTATAGAGGCAAACAATCTACAGCCTCTTGGACCCCCTGTTGATTGGTCTAGACATGACTATAATTACTAATTTGTGCATTTCACCTTAGCCAATTAAGGCCCCATGTAGCACGAGCTGACCACTTATAGCCTTTTTGATTGGGTGTAGAAATCTATGTGATTGGTTGACACAAAGACAATCAATAGAAAACTGACCCTTCTGTCCGTAACTCTCAGACAGCCCCGGCTCCATCTGAGAGTTACAGCCGTAACTAAGCCATCTTGGCTCCCAATACCAGCCCTGGACATTGATAAGTTATCTGGGCATATCATGACAAGATCAAAGAGTGTGTGTTCATGTCATAGGGTAGATTCACTGGAGTCGGACACATACCTTTAGACAGACACTTGATGTTGGGGTCATTAAAGCATTGTTAGTCCATTATTTGTGAGTTCCAGTGTTATTTTTTCTAGAAAACAAACATTAGATGTAGTGTTGTACATAAATAACTTCAAATTTCACTGTCCGTCTCAGGGTATGTGTCCGAGTCAGAGTGAATCTACCCTAATAGCTGTCGTGCCGCAATCAGGAGAAGATGGGTGCTGTTATCTATTGATCCTTCATCATACCATTCTGCCACACGATATCCATGCGCCCTGTGACACAACACATCTTTGAGGCAATCTTACACCGGCACATACATAGGAATAGGTGACAGGTATATGGATACCCTTTTGATATCAATATTTCAGAAAAGCTTGTTGGTTTATTTCAGAACCTTCCTTCATAGCTTCAAGTCAAGTAACGCTAGTTTACCATACTGTGAAAGTACTTCATTTCGCTGGGTACATATTTTTCGCGGAAATGGAAAGTCCGCGAAATTTTTATATGCTTAAGTATGGAATAAATCTCCGCGAATTTGCCAATTTCCACTCATCCACGAAAATTTAGACCGTGAAAATAAGTACTTTCACAGTAGGTAATATCATATATCTTGATATTCCATTACCTTTATTATTTTTTATGAGTGCCTATTTTGTACAGAATTCTTCAGATGTCTCATGGTATGGTTTACAAACGTTATTTTCTGCATTCCTTTTAGTGCAAGAACATGACATTTAAGCAATGTATATACTAAATACTTCGTTAGGCAAGTTTGATGGTGATTTACATCCTAATGATGCTGAAGTTGAATTTGCTATCATGAATTTAAGTCAACAAGAAAGATCAAAGTGTTGGCGCTGGGGCTGCTTAGTCCCTCACTTTGATGAATTAGACACACATTTTAACTTCCTAAATGGTGACTTCAATCAATTATGATCCCTGTTTCTAATCCCCAAAGGCACCTTAAGGATGGCCTCTAATCAGTTTTAGAAGTCTTAAATATTCCATTAATGATAATGATAATTGTCAGTTCAAATCTAAACTTTTTACATTTTCTCACATCTTCCTTAAAGCTAAGAGAAGAAAACACAATTTTCATCCTGGCATGAGTAATCCTCCCATTTCATAGCAGACTAATCTGTCATTGTTAAGGCATGCTTGGAGGTCAATTTGTTGTTGAGATAAGTCTATTTAATATTCATAGGGGAAGGAGAAGGGAAACAAGCTTGACAGATTAGATGGTGAGTGGGTAAGGGATGGGACTGGTGTCGTGATGAGAATATGGATCTTTAAAATGGTTTAATATCAAGCACTGTGATCTATGTCATTTTCCTCCTGACATTTCACAAATGGGCTCTACATTCCGCCGTCCTTGAAATAGGCATTCAAAGAACCAGAGCCCACTCTTCCAAGCCCAGCTTCCAAGACTCAATCCAAAAGTTTGACTCCCAGTCCCTCTTGAAGTGCTGGTGGAAATGTTTGTAACTACCATGAGCACAGCTAACATTTATTCTTAAATTTGCTGAACCGGGTTCATAGTTAAAAGAGTTTGAAATTCTTTGTTGGTAATTCCAGCACCTATTCATCTCTTAAATAAGCTAACCCAATGTGTTCTTTCAATGACTATAACAGCATATAATATCTTGACACATTGCATAATACAGCAGTCAAAAGTATGCAATACGTAGTGACCTTCACATTTGCAGTTTGCATCTACTTAAAGATTTCAGACATTTGCTGACAACAATGTCAGTCAAAATTCATAAAAATATTGACTAGGTAAAGAATGGGTTCAGTTGGGCATCGACCCTATGAGCTTGGCTTTATGCATGGTTGCATTGTAGTGACAAAAGAGCACCCTGTTAGGCTAGATAGACTCAAAACTGCGAGATAGCCTCAAGATACTATAGTTTTGTTAGTATCTCGCAACCCTCAGGCTAGATAGCCTCAAAATTACGAGATAGTCTCAAAATCCTGACAGATAGTCTCAAAACTGCGAGATAGTCTCAAAACACTATAGTTTTATGAGTATCACGCAACCATCAGGCTAGATAGTCTCAAAATCATGCAATTTTGAGACTATCTAGCCTGAGGGTTGCAAGATATTATTTTGAGACTATCTTGCAATTTTGAGACTATCTCACCTAACACACCCTGCCACTAAAGGTGTCATTAATAGCCTTCACTCAATCTCACCTTATGTAATGTACCATCACCAGCACGCTTCAAACCCTCTCAACCATGCTTCTTGATGTCATGTCCTTCAAATCAATTTTGATGATGTAAATAAACTAAATTTAATGATTTCAAATCATGCCTGCTCATTTGTGAAGGGTTAATTGTAATGGAGCAAAGGCCAGCTCTGGTCAATTATAAACAATCATCTCTGATTGGAAGCAGTAATCTTGTTTCCATAATTAGGGGCTACAGACAGCTCCACTGCAATTAGCTAGCGCTCTTGTGTTATTGGGTGCATAAAGTGTCTGTCAGACTCTGATGATTAATTGGTCTATGACAGCTCCTCTTCGCCTTTTGATAGACACCACCACTAGAACATAACATTTCTTTAAAGAGATATTTTTCAATTACTAGATTCCAGTAAAATTATGTAGAAGCTGGCAGGTTGTTATCTTAAAAGATAACAACCTATATTGCGTCATAAAACATATAGTACCAACCGGCATTAATGGACATCAAAAGTATATACACCTCTTGGAAATTATATATATATATATATATATATATATATATATATATATATATATATATATATATATATATAAATTTATATATATATGTAATCTTTTCATGCAATAACATTGCGAAGACTACTACTCACTGCTTCTACATGGATTTTCCCAATGGGAGTGATCAATTATTCAATGTCACTATCTACCATTACAACAATGTCCATTACATATTCTGAGTCTGTATCCTATGCTATTACTTATTTAGTTGTGGGGAGAGCATCTAAACACTGTAAGAATCATACAGCCATAGCGATATTCTATCATTCACTATCCGACACCTCAAAGGAACTGAACCATTCAAATGACTATGAAATTGCCCAGGCTAAGGCTTGCTATAAGGGGTTTCAATTGGACTGCTATTATAGACGATATTAAATAGCTCCAGAAAGCATACTCGCTACAATGTAATATATATAAAAGCATCAATTACGTGAACTCTATCTGAATGCTTTCTATATTTAAGTAGGCTATATCATCCTACAAAATTCTTGCAGACTGCGTTGCCTGACTGAGATTCTGGACTTCAGAGTTGATCTAATGCTTGGAATATGTTTTTGTAGGTCCCAATTCCATCCAACCAACACCATTCGCAAGTTTCTTAACCAGGCAGTGCATAATACAGATACCAATGAAGCAAAATGGCAAACATGAAAAGCTTTAACCCATCAAGGATGCCAAGCTGCTATCCAGCACCATATGTTGTCATAATGCACCAATGCAGACCCGGGGAATAACTTGCCCCAGCTCTATGGTAACTTGCCAATTGGTCAGGAGCATATGTAGCAAAGAGAGTGGGCATAATGCATTCCAACCCCTGTCAAAGCGACCTGCATTCTTGCCATATGAAGACAAATAAATAGCACGTTAAAATACAACGTTGTCCAGGGGAAACCAGGTAATTTCTCTGTCTTCATATCTAGTAGAAAATGTGTTACCTTGTTAGCCTTTCTGTGAAGTGGAATCTGATATATTGATCGTAAACGAGCAAATGCAATACCTGTTATTCTTGCTATTGGAGCTTCCCATTCATCCTCATTAGAATGATCTCATTTGTATTCAAATACCTATGTAACTCACTGGCAGTTTCTGAAACGCATATCAAGCCCTGAATTGTAGCAAACTAATGCATTATGTCTGCCAATGCAGCTTCACATTTATATCAATAGGATAAAGGTATATGCCAATATGTCTCATCTGATTTTATTCAAATGAATATTTATACAATTGCGATCTAGAAAGGTTCTGGCCATAATCAAAAGGAACAGTGGCACACATTGGAATTTTAATTCACTTTGAATCTGAATTATAGAGTGTGAGGCCAATAATCACAAGGGGCTCTGACAGTTCAAATACCAACTAGAGAATAAAGGTATGTGTGGCTGAGCATACCATTGTATACATCAAATAGACAGCTGGATTATCTCAGCCATAAATAAGTCTTATAAATCCTCATTGGTGGGGGAGTAGAACGAGTGAGGCTAGCTGTTGTTTGGCATTATGGTTTATTCACGTGTGAGTGGATCACCTATTGACAACACAAGTCAAACCTGAGAGTGATAACGATAAACAAGATAATCAAAAATGAAATAAAGAAAAAAAAAATGTCGCAGGAGTTTCTTTGGTAATTCCTAGAATGCGGGGCAGTGTGTCCGTGCAGGGCCGCTGCCTGAGGCTCAATGCCAGGTAGTGGCAGGTGAGAGAGCCCAGTCCAGTCCTGACCAATCAGATCGATGTATTCTGGCACCTGGGGAGCATGACCCCTACTGACCCCTATTAGTCCTGGAGGGGTAGACTTGGTTAGTCCCTGTGGTCATTCTGATTTATAACAAAATAATATATGCGTACATTATTTCCCCCATTAATCAGTCAATATATAAATGAGTCTCTTTGATTCAATCTGCAGCATAATACTATTAGAGTGCTAAGAATCGGACAGTAGATGTGTAATAGTAGCAGTGATTAGAGTGGTATTCATATTTTTACATTACATTGTGGTGTTTTGGATATTAAGTTTCTGCAGACAGAAGATCTGTACAGACAACATCACTCTGAATGGATTGAGAATACAACTTACATACAATTTATAATGTATTTGTACTCAAACAACAACTATCCTCAGTCAGTACTACATCAGACATGACATCCTTAGTATATTAAGTATAATGTTGAAATTTGTAATCACAAATGGGAAACATATCTAAAGATATTGTTATTTCACTTTTTGAACTATGGTAACTGGTAATTGTCCAGACAGATCTATTCAGAATTAATTTAAATTTGAAATCAATCTGTCGGTTCTAAATAATCATGTTAGGTCTTCAGTCATCGAGTGTACACAGGAAAAATTTCAGAGGATCGTCTTCCTGACTGAGAACTGTATTATGTGATTTGAATACACTTGTCTTCTAAATGAGTCCAATAATTTTCTGATGATGATTAAACTTCTGTCATACATGTGCCCCTAGGTGTAGCCATCTGTCAGAAATTATCAGGCTGTCTATGATCAATGTGTGACCCCAGCCCCAATATGGACAGTATTAGCCCCGGGCCTCACTGATGGGTACAAGGGATATATCCTATTATCATATATCTCTATTACTAAGGTTAAGTAGTGACCAGAATAGCCTACATAGTAGGAATAATCAAGCTCATATATTTCATAAATCTAGGCAAATCATTCATACATATTTGCCCTCAGGATATCATCCAGTGAGAAAGACATGAACGCTGAAGGCAGCTATTTTCTCATACAGAAAAACTGCAAAGTAAGTTGACTACAATCCCTGTGGAGAACCGAATAGCTTAGTATGAAAGGGGTTACTGTATATATCAAAACTCTGTCCAAAGGCTGATCTGCCAGATGAGTCTTCTTATATATACGAGGTCAGAGTCTGTATATAGGTGAATTACTCCTATCCAAGTACAAATCTCCACTTATCACAATAGATGATTAAAGGACATTCCTACCTCCTTGCTGAGTATAATGGACATTGTAGGATTTGAAGATTTTTCAAAGTTTGTGTAATTTTTTTCAGACTCAAGGCCAAAACATACAATTGAACTAGGCTGCTTTATGCCTCAAATGATGTCTTTTGTAGAAGGCACCTTGCACTGATACTATTAGATTATTCAATGGCCATGTAATAAATACTCAGAAACTCTTAAATATCAAAAGTAGTTATAATAATTACAAGCCAGAACCGAACACAAGTGTTTGGTTCTGGCTTGATCTCTCCATATAATCTTTAGATTATGATGATCAACTGAAATTAAAGGCATCCACGGTAGTGGGGTATGACAAATAAGTTAGGGCAGTTGGTCAGATATTGTGCCAGTTGCTCTAATACTAGGCATAGAATGTTTGGAATTTCTGTTGTAACAGAACATGACAATAGTTCCAATAGAATCCCCAGGGCTTGTATGCTGGGGGTAGGTATGGTCAAATACCTTCTATTCCCACCTATTGTGCCGGTTGCTAGGCATGGACTGTTTGGAATTGCTGTTGCTAGGTAACAGAGTGGTCATAGCAACATGACAATAGTTCCATTAGAATCCCCAGGGCTTGTATGCTGGGGGTAGGTATGGTCAAATACCTTCTATTCCCACCTATTGTGCCGGTTGCTAGGCATGGACTGTTTGGAATTGCTGTTGCTAGGTAACAGAGTGGTCATAGCAACATGACAATAGTTCCATTAGAATCCCCAGGGCTTGTATACTGGGGGTAGGTATGGTCAAATACCTTCTATTCCCATTTATTGTGCCGGTAGCTAGGCATGGAATGTTTGGAATTGCTGTTGCTAGGTAACAGAGTGGTCCTAGCAACATGACAATAGTTCCAATAGAATCCCCAGGGCTTGTATACTGGGGGTAGGTATGGTCAAATACTTTCTGTTCCCAATGTTTGTGCCCTATTAGGGCAATTGTACTTTTGGGTGATTGACAGGCATGACCTCAGGTCATCTGCTGAACTGGGGTCACACCTGTCAATCATCTTAAGATTTTGATGAAATTTTCATCACATCAATGATTGTAATAGGTGCCCTACACTAGTATTTGAGGATTCAACATAAATGTAAAGTAACATATAGGTAGAAATTTATATTTTCTAGCTCTGTGCGAAAGGGGCAATGCCATTTCAAGAACATGAGTTGCATAAAATCACTAAAACCTTTTTTGCATGATATCTATAAACACTTGTTTTAATTACAAAGTTCCTATTTCTCTATCGAATAAACTAAAAAGTCCTTGGTGTGTGGATGTGGCGTTTTTTCCTCCCACGCCAAATCGACATAATTGGGAATTTTCTGGAAATGAGAATTGCTCTGCCGGTAAAATTTATTAGTATGACTTTCCGATGACTTTCAATCTGCTGCTCCCATTAATGGATACTCTACCAACATGACATGGCAACTTCCTTAAGCTGTCAGTCCCGACCACTTACAGCTAACCTCACCAGTGGACAGTCTAAGTAGTTGGCACGTGACGAGTTATCCGAGTGCCATGTCCATGTCAGCAATCTGTGCTCTTCACCAATCTTTAATCCCCCCTTACCTTATTTTAAATCAGGAAACTTGCTGACTGCACACGTTTAGGATCTTTGATCTTGTATAGTCAGCACTTTCAATTTGTCACTGGTGACCCAGGTCCATTGCCACAGGGTGACTCTGACATTTAACATGATACCTACCATCTTCACAATCACAATATCACTTTTATGGAACCAGAACTTCTGACACACTTAGCAACACACTTTTCTGCAGCCACATTTAACACACAATTTGGTGTAACACAATACACACTCGTTGCCAAATGTGCATTTATCTCACAAGTGTGTTGCAAATGTGTGTGTGCGTGTCCTTATGCATCTTCCCGCCACACACAGTTATTAAAGTGTGGCAGTGTCTATTACAGTCTATGCCCACAAATTACTGTCATTATATTTCTAGGTGATCACCTTCAGCACCACCTAGCTCAACAGTCTAGAGAGAAAATAATTAGTTCCCTGCAGGGATAAACACTATGCTCATGTTGAGGGAATGGGGTTGGGGGTCTCTTCAACAAAAGATGAGGCCAGTGAGAACAAGACACCAATCTAGGCAATATCACTAGGTTTCTGCCCCGTGCCAACCTATTCTAGCCTCAATAGATCATTTATCTATGGTAACTTCTAAATTGTCTCCTAGCACAGTTTCCTGCTTCCTGACAAAGTTTCCTAATTGGTATTCCCTACAGGACTGAATGTATTAGTCCCTAAGTAGCTATAACACAGCTATAATGGTGCATTATGGGGGCTATAAAAACAGGAAGTAGCATCAGCAGTGTCCTCTAGTGGGCGTTAGGTACAAGGTGCATTGTTGGGTCACTTCCTGTATCAGGTTCAAGTGATTACAAGGCAATCATTATCCACCATCTGCAGATAAAGTGGTACCATTATCAAATGGCAGAAACCTACACAGATATTCTTTAAACTACAAAACTTAGTCAATAGCACCAAACCTAGTTAGCTTTTGTCTTTCTGGCTCCCTATTCATTCCATTCCTGTGATATATTTTGTTGGGACTTCATTTTTGGACATCAGTTCATCATTCTGACCAATATCCTTATGACTGACCTGCAATAGCCGCTACAGACTAAAACATTGAACTTTTGGATTATAATGTATAGTTCGGTATAAATGGATAACAATAGTTTCTTTCAGTCAAGATATTTGTTAAGCTAGATGGCCTGAGGGAGAGCTGTGGGACATGTCATGGAACAATATAATAGCCATCCGGATGTCAGTAATAAGAAATAGTTTATTAAAGTAACTAGGTGACTTGACGGGTATCATGAAAAATGTTTATTGCAGTTTCTACATAGACATTATTGCTAAGATATATCTCATTTCAGACAAAAGATGTCATTTCTCGTTGCAATAATTGGAGGTTCCGTGAAATGGCATAAGCTGATGTCAATGAGACCAGTTAATGCAAGACACCAGTTTCACGCAATCTGTGGCCGCGGGCCGACCTGTAGTAACCGCAATAGTTCATCTTCACACCCTTTCTTGGTCAATTACAAAGTACCCTAGTTGGTTTCTCTATAGGGCTGTATACATGTACAAGGATCCTCCCATAAGATACTCAAGAGTAGATTATTTGCTCATAACACGGCTATCGTGGTATATTATGGTGGCTATAAATACCAGAAATTGTGTCAACAGCGTCCCTTGGTAGGTGTCAGGCGTTATGAGGTCACTTCCTGTGTCACTTCCCTTGGCTGAACCAATCACAGGCCCTCCATCATTCACCCCCAGCTATTAATACTGGTCCCCTTGCATCCCTGCAGGAGGTAGGTAAGTTCATGTTAGTGCCATCACCAAAAATGTCAGACCAGCCACATGCTGGATATGCTAGCTGAGAGATGTTAGAGAAAAACAATGTAAGTTTAACAATGTATAAGTAGGGTGTTATGAAAAGAGTCTTTTCCAAATAGGTGTTACAGATACACATTCACGCTGTTGATTTCATATGAATTAACATAAATTAGCACCACTATCAAACATGGTGCTAATTTTTAGCCTAAACAACATAAATATAAAGACATTAACGTAAATTAAAAGACATTAATGTAAAGTAACAAAAATTGTCCCTATTTACGCTATTTTCTGTAACATCCCCCTGTTACCTTATCTGCATTATGCAGAAATATATATTATATATCCAGGTGTTGTTGATCTTAGTGAGTAAAAACATAACCCCTATGGGCTGCAAACGAAAGCCATAGATAAATGTACATATATATATATGTCCAGCCTCTCTGATGCCCTGGTCGCTCAAGGTTCACCGACTACAGATCTATATTGCCGGTGTGACAAGGGTGGATGTAGGTGAGTGCAGCTGTCTATTGAACCTGACACTGGTAGGGGTCTCAGTGTAGTAGTGTACTACATACCTGATCATACCTGAAAGGTTTACACCTTCTGACACGACACTTTTTGAAGCATCCCAATGGGTTTGTCTGTGCATAGTACATCACAGGTAGCTTGTGACATCTTCTATATAGAAAGTGGCCAACAGGGAACACATTGGCCTTTCTACAGTGTTCGGAGATTTCCCTCCAACCCTATTCCCTTTAGGAGTCTCCATCCCTGGTGCCGTTGACGCCATTTCTCTGTGTGAAATGGAGTCTACAACTTTGTTAATCTGTGTTGACCCTGTAAGGAACGGAAAGATCCCCGAAGCATTATGCCGTTTGTCAGTATATATTTGTGAGAATAAAGCACTGCTGAGTCTGGTCACCAGAAAACTATCGCCCAAAGCACAATAAATTGGACGAAAGAGGGATAGTAAACATTGAACAGAAAATTGGTAGAGGGACAGGTAAACTAATGTTCTTTGCACCCACAAGAAGGACTCTCCAAGACCCCTCCTTTGATCTGAATGGAAGACCATATAAAGGAAAAGTACACAAGGGGGAAAGATAAAACAGGCTTGAGAAGAAAAGGCATTCTAGAGATTGAGGATATTAAGAAGGAGGTGCAAACGGTTCAAATCAATAATTCTGAAACCTGTTGATAACCCCCCTGCTGATGGGGCATCACCTTATCATGTCCAATCACGTGACAACAGACACCGACTGCCCATACAAGATTTCCTAGCTATTACCCCTAGGGGTTTCCTTAGCCCTTTAAACAATATCAGATGCACTGATGCAGTTCTGCATATCAAGTAGTTTATAATCAGAACTGCTTTTATGTATGATTACAAGAGCAATACAGCCATCCTCAAGCTGTCCTCTGCATGAATGTTTCAGCACAAACATTTCAGCAAATATTGAGCAGATTAAAGTTCAGGAAATGCCATTTAAATGTCCAAGAATATCATTTAAGTGGATTTAGGTGGCATCAAAAAATCAATTCTTTGCTTAAATTCTAACATTGCTGCAGTGTATACCAGTAGTTGTGGATGCCAGGTGGTCTATTCCTAAATAGTTGTCCTAAGACCTGAACAATTGTAATCCTAGCCACCGCTCCATCAGACCTGGTGTACTCTCTTATTGGTTGTCATATCATCACATGGTGTAAGACTGTGCACTCATGCCACAGATGGGTAGTTCTAGTCTCAGATAACAGCCATGGTGCAGCAGTCAGGGGGAAGGAGTGTGCAGTTATCTATTGATCCTTCATCATGTATCATTTTGCGTGCATCAGGAAAGAAACTTGATGTACTGAGCACATTACATTGATACCCCCTTTGACGCAACATGTCTTTGTAGAATTCCTACACAAGACTTCTATATGTGGATATAATGGCCATTTCTCAGATCTTACCTATAATTTAAAAAACATTGCTTGATCAGTAACATGTTTTAGAATACAAGTGCTAAATTAAATGAGCCGTGTTTCCTCATTCTTGCTTCTTCTGTAGTAAAATCATTTTTGGAACAGCAGCGTATAATGTAAGTACCAAAACCTTAATATCCTTTGACACGGATTTTCTCATCCCAGTTTGCCTCAAGAATTGGACTTTAGAGAACTTGTCTGTCAATGGAAAGATGAAAGGATGGCTCTTCTAGTACCCCTACCATAAAAAAAGCTTCCTTGGAGTATTCATAATTCCTACAAAATAAATATTGACAATATGTCTGTAACTTATAAAATATCATGTGTGGATGCCCATATACATTATTGAATCACAAAATTCATATAAGATAGTTCAAAATGGTCTCATATCAAGCTTGCTCCATCTACCTCCTGGCATTTCAGAAGTTCAGCTTTTAGTTCCTCTGTCCTTAAATAGGTATGCTCAATCAAAATGTCTGAATTTAAGTCCCTCCTGAAGTGCAGGTGGAAATGTTTGTAATTAGCAGGAGGCCCGCTAACATTATTGTTACTAGAGTGTGAAATCATATTTTGAAAATTCCAGCACATATTTCTCTCTTAAAGGAGCTGACATCATGTGCACTTCCAATGCTCACAACAGCATATATTATCTTCTTGGTGACAAATTGCATATCACTGCACCCAATAATATAGTAGAGCCCTTCACATTTGCAGTTTGCAACTTCTTCAAGGTTTTAGAAATTTGCTGACAAAAATGTCAATTAAAGCACATTATAATCTTGATTACGTAAGGAATGCGTTTGGTTGAGCATTTAATTTGGCAGGGTGCTGTACTCCATGACACTGTAGTTTTCTACCTCATTAGTGCCTTTAGCTAGCCCCTAAACCAGGTCTCATGTTAACAACAATTCTTGTCCTTTCGTGAATTTGCATAAAACCCCTGCCTCATTATCATGACCTCAATTATGAGTGTGATTAAGGTGCTTGTTATGATGCATTCAAAATGCATTCAGTTTTCATTTCTTATCATGCTGAACCAATACTGTTGAACTATTACTTTGATGTGATGTTGACATCGATGGGTACTGACCACATCAGCTTGGTTTCATGCATGGATGCATTGTAGTGACAAAAGGGCACCCTGCAATTAAAGGTGTCATTTATAGCCTTCTTTCAAGCTCACCTCATGTAAGGTACCATCACCAGCACCCTTTAAACCCTCTTATACATGCTTTGCATGTCACATCCTCAAATTGAATTAGCTGTTTTAAATAAACTAAATTTAATTAATTCGAATCATGCCTGCTCCTCTGTAAAGGGTTAATTGGAGATGACCAACTCCGTTCAATTGTAAACAATCAACTCTAATTTGATGTAGTAATCTTGTTTAGATTATGACATCCGTATGCATGTACCGCTTGAAGCAACGGATAACTCCACTGCAATTAGCTCTTGTGTTATTGGGTCCATAAAGTGTCTGTCAAACTGTGGTAATTGATAAGTCAATGACAGATCCTGTTTGCCTCATCCCTTTGATAGACACAACCTCCAGAACTTGAGAATTATACAAAGAGACTTTGAAGCCATGTTCAGCCGATAGATTTTACTTTAATGCTGTAGAAACAGACAGGTTGTAATGTTTAGAGAAGAAAGCACAAAATTCACAAAATTCAATTAAACATTGAATCAACATTAATTCAACATCGACAACCATTTATCAGTGGGATACACGGCTTGGAAACAGAATAAATTATCATCTTTCTTGAATCTTGTCATATACTGCCATTATGAAGATTAACATTCACTATTGGATTTTCCCAATGGGAGGGATGAATTATTCAAAGTCACTATCTACCACTGCAACAACAGCTATCAAGTATTTCTGGCCTGTATCCTATGTTATTACTTATTTAGATGCATGTAGAAACACACTATCACAGAGATGTTTCATTATTCTGTCTCCAATGCCTCAAGGGAACTGAACCATTAAAATAAATATGAGATTCCTGAGATGAATGCTTGCATAAGTGGTTTTAAATTTGACCACTATTATAGATGAAGAATATTGAATAGCTCAAGTCAAGCAGGAAAATAATTATGTATTATGCATGGTACACCCTTACCACAATGAAATGTATGAAATCATCCATTACTCTGATGCCTAGCTGAAGGTTTTGTATATCTAATAAGGTGATATACCATCCACCATAATTCTTGCAGACCGGGTTGCCTGGGATCCTGCATAGAAAGTTGCCAATTCCTCCTTACTGGAACCAAACAATTATTTTGGCAACAGTGTGTGGAATTTCTAGAGTCACTTGCTGAATTTATTTTACCGCTCATGCCCCGGTAACTTTTAAAAGGAGGCTCAGGCCTGACTCCCTATGTTCTGGCAATGTCCAGGATGTAAGTGACCACTGCTCCTGGTTCATAGAACAATGCGTCCTCACCTCCTTTTATAACTCTGAAAGAAATAGGTCTTTCATCAAATGGATAGCAAACCCTTATTTCTCAGTCATTCCTATAATTCATTTAACTTCAAGAGCAATCTAAGAAGGGAGCTAATGCACAGAATGGGTTCAAACAGATTCCACTTCAACCACACCAGGGTTGAACCCTCTTTTGACAGTAGTAGTTTTAATTCTGCAGGTTCTTGGCAGGTTTTTATTTCGGGGATCATGCACCATTATCTCAGTTTGAAAGGAGTTTTTCTGCTTGATGCACTTTGGCCCAAGTCATGCTCTCTTTTAGGATGGCATGTTTTGCTTAAATGCAGCCCTAGCAAAAAGTCCTGTGGGAGATATTAATCTAATGTATTGATTCGATATCCCTGCTTAAAATAAGCAATGCTTGTTAGCCCTGCTTTTGGATGTTTTCATTCACTCATTCATTCTAGAAATATCATGTATATCATGATGCCAATGTGACTCACATATCAATTAAATAACCTATATCAAGGCCTTGACTTAAGCAAAGCTATATACATCATGCCTGTCCATGTTGCTTTGCATTCATATCACCGTAATAAATGTAAATGCCAATATGTTCCATCCTATTTTAGTCAAAGGAATACAAATGAGATATAGGAAGGTTCTCGCCTTAATCAAAATGAACAGTGTCACATAGTTATTGGTTCTGACAGTTAAATTGTAATTGACTTTGAATCTGAATTATGAAGTGTGAAGACAATAATCACAAGGGGCTCTGACAGTTAAAATACCAACTAGAGAATAAAATAGGATGTCTGTCTGCTGAACATCTTATTATGGATATCAAATAGGCAGGTGGATTATCTGAGCCATTAAGAAGTCTCAACAATCAGTCAATGTTGTAAATGAGTCTCTCTGATTCAACTTACAGTCAGTGATTATTAAAATGCTGCAATTTGACAGAGCCCCGGTAATTGTAGGAATAATTAGAAATATCAAGTGGTTTTTGTATTTTTACATTACATTGTGCCAAATTGGCCTTCAAGTTTTGGCAAGGCAGCAGGTAAAAAATGACTACTTGAATGGATTATATATATATAACTGACATATTATTAAATTAATCTGACTTTGTACTCCAACCCACACATCTTCCCCAAAACACACTTCCAAAGGAGCCACTACTCAAGCTCTTTCTTGCTGAGGGCAGGTTTTTCTTGTTTAGTCTGCAGGTCAGGTTTGGTGTGTCGGTTTCAGCACCAATTATGGCATATCACATTCCCCTCATTTTACCCACGGCCACACTGCACAGACACCAGCACAAACCATTGTTAGCTAACAGAGATGGGCCCTGGCCGGGATAACAGACCGTACATGGCAAGGATCACTTCTTAACCTCTGGCTAGTTTACCTACAGTGACTCAAGACCTGAATACCTTTCTTTCTTATTTGAACATGGCATACATTATTTATGCAATTAACCAGCATTGCTCTATGAGCTTCAGCTGAGCCAAAAGTTTTGTCCTAGGCTACCATGTGAGCCAATAAGGGCCCAAATTGCGATGCCCAGATCCTGCCCTGATAAGCCTGACCTTGACTTGCCGTGGAAGGTTGTACTTTAACTAGTAATTAAACGGTTGTTTAAGCCAGGTCTATTGAAGTTGATGTCTGAGACCTGGTGGAGTTAGTGGATTTGACTCTAGAAGTAGCCTCTACATGTAAGCATAGATTTTTCAGATGTGCACCAACTTTATTATCTTATGTAATATCCCACAGAGAGAGGCTAAATGTACATCTGCAGGCATTGTATTTATTACAGTACTTAGATGTCTGTAATGTCATTGTTAAATATGGTCTGCAAGTTGTTCATGTGCAACATTAAGCCAATTAAAAGGTCACTGTTTTATAATGTGTGCACTTTCCTATACCCTCAGTGTGTCTTTAAAGACTGCAGAAATATTCTTGGCTGTTCTAACTGTAGAAACCCTCACCAAAGCAACAGAACGTTGTCCTTCTCTGGGAACAGCTGGCAAATGTGTGGGAACGTGGAGGTCTTTACAAATATACCGATGTAAAATAAAAGCCTTGGCCATTACAGAATGTTATCTGCAATGATGTAGTATTCTCATAAGAGTGGAACTACATTAGCAGTACATTAAGCGTCTAATTGTGTTTTGTATTGTCTCCCTTGGAGTCACGTTGAAGAAAATTGCTATAGTATCACTGCTTAAGAAACAATAATTATCTCTGAGATGAGTTTCCATTTGTCAATTTGAGATTTTTTAAAAGATTCATGTAGCAACAAGACATTTTAGTTCAGACATTTTAATTTCGGAATAAATTTCAAATTGAAATCACTCAATTGGTTATCAATAACAATGTTAGGTCTTTGGTCATTGAGGGTACACAGACAGCATTCAGAGGGAGCTCTACCCAACTGATAACTGTATCCTTAATGAGTCCAATAATTCACTTATGAGGATGGACCATCCGTCAATGTCAATAAGTTCCTATAGTATCGCGCATCATAAGATAAGATAAGCGTTATGTGCTGTTTAGGCATACATGTGCCCCTAGGTGAAGCCATCTGTCAGAAGTCTCCAGGCTGTCTATAATTAATGTGTGACCCCAGCCCCAATGGGTCCCCCAGCTCCTAGCCTTACCTAGATGGTAGGTAGAAGGGGCAAGTCCTGACATCATATATCTCTATTACTAAGGCTAGGTGGTGACCAGAAGACCCTACACAGTAGGAGTAGTCCATGCTAGATATCCATTTATACAAAATAAAAAGTTGGCAAAATCTCTGGGGACAACAAAATAGCTTATCACATAAGGGATTATTGTATGTATCACAACACACAATTGAAACTAGGCTGCCTTAGGCCTCATTTGATGCCTTTGTACCTGGCACCTCGCACTGATACTAATATATTATTCAGTGTGCAAATGATAAATGCTATCAGAAACTGTTCAATATAGTGATGATGCTTACAAAGTTCCTCATTCTCTATCATAGAAGCTCAAGAAGGCAATATGAGTTTCGATGACTTTCAATCTGCTGCTCCCATTACTTGATACTCTACTAACATGACATGTCCACTTCCTCAATCTGCCAGTCCCGACCACTTACAGCTAACTTTACCTGTAAGTGGTGGCACTGCCGGGTATAGGCTTACAGTGCACAGTTTAAATGGTTGGCATGTGACCAGTTATCCGAGTACTAGGTTTCAGCACTTTCAATTTGTCACTGGTGCCCCAGAGTCAGGGTACCCATCCATTGCCGCAAGGTAATTGTGCCATTTAAGATAATACCCAACATCTCCATAACAAATATTCAACATTATTTTCATGGGAAGAGACCAAATGCTCATCCTAAATGACATGACAAGATTAATTGCTGAACACCTTCAGGGACACCAGGCTCATCAGTCTAGATGGAAAATAACTGGTTTGCTACAAGGATAAGAACTGAGCCAAGGTTGAGAGATGGAGTGGGGGTTCTCTTTAACAAAAAAGATGAGGCCAGCGAGAACAAGACACCAATTTAGGCAATCATATCAAGTTTCTGCCCTGTGCCAACCTGTTCTAACCTCAATAGATCATTTATCTATGGTCACTACTTAATTATATCCAGACACAATTTCTCACTTCCAGACATAGTTTCCTGATTGGTATTCCCTAAAGGATTGAATATATTGTTCCCTGGCTACGGACACTGCAAGTAGCTATAACATAGCTATTATGGTGCATTATGGGGGCTATAAAGACAGGAAGGAGCTCATCAGTGTTCTCTGGTGGGCGTGAGGTGTGAGGTGCATTGTTGGGCTACTTTCTGTGTCAGGTTCAAGCAATCACAAGGTACTCATTATTCACCTTCAGCAGTTGAATTGGTTGTATCATTGAACCACAGACACCGAGACATTCTGTATAAATGGACAACAATAGCTGTTGCAAGGTATGGGAGTTGTGAAGCTAGATGGCTGGAGGGTAAGCTGTAGGGACATGCAATGGAACTATATAATAGACAGCCAGGTGTCAGTAATAATACATAGTTCATTCCAGTAAATAGGTGACTCCATAGACATTACTGTTGTGGTATATCTCATTTTAGACAATGGTTGTCATTTCTTTTTGAGATGGTTTGGGAGTTTTGTGAAGTGGATGTCAATGAGATCAGGGAATGCAGGTAATCTCTGGCCCCGGGCCCACCTGTAGTAACCTCAATAGATACTTCATCTTCGCACCCTTTCCTGGTTCATGCCAAAGTTCCCTAATTGGTTTCCCTGTAGGGCAGTATGTATGAGCATGGATCTGTGTGTGGGATATATGAGTAGATTACTTGGCCATAACACGGCTCTTACAGTATATTATGGCTGCTATAAAGACCAGAAATTGTATCAACAGCCTCCCTTGGTAGGCATCAGGCGTTATGAGGTCACTTCCTGTGTCACTTACTGTGGCTGAACCAATCACAGGGGCTCCATCATTCACTGGCAGGTATTAATACTGGTCCCCTTGCAGGAGGTAGGTAAAGTTCATGGTAGGGCCATCACCAAAAATGTCAGCCTAGCCACCTGCAGGATGTCAAGGGAATGCTAGCTGGCGGCTATTAGAGAAAAAAAATGTAAGTTTAACAATGTAACTTGGGTATTACAGGAAGCGTCTTTTTCAAAATAGGTGTTACAGAAAAAATTCACACCGTTGATTTTACTTTAATAAACGTAAATTTTCATATAAAAATTGGCACCACGTTCAGACATGGTGATGATTTTTAGCCTTTTAGAACAAGATAAATTTGAAGACATTATCATAAAATAACGTAAATTGGACAGAGGTCGCTATAGGCTTCCGGTCTGCGTGTGCGCGCGCAGGCTGGCTGCCTATATATACCCAGCATCTGGCGGTACTCGTCGGTTACTCTGAGCCACGCTGGTGAGGAGACCCCGTGATCATTACGGCTGATTAGACTACTGACCCGTTCCGAACTCTATAGGGAGTTCGCACACATAGATACTGCTTGTCTAGGTTTTCTGAATAAACCCGATTTGCAACCTGTAACACTTGATCCGAACTGTGTCGACTTTGTTCTTTAATTGATACTCTACCAATATCATAGAGAAACAAAGTATCGTTTATTACACTAGTATACTACATACATGATCATCCCTGATAGGTTTACACCTTGTGACACAACACGTCTTTGAAGCATCCCGCAGGGTTTATCTGTGCATAGCACATCACACATAGTGTGGTATATCTTCTATATGGGTGTTGGCCATCATGGAGACCTTTCTACAGTGTTAGGACATGTTCTAACAACCTTTTCACCCCATTGGAATCTCCAAACCCTGGTGCTGTTGGCACCATATCTGTGTGTGATATCAGGTCTTCCAGTATGTTGATCTTTTTCTAGACCTCAAAGTAGTGTAAGCATTCTTGCCTTTGTCAGCATGATGCCAGTCAGAATGAGTAGACTCACCATGGTTGTATTAATGTGTCTTGCTCAGCTGCAGGGAGTGTATTAACCAAGGAGCATCATCATTAAGTATGAATGGAGAGTAGAATTGCCAGGGCTTCATTTATGCTTTGTGAGAAGAAAGCATTATCAGTCCAGTTGATCCGTTCGTTTTTTAATAAGAATTGTGCATTTTGGTATTTAAGCATGAAAATCGGTCCAGAGGTAAATTAGGGTATACCGATCATTTTTGGATATAGACCCATTCTGGAATTTTTTTTCCTTGGATATGGTTGCCATGGAAACCTTTCTACATGGATTTTTTACATTTCCAGGGTATAATTTGCTCTATGGTTGTACCAAAGACACCAAATTTATTTGTAAGCTTCATTTTCATTTCATTTGTTGCATTGAGAGTGTTAACACAACGTGATATAGTCTATAGCCAAGGTAATGTGGTAATTATTTGTCACCCATTGAGAGCTCTTAATGGAATGCCTAGATTAAGACTCATTCTCTGGTAAGTGATAACAAAGTCCAGTACAAATACAAAAGGGAAAAGGTAGGTTAGTAGATATTGAATAGAAAATCAGTTTTTGAAGGAGGGGTAAATGCATTATCTTTGCACAAACACAAAGGAGCCTCCTTTGATCTAAATGGAAGACTAGAATCAGCAAAATGATCGCAAACGTGTAGGAAATTGAAAGATGCAAGAGGCTTGAGAGATGATGTAATTTAGAGATGGAGGCAGTGAGAGATATTTAGAGAGAGGGGTGGTTGGTTTGAATCAATAACTCTGCAACCTGTCCATAACCCCCTGGCCAATGGGACATCACCTCATCATGTCCAATCATAGAACAACAGACACCTTCTGCCCATATAAGGTATGCTCGCTATTGCCCCTGGGGTTGTTCCTTAATCCGTCAAACTACATTAGATGCACTGATGTAGATTTGCATAGCGAGTAGCTTATTAACAGAGCTCTGTTTATGTATCATTACTCAACATGGATGTTGGCATTTCCCCAAAAGTTGAGCAGCTTGGATTTCAGTTAATGACATTTAAATGTCACCGATAGGTCACATTGCTACGGTGGCCGTCAAGGCTCACCAAAAAAAAATATCACTATTTTATATGAATTTTTTTTCACTTTTCTGGGCCGTTCAAGCAATTTCTCAAAATAGTGATTTTTTTTTTTTGCTGTCAACCCCGAAAATTCTTGCTGTCAACTGTCAACATTGGTCGAGGAGGCTCACTGACCTGCTGTCAACCCTGTGTATCCCTACACCGCCGGAACTACATACTCTCCAAGCACATTCTCCCATCAGTACATGAGACAATCCTTCTGATTGGTCCTTGGCATTGGGTACTTAAAGTAGGGCAAAGAAATACTTGAAGTAGGGATTTCCCTGTTTTTCTGCTGGCTCAACTCGCTCCATAGGGCTATAAGGGAATGAAGATTGTTTTGTTTCTAAGCATAGAAACAGGACCCCCCTCGGACGTTTTCTACGTTTTTTTTACCAGGGACATTTTGTCAACTTTCCAACTGTGGTATCCTGCTTTGCTGGGATGTCTTAATATTTTGTAGGAAGTGACAACGACTCTGAATCTTATTTGATCGCCCCTCCGGTGTATTGCATAACACCAACGTGATGCGTCATAGGACAATAGCGCTAGTACCATTAGAATACGATAGGTGGCGCTACCATAGCGGCAGCGTCCGTGAAGGGGTTCCCGCGCTATTACGACACCAACCCCTATTGATGTACAATGACGTAAAGATGATGTCCTACACAGAAAAAATCCAGAGTCTGCAACCCTGGCACTGCCTTGTCAATTTGACAAGGAAAGGGGCTGGCAAGCAAAACTCTTCAGTAAGAAGACCCAACTAGCTCCACCTGGTACATGCCAGCCCTAAACTTGTCTAGAAGTGACTCACCATTTCCCCTGCAGGTGGCCATTGTCTAGCATTAATGTGTACTCTTGGGAATACATTGATTAATTCCTATCTTAATATAATACTGAGTGTTAACATACCTATATGTTAATATGGAGGATTCTGTGAAGTATCTAGTAAAAACATAAGATAATCTAAAGAATGCATGGTTTTGGCAGCATTAAGGAAATAGATGATAGGTGTAGAGTGAACACACCTCTTTTCTGTCATTCACCAGGGCACAAGTAGGGACATGTCCCTTCTACTGGTATGATCCACACATATGCCTATAGTCCATTGCTGATGAGTAGCCTATCTTCAGTAAAGACTTGGTGATACATTATGTGAACCCTTGGTGGCACTAATGTATTAAATAGCACTTCTATATGTGGTTATGTATTCAAACAAATTGATAAAATAATCTTGTCATCTGGAACCAGACCAAACTCATACATTTGAAACCCTAGACCTACCACAATTATGCAATGATGGGCCCCAGCTGTGGCTAATCTAGGCCTGCATCAACTATCTCAGTTTGACGACCTTGACAAGTCTAGGGTCGTCTTGTGGGATGGTAACCTGGCAGGTTGTCAATTTGACGAGTTGAAGCTAGTTGATTCTATGCTGTTCACTTAGAAGACCCTAGGGTTGTCCTGTAAGACAACCTTATGGACTCCAGAGCTGTCCAGAGTTTTTCAGTGTATGATGTACAATGATGTACTATGACGTACAATGATGTACATTTTTGTGAATGGAATATGTTGTAAATGTGACGTAATATGACGTAAATATGACGTAATATGACATAGATATGACATATAGGCCTATATGACGTGAAAGGGCCTAATGGTTTTCCGGGCCTAATGGCCTCATGGACAGCTAGGGGCCTGATTAGCAAGGGCCTGATTGACAGGCGCCTAATGGTTGTGTATGGCCAATAGCTACCTAAGGGACTGGAGCACTCCCTATTCCCGCGGCATGGCATAGGCCTTCCGGCGAGATTTCACGAGAATCAACTCTCCAATCATTTAGGGAGTGTTCATTTTTAGTTACAGGGGGGTCGGTGGGTTTGGGGGGGGGGCGTAAAAATTTCCGACCCCTCCTGAGGGGGGGGCGTAAAAATTCTAACCCCTCTTGTGGGGGGGGGGCATAAAAGATTTAGTCCCTTTTTAGCAAAAAAGCCAGCGCGTTACTATAGTTCAAAGGGGGGTAATTAATAAATGAACACTCCCTTAGGCCTACAGTCTTGTGTTCAGGGGGCCCACCTCTCACCACGTACCGGCGTGGCAGAACGGATAAGGCAATTGTCCATCACAGCAAGGGTCCATGGATCGATTCTGTGCCTGGGGGTCACCTTTTTGCAGTGACGTTTTTCGTATTGATGATGTTTTTTGTGTTACAGTGCATGGGGCGGATCCAGGAATTTGGAGGGAAAGTCTAGGGTAAATGGGTAGGCCTAATATTGCGAACGTAGTGACGATATTACCCAAATGTTGGGGGTGCAGATGGGCCCCCCCCCCTGAGGTGGGAAAGTTGCCGAAATTAAGGCCCCCCAGGTCGCAAGGTCGTTTTTGTAGACCCTTTATCCTATAGGCCTACTAAATTTTGGGCAAAAGTCGCCAGGTCGCTTATATTATTGCCTTAGGTCGAAAGTCGCCTTCAAAACGGCCCAGGTCGCCAGATCGTTTTTGACCCATCTGCAGTCACAATGTTCCTCACCATTCTATTCCACTGATTTTGATGGAATCCCCAGATGGGATCCCAACCCCATCCCAACACACCCCTCACATCAATCAAAAATGGGGGTGGAGATGGGTCCCCCCTTTGCCTGAGGTTGGAAAGTCACCAGGCACACTGAACCTAACCCTGCCGAGTTTTCAGTGCTCCTTTAATGTCCAGGTCACAAAGTCGCTTTTTTGAACCCCTCAACCTATAGCCTATTGTTATTTTTTCCAAAAGTCGCCAGGTCGCTTATGTTATTGCTTTAGGTCGAAAGTCGCCTCCAAAACAGCCCAGGTAGCCAGTTGTTTTTGACGCATCGGCAGTCACAAAAATAGGCACACCCAACGTAGGCCTAGGTATAATCCCATTGATTCAATGCTAGCTCGGTGCTGACATAAATGTATCCTTATATTAGCCAATAAAGCCTTCTTGAAATCTTGGATCTTGACATCTTGGAGCAAGTTGTTGTAACACAATGTACCTACGGCTACAGGCCCTATGGGGAGGGGGGGGGGGGCATGCCCCTGGTAAATGAAGCCAAATGGTCCATTCTAGTGCACTTTATCCATGGTTTTTTTTTAATATTTAATTTAAATTCTTTATTATTAGGTCCTGATTAAGATGCAGAATGATCTTTCCCGACCAATTATGGTAAACCTGCATGGTGCAAAGTTACATGAATTGTTTCTATAATAATATTGTAGGGGCTAGGGTTATACGGGGTTATTATATGACGAGTGCTGTTGGATGCTGTGTTGCGAGCTCAGTCCGAACCCTTCAGTCCGACGGTAGGTGGCGACACCTACCCCGGGCTTGGGGTATGGACAGAGGTCGCTATAGGCTTCCGGTCTGCGTGTGCGCGCGCAGGCTGGCTGCCTATATATACCCGGCATCTGACGGTACTCGTCGGTTACTCTGAGCCACGCTGGTGAAGAGACCCCGTGATCATATCGGCTGCTTAGCCTACTGACCCGTTCCGAACTCTATAGGGAGTTCGCACACTTAGTGACTGCTTGTTTAGGTTTCCCTGAATAAACCTGATATTGCAACCTGTAACACTTGATCCGAACTGTGTCGACTTTGTTCTTTAATTGATACTCTACCAATATCATAAAGATACGAAAGTCCGTTTATTACACTGGTGCCGTGACCAGTTCTGAGTGAAACGCAGGTTAGCCTGTGCAGTAGCACAGACCTCGGGCTCTGGACGGAGCAGCGAGGTCCCCGGATGAGGCAGCAGCCTTGTCACCGGAAGGGTTAGATGCCAGTTATGAGGCAGATACCCACAGCAGGGCGAATGTTCCATCCGGAACAGACGCAGCACGAGGACCCAGGGGTCCTACCATAATGAGCCGCTCATTAGAAGAAGTGAACTTGTCCTTGTTCAATGTGGGTGGGTCAAGCTCAGCCGCGCCGACTCCGAGGAGGTATACCCTCGTGCCGGAGCGTCGTTTTGACGACATGAGAGAGGCCCGAGTACAGGAACGTGTACAGATGGCTCAAATGGAATTGTTAACCATTCAGAAGCAAGCCAATGAATGGAAAAGCAGTCTGATTGCATTGGAGGGTGCAGTCACACACAGAGCTTCCAAAATCAAGGAGAAGGACGCAAGGCTGTCTACCTTGTTAGAGGAGAATGAGAAATTGGTACAATCTCTCAGCAGAGTCCGGTCGGAATACGATCAGAAAGAGGCGGACCTACGAGGGATCCAGTCCGAGTTTGTCCAGGCAAACACGGAGCTGAACCACATTTGCAAAGCCCGAGATGCTGTAATGCATGAGGCAGAAGGGGCCCGATCAGCCATTGTTCGGGACACAGAGGACTTACAGGAGGTCCGCCGAAGTCTAGTGACAGAGTGCGACATTCTGAAAGCGAAAAGAACTGCTTTACAGCAGTTTTTATCCGAAACGCGAGAGAGTATAAAGGACAACAGTACCTCTTTCGCATCTGCGAACAATGGTAGTCCGGAAGGCCTCCATTACATGAGTTTTACCGACACCCCCAATCAGCCTATGGGACGTGGGGTAACCATGGAACCTGCCTTGTCAACCTCAACACCAGGACGACCCTTCGGACGACCCCTCGGAGTGGGACGATCCAGGGGCAGAGGCAGGGCGAGTGATTACTCACCGAGGGTGGGGATCGGTGGTATCCGTCCGATACCAAAACAGGTATTCGCAGCCCCGACCGGTCTAGCCTCAGTCGGTAGGGGAAGACGATTGTCCGAGTTGGTTCTGAGTCCACGATCACAGTTGAAAGTGGACGAGCAAGAACTCGACGCGGAACGCTTGAAGAAAGCGGCCGAGCAGGATAAGGCGGCGAAAACCGATCTGACTCCTTCAAGTTTGTTGCAATGGCGAGAGTGCCAAGCAACCATATTGTTCCAGGAACAGAAAAACTTGGAAATAGAAAGGCGAGACGTGTATCGCAAACAGCAGGCTGCCTTGGAGCAGCAGCAGAAACGAATGAAGGAGAACGCGGCCCTCGCAGAGGAGTTAGCGGAGCAGGAAGCGGCGGTTCTGAGGGCTCGAAAGGAAGGGCTCCGAGCCGCCGGAGAAGCTGCTAAAGCTAAATTAGAGAAAGCTCAGCAAGAGGAGGAGGTTGAGAAGCAGGTCAAGGAATTGGCAAAGGAGAAGGCAGAGCATCAACGAGCGCTTGCTCTGGCCCAGCAGTGTCAGTACATGACTGATCAGGAGAAGAACTGGTGGTTCGGACAGGGCGTGGACCCCACTACGGACTTAGTGTCGTATGGGACCTACCAGGCTTTTCTGGACAGACAGAGTAGCATACCAGCGATGGGCGCTACTCCAGGGGCGACTCCTGGTACGAAGAGCCCGAAGAAGGCTCCGAGACGAACAATGCTGAGTACAGAATTGCAAGAATTGTATGATACGAATCCCGCCATAGCGGGGATCGGATTGCACAATGTCGGTGCGGAAAAGGACGCGACAGCATCCATTTCTAAATGTCTGGCGATAACCTCTAAAATTAGGGGATCGTCCAACGCTGCTAGACGCATAGCGAGCGAGCCATTTCCCTACTGGCAGAAGAATTCGTGGGAAGATTGGTTGGGAGCCACCGTTGAGGATATAAACCTCAGTGGGTGGGACCAACAGGATGCAATCCCGTACGTGTGTAAGGGATTACGCATGGGAGATGGTCTCATGGCCGTTGAGCAGTGGAAGGAGGATTGCGGACCTCGCGGTACTTTCAAACAGCTCGTAGAAATCGGAACCATCCTGTACGGAGATTCCGCTCGGATTGATCCGATGGTCGCTTTTAAGAAGCGCGTGCAAGGCAAGAACGAAGCTCCGAGGGTCTTCGGACTTGCATTGATGAGACTCCTGAAGAAGGTACACCCTGCTTCAGGAATCCACGATGCCTTATTTTCTAAGGAATTGTTCTCTCAGTTCGTTGCCGGACTGAGAGATCCTGACATACAACAAACGGTGTATGACACGTGGAGAGCAGATACGTCACTAGATGACCTTTTTAAGGCCATCGACATACATGCTCTCAAAAAGTCACTGTTAGGGGACCGGATGCCTACCCGGGCCTCGGCCATTATAGAATGTTCTCCGGAACAGTCTGATGGTTCGGGCAGTGATGAGGAGGGGGCTATAGCTTCAGCGGCTCAGTTCAAGAGGAATGGGAATTCCTCTAAACCGCCGTGGAAGAATAAGAAGCCGGAAGGGGGTGGGAACCCCCCTCCAAAAAGGGAGTCATCGGATCCGAAGGTTCCGATGATGGACGCAGCGTTTTTCACATCGCTGTTTGAGAAGATGACGACTTCCATTCAGGGGGCTACCCAGCCTAACAGAAGGAAGATCAATCGGAGGACCGCTAAGTGCTATAGGTGCTTAGAGATCGGTCACTTTGCTGCGGAGTGTACAGCTCCAAGTCCGAAAGTTCCCGGAAAGGAGGGAAACTAGAGGGGGTAGTCCGAAAAGGCGAGCGGACAACCCCTGCAGATGAAGTACGCCAACATACCAGAGAGGTAGAGCCTAGTGGAATTCAGAAGACAGGAAGGGAATCAGGGGTGGCTTCGAGCTTCAGGAGCTCGGATGCCGGCCTGATTAACATTCCAGTCCATCAGTTGCCCGGCAATGAGGCAGGGAGGCCCATTACGGATAGGAACGAGGAAGTTGCGGCTGTCACAGACACCGTGTGGGTAGGGAGTACCCAGCTTTCCCCGGATCATCCATGTTTCGACCATTTGAAGAAACATGGCCTTGATCTGGCTGCTCCGAAGGATTTCAAACGCTTCACTGTAAACCCGTCTCCGCTGGGGGGGAGGCGGTGGTATGTGTCTGTTACTGTGGCCAGTAGGGCGGGCGAATTTTTAGTAGATACGGGAGCTAGCCACTCCTTTATCTCCTCCAAATTCTATGCTCTTATGCCGGACAGTCGTGATAACTTCAAAACGAGGGTAAACGCCTGTTCGGCCGATGGGTCGAGTATGCAGACGTATGGGCGCGCGTTCATACCTGTCCGAATTGGAGGGAAGGAGTATGTGGCTTCTCCCACCATTGCGGATATTGCAGACGACGGTATACTGGGGTTGGATTTTTCGGCGTTGTATGACGCGGTCCTGAATCCTGGTACAGGGGTACTCCGAATAGAGCACCCGTACCGTGCGGTGGAGCAATGTGTGCTCCGACAAGTATCGACAGTGGCAACGGTGGTCCAAACTGTTAAGATTCCTCCCGGACAGACGTGTGACGTGCTGGTCCGAAGCAAAAGGGGCTTAGGAGAGAGGAAGAAGCAGTTGTGGAACCGGATGTGGCCATGTTGGGAAGCATCGGTTTGACAGGCATGGATACCCTCGTGGGGGATGGTGCTTGGACCGTGGTGCCGGTTTCTAACCCCGGGTTGGAACCACAGTATCTTAGGAAAGATACAGTGTTGGGGAAGGTGTTCACCAGTGAGGCCGTAGTGTCCGCTGGACAAGTGAGCATGAAGGGTGACCCTTCTCCGACCCCTTTGAGTGAGGGACTCGAGAAAATGATATCCGAAACGGATCTGACGGATCGGATGGATCTCGACTCTCTAAGGAGGCTGGTAGTGAAGTATCAGGATGCATGGCAGGTGGAGGGGGAGCCGTTAGGCCGAACCGACAAAGTGTTGCATTCTATCAATACTGGAGATGCACAGCCTTTCAAAATGCCTTACCGACGTTTGCCGTTGGGTAAGAAAGCTGTTGTTGAAGAACAAGTGAAAACCATGCTGGAACAGAAGGTGATAGTGCCTAGCACTAGTCCCTGGTCCAGTCCGGTTCAGATGGTTACTAAAAAGGATGGGTCTATCCGATTTTGTATCGATTATAGACGCCTGAATGGAGTAACCAAGAAAAATGCATATCCTCTCCCCCGAATTGATGAGACTCTGGACTCGCTGGGTGGGAACCAATGGTTCTGCACCCTTGATCTGCAGTCCGGGTATTGGCAGATCGGGATGAAGGAGGAGGATAAAGAGAAGACGGCTTTTACGAGTCACATTGGGCTGTATCAGTTTGAACTGATGCCTTTCGGGTTATGCAACGCCCCGGCCACATTTGAGGCTATGATGGAAACTCTGTTGAGTGATCTATTGTGGCGCAAGTGCTTGGTATACTTGGATGATGTCATTGTCTTCGGCAAGACGTTTGAGGAGTGTGCGTTGAACCTCGGAGAGGTGTTGGAACGAATTCGGTCCAATGGCTTGACATTAAAGCCAAAGAAGTGTGAACTTTTTCGGAAGTCCATGGTCTATTTGGGCCGGATCATCTCCACCGAGGGTGTGCAGGCTGATCCGGCTAAACTGGAGACTGTGGAGACTTGGGAAGTTCCAAAAGGACCAAAGGATATCAGATCCTTTTTAGGGTTCTGTTCCTATTACAGGGACTTCATCCCCGGGTTCTCGAGGGTGTCTCAGCCGCTTCAGCGGTTGAGCCATTGGACTCCGGGGAGGAAAAAAGAACCCTTCCCATGGGGGATGGAACAGAATGCAGCCTTCACAGAGATTAAGGCGTTATTCCGGACCACCCCGGTGCTGAGATACCCTACGGAGAAGGGGCATTTCATCCTTGACACTGATGCGAGCAATGAGAGCATCGGGGCCGCATTGTCCCAAATCCAGGACGGAGTAGAGGTCCCGTTGGCGTTCGCTAGTAACAGTATGAACAAGGCACAGAGAAATTACTGTACTACCAAGCGAGAGTTGCTCGCAGTGGTGGTATACACTAAGAAGTTTCGGCACTTCTTATATGGAGGGAATTTCACACTTCGTACCGATCATTCGGCCCTCAGGTGGCTCCTTAATTTTAAGGATGCGGAGGGAATGATTGGTCGATGGTTGAATCACCTCAGCGAGTTCGGACTGGAGAACTCTCATATCCAGCACCGAGCGGGCACGAAGCATATTAATGCTGACTGCCTAAGTAGACGTCCGGTACGCCGTTGTGTGCGTCCGGAATGTGGGGATTGTGGTGCTCACAATGCTGTGGTAGCGAGTGTGCGTTTGCCTTATGATGGGTTGTTGCAAAACCTGTTGGATTGGTCCACCGACACTATAAGGACGTACCAGATGGCCGATCCTACCATAGCACGACTGAGGGAGCTTGTCCCTACTGGGGTCTGTCCAGTGAGACCCGAAATATCGCTGGAAAACCGTGAAATGCGACGTTTCTTGGCACAGTTCCATGAACTGGAGGTCCGAGACTCGTTGTTGTGCAGGTGGAAGACTTGTCCCGGAAAGCGGAGGGTATTACAAATGGTAATCCCTGCTGCCATGAGGAAAGACATCCTGTACTACTGCCACGGCCATTCCACTAGTGGGCATTTCGGAAAGAAACGCTCTTTGGAACGGCTGAGTCGAAGATATTACTGGCCCGGAATGTCTGGCGACCTTTTGAGGTGGATAGAGACATGTCCGGCATGTTGTTTAGGCAAGCCTGGTCCTGGACTAGGGAAATTGCCACTGCAGCAGGAGCTATTCGGGGTGAGATTTGCTCGAATAGCCGTGGATATTATCAGCGGAGTGAAACCCACTCCGAAGGGTAATACGTGTATGATGGTAGTCTCGGACTACTATACCAAATACACCCGAGTGTACCCACTAGAGGATCACACTGCTGCTACTTGTGCGGAAGCACTGGTGAAGGGGTGGATCCTCCATCTGGGGGCTCCCTTGATGTTACATAGCGATCAAGGGAGAGAGTTTGAGTCCAAACTTTGGGCAGCTATGTGTCATCAGTTGGCTATATGCAAAACTCGGACCAATCCGTACCGACCACAGTCCGACGGGCAGGTGGAGCGGTTCAATCGGACCTTGATCCAGGTTTTGAAGCCATTAGTGAACTCCCATATGGATGATTGGGATGATCAGTGCGAATTTGTGGTACATGCGTATAACAATACGGTCCACACTTCGACTAATTGCACACCAAACCTCTTGGTGTTCGGAGAGGACTTGATCATGCCGGCGGATTTAGTATTCGGGGTGGTAGGGATCAGTCCAGAAGCACCATGTACGGTGCTATTTGTAGAATCTCTACGAGAGAGATTCAAATTTGCCTACGAAACAGTTAGGGCTCATTTGCTCAAAGCTGCGAATTGGCAGAAGGTAGGTTATGACACCGGATTGAAGTTGCGACGTTTCGTGGTGGGGGATAGAGTAATCCGCCTACACGAACCGCTCTGCAACGTCAAGCTGGCGAATAACTGGGATGGACCACACACAGTGGTTAAATGTATCAGTCAGACGACTGTGTTGATTCAGTCCGAAGCAGGGCGCATCCGGACGAGCCATGTGGCTCGGTTGCGTGCTTGGGCTGGAAGGGAGCTCACCCCGGAAACGGAGGTGGAAGAGGGAACTTCGGAGGCGAAATTTGTACCTTTGGAAGGGGTGTCAGCGGATACCCCTAAGAGAGTGGTACGAAAGAAACCTCAGAAGACCGTGAAAAAGAAAGTCTCGGCAGGCGAAGGAAGAAGGGCCCGGAAAACTAAAATCAAGGCTGGAATTTTAGTTAAGAACGAGAGTCCTTCGGCCAGGTTACGAGAGGTGAACGGGAAACCCGTTCGGCGAAGCCCAAGGCTGGTGGCCAGAGGGGCAGTAACCTAGCTTGTTACACAACGAGTGTGGTGTCCTGTGGTGTTTTATATGTTATATGTGTGCTACCAACAGGGGCGCTCAGAGTCGAATAGAAAAGAATATTGGAGTGCTCCCCGAGGGTGGTGGACGGATAATCCGGTGGGGTAATCTTCGATTTCCCATATTAATCCACTAATACTCCTGATGAACTCTTTATTCGAAGTATATTTTGACTTTTGCGAGCCGCCTACGTGGCAGTGTGATCCCCCGAGCCCGAGCTGCGGGCGGGAAAGGTCGTGACCTGATTAATCGATAATTGGGTCACACCGGGTAACGGGATCGCGTCCAATCGCGCGAGACGCTGCGCATGCGCTTTGTTTTAAAAACAAAAGCGAGGGAACGCCATATTGATTTTGGGCTCACCCGGATCAATCGTGCGTGCGGCAGCAGCGGAGAAGTCGGCGTTTTTGGGCAACTAGAAGAGTAGAAGAGTGATAAAAAGAGTAGGAACTGTGAGTACTCTTTCCTGGTCCGTCTAAGACAAAGAGGGAGACGGGGAACTAAGTGTTTCCCCGTCAAACTCCCGTCGTAAGACACTTGCAAGAAGTGAGGATGGCCGAGCAGCAGCTCCGCCAGTCCGAACTCTCCGGTCACTCCGAGGTGGCATCCGCCACCGAGGAGCACATGGACGCTCAGAGCCACAGTGGTGATGAGCTCAGTCAGACTCTGTCGGAACTACGAGTGGATCCGGCCGTGTCACCGATTCGGAAGTCTCCGTCACCCGACAGCGAGGACTCCGGAATGTTGCGAGGGATCGCCTACAGTGCAGTAGAATCGAACCCCTCCGAGTCGACTGGACATCTCTCTCGGATGTGCAGTCTAAGTATTTCGCCGAGCCTCAAGAAGACAGTTACTAGGAAACTGTCTATGGGAGGCGACAGCGACTCCGACACTGCACGTCCGAGGACGCGCGGTGGCAAGGGTGCTACCCGAGATCGGTCCAAGTCGGCCGATGGCAAGGTTAGTACCAAGGCTCTCAAACACGCAGGTGTTGGAAAGAAGCCTCTGGTGAAGGACGAGCCTAAAAAGCCCGATCCGAAGAAGTCTGGTACCCAGGGTACTAAGAAAGCGGATCCGAAGGTTGCCACTGCCACGGTAACCAAAGATTCGAAGACGGTCACTCCCAAGGCTCCGACTCCAAAGGTGCCAAAGGAACAAAAGAAAGCTGATCCGAAGCAACCAGCTAAGGATCTGAAGAAGAAGGGACAGACGTCCGGCAGCAGTCAGGCTGTCAAGACTCCGGTCCCTCCTAAGTCAAACATCCCGATCCCTAGCAAGGAGAAGGATGCTGGGAAAGCAGTTGGAACGTCAGCTGCTCCGACTTCAGCCGTGGATGTGTTGTCCTTCTCGCGAGGGTTGGATAACAGCTCTGCAGTGGCCGCTACGGCCGCAGCCATGGCTGGTACGTCCGGGCACGGGGGAGCTCGTCCGAAGACGACAACTCACCCATCCGACACTAGGACTGAGGAAGCTATGGATGCATCATCCGCAGCTGAAACGGTCCGAGTTGTGCAGGAGGTGCTGTCCGGCATCACCTTCCAGCTACCTGCTCCAGTGGGGCAAAGAAAAGAAGTCCCCGTTCGGGTGGAGACGCCTCCTCAAGGAGCAGCCCCCGTCCGAGTGGAGACTCCTCAACAGCAAACCGAGCCCCGTCTGGAGCCATCCACTATGGATACTTCTGATGAGGTCGGCAAGCTGGACCAAGCCGCAGGCGGTGGTCCGGGTGGATCGGGGGTACCAGTAATCCCCCCAGTCCAACATGAAGTATGGGATAAGGAGGACGCCGACGTCCCATCCCTGCTACGAGGAGCCATCATCGCACAGATGAGCAAGGATGAGATCAGGTCATTTGACTTGGTCCAGATGAGAACCTTCCGGGGGCTGGACATTCTGTCCGACCGGTTCCCGACCTGGTTCCCGGCCCACGTAACGGCTGCAATGGAAGGCTTCAAAGACCAAGCTGCTAACGCTCGCTTGGTTGCTGAAACTGAAGGGCGCCCCGAACTACTCGCGGCCCTTGAATACGACCTGCGAACCGCGGAAGAATTCAAGGTCGTGCATAGTCGGAAGGAGAAAAGGCGACATCTGACGCCAGCCATGAGGCTGGCCCGGAATATGGAGAAAAAGACTAACGAGTCTATTCTCAATGATACTCTGGAGGACGAGATTGTCCAACAGAGCACAGCTGCTACTAGAACTGCTGACACTAGTAAGATGGAGAAGGCCAGTCGTAGGCATCAATACCTACGAGAGACCATTCGGTTAACATCTCTGGACGCGGGTCAGTCCCCGGAAGAGGTGGATGTAGTTCTGAAGGGATTGGACAAAAACACAATCGCCGACAACGAACTGCAGCTATTGGTCCGGAATGCCCTCCGAGCCAATGCCGCTAGTGGGTTTCAGTTCTTTAAACCCATGTGTATAAATGACTGTATTAAAGATAAGCGGTCATCCAAGCTTCCGGAGGAGGTGGGGCCCGACGGTCTCTCCGACGACGAAGAATGGATCAAAACTGATCCTTTGGGCAAGTCGGTACAGCTGTACCACTTCGAATTGCTGGAGAAGGTCCGGACTGGTAGCACCAAATACCATTCGCTCCTTCAGAAGGCAAAATTGGCATGGGCAATGTCTAGATGGCATTCATTTAGTAAGTGCCCATTCAAAGCTTGTCAGGACATCGACGAGACCCTGGAGAAACCCCGAACTTGGCCTACCAAGGTTCGGTATGCCAGACATCTGACCCGCTTTCATGTACGTCATCTCATGCGATATGACTGCCTGAGTGTGGGTTCGAAGGGCAGCAAGGGTTGTCCGAATGGGGGTCTGTTCTACACCAGAGCAGATATCATTCGACACCTTGCCAAGTTCCATGGCTTGGCTATGGAGACCGCAGCGGAACGAATTCAAGCCGCTCACGCAGAGGTCTACTCCCATTTCGGGACCACGGTAGACAAGAATGACAACCTCGAGGTGGATTTTGGCACCAACGAGAAAGGCAAGGTGCGGGTGTTCTACAAAGTAAACCCGGACCGCACGTATCTCCATGTACCGGAGGGCGAACTCTACGATGAATTCGAAGAGTATCAGCAGCGTACCAGTACGCGGAAGCGGCGAGCTCCGAGAAAATCCGACGGATCCTCGGAGCCCACCGACCCGAAGAAACAGAAAACGGACGAAAGGCAGTCCGTTATGGAGAAGGCAGATCCGGGGTACCAAGGACCGGCATTTACCTCTCGCAAGACTGACTGGAAGTCGGGCCCCCAGGGCAAGCCACCTCGGCCAACCCCGGAGGATCCGAACTCCAGTACGGGAGGGGCGTTCGCTGACGAATTCCCCAATATAGATTTGGTTCCGGGAGCAGAGTCACAGACTCTCACCCAGACGGGGAAGACCAAGGCTTCGGTGAAGCAAAAGCCGAAGCCCACACAGACTCCGGATCCCCCTCAGGAGGCTCCGGAGGGGCACCATGTCTTACGACTACGGGGCCCGCCCTCGTTTCCTCCCGCCGACTTCAAGTCCTACGAAGCCGGACAGGAGGCCATGAATCGGTGGCAGGATAACTTCCATCGATTGCTTTCTGACTTAAGTCAGGAGGTGGCGATGTTGTCGCTGGATACAGTGCATCATCTCCACCGGAGTGAAGTCGCTACTCAGAAAGCAGCGGCCACGGAGTCGGTTCAGGAGGAGCGTGAAAATGCTCGGACTGAGCGAGTTGCTGCTAAGTCCGAAAGGAAAAAGCAGAAGCTGGCAGTCAAGAACGCCGAGGAAAAACTGGACCACGAACGTCGGAGGTTCAGAGACTGTTTCGCGCACGAGATGCACGAATGGGATGGGACTCGTGCTCAAATCGAGCTCTGGCTCCAGGAGCTGACGCTGGCGGAAGCTGAGTCAGACTCTGATGAGGAGGAGGCTGCGGCCCAGTCGAGTCCTAAAGACGACTCGGAGTCCGGATAGGATTATCCTATCTTAGGACCCGATCAAGAAGAAGGGGGGGTATTTTTAATATACCAACCCTACATGTGAAAAACACTCTATTATAGGGTGTTCAAG